>CM052442.1:41320995-41399978 GCA_028533085.1 Varecia variegata
AACAATTAGAACATTAGTAAGCCATAAGGGCTAAATTGATGGCTGCTACGCTCATGATTGAGTTCTAACTTCCCCCACCTGACTGACACCATTACCTTATGAGGCTGGTTGGTGAGAGTTTATGAGGGTTGAATACACCAGTCTGTTACCAGCTTTTGACATCCATGTGCTGTGTTTCTGTTTGAGGTGGAATTAGTGAATACTCGCACAGCTCGGCAATGTTTTTTAATTCTGTCTGCTTAACATCCCATCATGTCAAAGAAGAGACCAAGAGAATGCTGAAGGAAGAAAACAAGATTTTTTAATGAGGATTGGGAATTTCAATATTATCTTATTTCTGCTAAATATAAGATGATGTGCTTGCTTTGTGATACTGCAATATCAACATTAAGGAAATTCAATGCTCATCAGCATTATGACACTCATAAGGTCCAAAATATTTTAAATTGGAGGGAAAGGTACAAAAGGTGGTATTGCAGAAATTAAAAGATGAAAAGGAAAAGCAAAGACAATTCTTTCAAGTAGCAATAAAACCTGGAAATAATGCCACCAAAGCACCTTATAAAGTAGCTTATATACTGGGGGAAAAAAGGGAAGCCATTCAGTGATGTAGAAATTGTGAAAGACTGCATTGTCAAAGTTGTAGGATGCTTAGACCCTGATAACGTTTCAAAGTACAAACAACTGCCTCTTTCAAGGAGAACCATAATTGATCAGCAGCATGAATTCGCTGTCAACTTAACAGAACAACTTCATGCAATACTTCAAAAGGAAAATATATATTATTCAATTGCTTTGGATAAATCAACTGATACTACACTGACCCGACGCAGGTTTTATACTTCATCTGGGTCATAACGGAACATTTTCTTTGCTACGAAGAATTATTTTCTTTGGGTACTCTTGAATGAACAGATGAAAAACAATTATTAGAAAAATATCAGATGCTACAAATATACAGCATTTTTATTATATATAAAGTTTTTCTTCTTGTGATGTTACTTACCTTTATAATGGTAGAAATGATAAAGTTTTTGTTTTCATTTTCATAGAGGGAAAAAGAGAGGGCCCAAAAAGGCAGGTTAACAAGCAGTTCTGTCTTTGGAGTACATGATTAAACAAACTTAATTTTCCTCCTCCTTTTGAATAAACCATTGTCCAACTCAAAGTTCCAGTGATCAATTGTCCTGGTTTTAGCACCAAATGCCCCTTCTCCAAGAAAACCTTTGGTTTCTGGCAAACCAGTATGATTACTCAGGTTGCAGACACAGTTCCTCATTTCCTGTGCAGGCATAAGGCACAAGATTTTCTCACTATTGAAAGATGGACAAATAGCTGAGGATCATATAGAGGTAAAATGTTAACTGATTATCAATATCATATTGAGATTTCACTGGCCCCAGAAGCTTATAGAATTTTGAGGGAGGTGGAGTAAAAGCTGGTAAAGAAACAATATGAGATAACAGATCAAAAGTTAGAGGCAGGACCTTGGAAATAGCCTGTGCACATAAAGGGCCTTAAGCTTAAGGTCATGGGAAATTTGCTTCTGCTAATTGTAAATCCACCTTTCTCTCCCCCCACCCCACGTACTCACAATTTAAAAGAAATAGCTATTGTCTGTGATATTTTAACTCTTACATGGGAAATGTATTCATGTACTAAATGTATAATTATATTTTATTTTTTAAAAAGTCAAATAACAATTTATAGAAAACTTTAAGATTTTTAAAAATTGAAAAAACTTTGAAAAAAACTAAAATAAATTGGGATTCTGGTCTTAATATACAAGAGTATATTTAGGAGTAAGCTCCATTGCTGCAAATACATAGGTTCTCATGGATGTAAAATAAATTAATGCTTTAGATTCTGCAATTAAAGCAGCTCTAAAGTTGTTTTATTTCTCAAGCCTGAAAATCTTGAGAGAACAACAATTTGTGAAACAGCTAGCTACTTGTATCCCTTGTTGCAATGTTTTTATTATCTACTCTATTTAACTAGCAGCAATTCAAGGTTCACCTAACAAACACTTTAGTTTTTAAGACTTAGGAAGACTAACTTCTCTTTTAGCCACAAAGCCTTCTTAGAAAACACTAGTCTTGGCTAATGAAGAAAGGCAAGTAGTGAGACCTCCAAATTCACAATATTCCCAAACTCCTGAGCCTTTTCATTTCCCTCAGCGTGACCTTTATTTCCACTTAGGCAGTAACATATTGATGTACTTTATATTTAAATTCAGAAATCTTACTCATCAGATTTTTTTCTTAATTTTTTTTATTTGTTTAAAAATATTAATATGTCTACCTCTGGACAAAGTTTAAGTGGAAATGTGGGTTGAGCCCCATTCCCCTGTACAGCAGCTCCTCATCTGTTCCTAGCAGATGTTAACAGAGCCAGCCTTGCTTTCCAACAAGGTTCCAAGCACATCACAGGGTATGTGTAGCTCAGTAAAGCCTCTCTGGACTTCTGCCTGCTTCTTGAAGGCAGGGTCTACGTTAATTTTGTTTATCATTATATCTTCTACTCAAAGATATTTCTTGAATAAATATAGCTTTTGTTGAAATTTGACCAGGATTCAAAGGAATAGTTGCATGACTCTGAATTGTGATAAACATTTTGATGTGGGTCAGCCTGCAATATTAGCAAGAATTAGGTCATACATTACAATATACTATGACTACAATTTTCCACCACTTTAAAAGCTAGATCACTTGCTTCATGAAATTATAAAAATTAATGAATTCTAAGCTTCACTTTTTCTTTGCCCCTTTGACTTTAATAATTTTGTATTTGTCCTCCCTCAACCTCACCCTAAACAATGTATATATTCAATGTATACGTTTACTTGTTAATTTATTTATTCATTCATTCTGTCAATCACTTTTTTAGTGTTATTGCTTTGATTTTATTTTTTAATTTTTAATTATATGGGTGTATAATAGTTGCATATATTTATAGGGTACATGTGATGTTTTGATACAGGCATACAATGTGTATTAATCAAATCAAGGTAACTGGGGTATTCATCACCTCAGGCATTTATCATTTCTTTGTGTTAGAAACATTCCATTTCCACTCTTCTAGTATTTTTAAAGTATGTCCTGATTGTTGATTATAGTTACTTTGTTATCCTATCAAATATTGTCCATTCTGTCTATATTTTTGTACCCGTTAACCATCTCCACTTTATCCCCCACTCCCTGCTACCTCTTCCTGCCTCTAGTAGCCATCATTCTACTCTCTGTCTCTACGAGGTCAATTGTTTTTAATATTTGTCTCCCACATGTTAGTGAAAATGTGAGATTTGTCTTTCTGTGCTTGGCTTATTTCACTTAACATAATGTTCTCCAGTCCCATCTATGTTGTTGCAAATGGCAGGATTTCATTCTTTTAGATGGCTATATAATATTCCATTTGTATATGTACCACAATTTCTTTATCTGTTCATTCACTGATAGACACTTAGGTTGATTTCATATCTTGGCTATGATGAATAGTGCTGCAATAAACATGGGAGTGTAGATATCTTTTCAATACACTGAATTTCCTTCTTTTTGATGTCTACCTAGAGATGGAATATTAATCTTGGGTTGGTTAGTTCTTTGAGATGTGTTATTAAGTTATTTACATGACATATTTCTACTTTTTTGATGTAGGAACTTATTATTGTAAAATTTCCTCTTATAACTGCTTTTGCTGTATCCCACAGGCTTTGATATGTTCTGTTTTCATTTTCACATGTTTTGAGAAATTTTTAAATTTCCTTCCTAATCTCTTCATTGACCCACTGGTCATTCAGAAACATATTGTTTAATTTCCATGTGTTGTCATAGTTTCCAATGTTCCTCTTGTTTTTTAATTCTATTTATTCAGTTGTGGTCAGAAAAAATGCTTTGTATGATTTTAGTTTCTTTGAATTTTTTAAGACTTGCTCTGTAGTATCACTTATGGTGTTATGGTCTATCTTTGAGAATGATCCATGTGCTAAGGAAAAAAAGGTATATTCTGCAGCGGTTGGAAGAATAATTCTGTAAATATTTATAGGTTGCATGTGGTCTATAGTGCAGATTAAGTGCAATGTTTCTGTGTTGATGTTCTGTCTGGATGACCTGTCCAATGCTGAAAGTGGAGTGTTGAGATCTCCAACTGTTGTTGGGATCTAACTCTCTCTTTAGCTCTGATATTTGCTTTGTATCTCTGTTTGCTCCAGTGTTGGGTACATATATATTTAGAATTACTGTTAGGTTGGTGCAAAAGTAATTGCAGTTTTAACATTGTTGAAATTTGCTGTTTGATACTGAATACATCCTTAAATGCAGTTTTGTTATACATCATTTTAATGCACATTTCTCACTTTATGATTTTTGCTAATGACTTATTACTTGCTGTTTATTTTATATTTATTTTAGACTATGGAAATGATGTTAGACAAAAAGCAATATTCTTATTCAAGTTCAAAAGGGATCATAAAGCAGCAGCAGAGACAACTGTCAACATCAACAATGCATTTGGCCCAGGAACTGCTAACAGTGGTTAACTGCTAGCAGTTAGAATGTTCAGAGCAGTGGTGGTTCAAGAAGTTTTGCAAAGAAGACGAGAGCATTGAGGATGAGGAGCACAGTAGCCGGCCATCAGAAGTTGACAACAACCAATTGAGAGCAATCATCAAAGCTGATCCTCTTACAACTATAGGAGATGTTGCTGAAGAACTCAAGTTCAACCATTCTATGGTTGATCGGCATTTGAAGCAAATTGGAAAGGTGAAAGAGCTCAATAAGTGGGCTGACCTCATGAGCTGACCGAAAAATCAAAAAAATCATCATTTTGAAGTGTTGTCTTCTCTTATTGTACACAACAAAAATGAACCATTTCTTGACTGGATTGTGACATGATGTGCGACAAAAAGTGGATTTTATACAACAACTGGTGACAACCAGCTCCGTGGTTGGACAGAGAAGAAGCTCCAAATCACTTCCCAAAGCCAAACTTGCACCAAAAAGTGGTCATGGTCACTGTTTAGTGGTCTGCTGCCCATCTGATCCACTACAGCTTTCTGAATCCTGGCAAAACCATTACATCTGAGAAGTATGCCCTGCAAATTGATGAGATGCACTGAAAACTACAATGCCTGCAGCTGGCATTGGTCAACAGAAAGGTCCCAATTGTTCTCCACGACAATGCCTGACCCACTGCACATCTCACAACCAACGCTTCAAAAGTTGAACAAATTGGGCTACAAAGTTTTGCTTCACCCGCTATATTCACCTGACCTCTTGCCAATCGACTACCACTTCTTCAAGCAGCTCGACAACTTTTTGCAGAGCAAATGCTTCCACACTCGGCAGCATGCAGGGAATACTTTTCAAGTGTTCGTCAAATCCCAAAAAACGGATTTTTATGCTACAAGAATAAACAAACTTATTTCTCGTTGGCAAAAATGTGTTGATTGTAATAGTTCCTATTTTGATTAATAAAGATGTGTTTGAGCCTAGTTATAATGATTTAAAATTCACAGTTCAAAATTACAATTACTTTTACACCACCTTAATATATCCTCTTTCTGATTTGACTCCTTTATCATTATATAATCACCCTCTTTGTCTCTGTGTAGAGTTTTTGTCTTGACATCTATTTTATTTGGTAGAAGTATAGCAAATCCTGCTCTTTTTCAGTTTCAATATGCACGGAATATCTTTTTCCATCCCTTTATTTTCAGTCTATTTGTGCCGTTATAGGTGAAGTAAGTTTATTGTAGACAACATATAGTTTATCTGTTCAGCCACTCTAAGTCTTTTTCTGGGAGAGTTTGCTCCATTCACATTCAATGTTATTATTCATGTTAGGAATTACTACTGCCATGTTGTTATTTGATTTCTGGTTGCTTTCTGATCCTCTCTTTTTTCTGTCTTTCCTTCCTGTCTCCCTTTGTTCAAAGCAATTTTTACTGGTAGTATATTTTAATTTCTTGCTTTTTACTTTTTGTGTATCTCTTGTAGGTTTTTTGATTTGAGGTTACCATGAGGCTTTCAAAGTTTTATAATTGATTATTTTAAATATGAAAACTCTGCTTATAAACAAATAAAAAGGAATATTAAAACAATCTACACTTTAACTTCATCCCCCTCCCCACTTTTTAACTTTTTTGTTTTTTTCATTTATATCTTTTTATACTATTTATCTCACAAAAAGTTATTGCAGTTATTGCATTATTTTTGATAGGTTTGTCTATTAGTTTTCCTGCTCATAATATAAGTGATTTATAGACTGCAATTACAGCAGTATTCTGTATTTGTGCACTTACTATTACCAGTGAGTTTTATGCCTTCAGATGATTTCTTATTGTTGATTATTATATTTCTCTTTCATATTGAAAAACTCCTTTTAGCATTTCTTGTAGGATAGGTGTGGTGTTGATGAAATCTCTCAGCTTTGTTTGTCTGAGAGTCTTTATTTCTCCTTCATGTTTGAAGGATATTTTTTCCAGGATATATAATATTCTTAGGTTAGTGTATTCTTCTTTTAGCACTTTGAATATGTCATGCCATTTTTTCCTGGAGTGTGACATTTCCACTGAGAAGTCTGTTGCCATACATACTGGAGCTCCTTTATATGCCATTTTTTTTTTCTTTTTTCACATAGAACCTGTTCCTCACCTGTGATCTTTGGGTCCTTGGTTATTAAATGCCTTGGGGTAGTGTTCTTTGGATTAAATCTGCTTGGTGGTCTGTGTCCTTCTTATGCCTGAATAGTAATATTTTTCTCTAGGTTTGGAATATTCTCTGTTTTTATTTCTTTGAATAAACTTTCTACTACAGTCTGTCTCTCTACTTCCTCTTTAAGGCCAATAACTCTTAGATTTGCCCTTGTTAGGCTGTTTTCTAGATCTTGTAGGCATGAATGATGCTTTTTCATTCTTTTCTCTTTGTTCTCTTCTGACCGTTTATTTCCAAATAGCCTATCTTCAAGCTCACTAGTTTTTTCTTCTGCTTGATCAATTCTGTTGAAAGACTCTGATGCCTTTTTCAGTTTGTCAATTGTATTGTTCAGCTCCAGAATTTCTGCTTCATTTTTATTATTTCTTTTTCATTTTTAAATTTTTATTTATTTATTTTTTGGAGACAGAGTCTCACTCTGTCACCTGGGCTAGAGTGCTGTGGCATCAGCCCAGCTCACAGCGACCTCAAACTCCTGGGCTCAAGTGATCCTCCTTCCCCAGCCTCTCAAGTAGCTGGGTCTATAGGCATGTACCACTACACCCTGCCTCATTTTTTCTATTTTTAGTGGAGACAGGGTCTCACTCTTGCTCAGGGCTAAGGCTGGTCTGAAACTCCTTAGCTAAAGTGATCTTCCTGCCTCAGCCTCACAGAGTGCTAGGATTACAGGTGTGAGCTACCTCGTTCAGCCAATTGTTTTTTTTTTTTTTTTATTTCAATCTCTTTGTTAAATTTCTTTGATAGGTTTCTGAATTCCTTTTATGTGTTGTCTTGGCATTCATTCAGCTTCTTCAGGACAGATATTTTGAATTTTTTATCTGAAAGGCCACATATCTCTGTCATTCTGCAATTGGTCACTGATCTCTTCCTTAGTTCATCTGGTGAGGTCATGTTTTCCTGGATGTTTTTGTTGCTGTGGGTGTGCCTCCATGTCTGGGCATTAAAGAGTTAGATATGTATTTTAATCTTCACAGTCTGCGTTTGTTTGAACCTGTCCTTCTTAAGAAGGCTTTCCAGATATTCAAAGGGAATTGAGTGTTGTGATCTAAGTCTTTGGTCACTGTAGCCATATCAGCACTGGGGTTGCCCCAAGGCCCATAATGCTGTGACTCTTAGAGACTCCTGGTGGTACTGCCTTGGTGGACTTAGGTGAGATATGAAAGAATTCCCTGGATTACCATGCAAAGCCTATGACTCTCTTCCCTCACTCTGTGCTGGGCTGGAGTTGGGAAAGGAGTGACATGTGGCTTCCCTCATGGCTACCAATGATAGGTCACACCTGAAGCCAGCACAGTCTCACTCAAATTTGGTGGTGATTGTTGTCTGGCTACCTCTGATGTTTATTCAAAGTCCAAGGGCTCTTTAGTCAGCAGTTGGCAAATCCTGCCAGTGTGGGTCCTTGCCTTCAGGATGTTTTCTTCTGGCCCATGGTGGGTCCAGAAATGCTTTCCAGGAACTAAGTCCTGGATTCCCAGCTTCAGGAGTCTGCTTGGTACTTTATTTTACTGGTATTAAAGTTGTAAAATAAAGTCCTCTGAACTCTTCCTTTTCTTCTCTCCAAGTGGAAGAAGGCTCTCCCTCAGTTGCACTGCCTGGAGTTGTAGGAGGGCTGACATAGGTGCTGCCACTGGTGTCTCAGGGAGTCATGTGCACCCCAGGTTCACTGGCTCTCAGCCAGCACAGCCACAGGAATTGTCCAAGGACTGCAGCCTTTGTGTCCTGACCGCGTTAGGAATTTATTCCAGGCCACAGGCTGCTTTGTGTTGGCCAGTGGTGGGGCTAGCTGGAACTTGGGTTTTGGGAAAGAGGATTTCCCTGTGGCTGATCTGGTCTAAATGCTCTCTTCTTGAGTGCCAGCAGAGTTCTGCCCCACACTATGTTGTCCTGTGACAGGGTACCCTGACTTCCAGTGCAAAGTCCCACAATCGATTTACCCTTCCTCCCCCCACGGACTCAAGTTCTTGCTCCACCAGGCACACTGGTGTAGCGCTGGTGGGGACAGGTGAGGGCTGGCATAAGCAGTGCAAGACGGTCTTTTCTGCCCTTTTGAGTGCCTCTTTCCTTGATATAATGATAAAATCATGTACTGTGATGACTCACCTGGTTTTTGGTCCTTCTGAACATGCTTCTTTGTGAGGATAGTTGCTGAATTGGGTGTTCATGCAGAGGGACAATGGATCCTTGGAGGTTTCTATTTGATCATCTTATTCTTTTTCTTTTGCAAACTCACTTACATACCTGACATTTGATGCCCTCCTCAGGAGGTCTCAGTGTTAAAAATCTGAAATTCTGAAAGTTTGATAAGATAAATAAAGGCAAGCTCAGTTTCAGTTCATTCCCTTGCAGACAGAAGTACTGGTGTATGCACAGCTTTGGCTCACACATGCCAAAAGCAGTCTCATTTAGCCCTCTAGCTTTTTGGTAACTCCTATAAGAATAACTAACAAAAAGAGGACAATTTAATAATACATAAGAAAATTTAAAAAAGCTTTAATTTTTAAAATGATACATACCAATACTAACATAGCACTTAAATTTTAAATTTAGCAATTTGCCCTGGAGGGAACTCTCTCTGTTGCAGTTTCAACCCCAGGCCACAGACCACCGCCTGTTAGGACTGGGTCAGAGAGCTCTGCCGCTGGCCCTCTGACCCGCCCCTCCTTCCATGACATTGGGGGGGGGGGTGCACAGCAGGAGGTGAGCAGTGACGGGGGCGGGGTGGGCAAAACTTCATCTATATTTACAGCTGCTCTCCTCCCCATCGCTGGCATCGCAGCCTGAGCTCCTCAACCCCATCCCCCACCTCCGTGCGTGGAAAAACTGTCTTTTGTGAAACCAGTCCCTTGTGTCAAAAGGGTTGGGGACCGCTGCTCTAGATATAAGAAAATAGATTCAGAAAATTGGCTTGGAATAAGTTAAATGGAAAATGAAAAAAATAACCTTCAATTAACGCTCCTCAGCTGCTTAGCAGATTTTTGAGTTATCTGAGTAGAAGGGGGTTCATAGTCACAGCAGCTCACCAAAGAGAAAATGAAATGTACGACACTAAGCACATATATACCTGGGTGTTTCTACTATTTGCTGATGTTGACATTGCAAATGAGGAAAACATTTTCAAATTCATATACTTTACTTTGGGAATGACTTTTAGAGATAATCAAGATCAAACCTGACATTTTATAATTGACAAACCAAGATCAGAGAAATGAGTTGCCTTGATTAGTGTGTTATATTTATATGCATACCTGTGACAAGAACAAGTACAATTTAAACAGATATTCAAAGTGAGGTGAGGTTGGTATATAACCAGGGAAGCCCAACAAGCTGGCGTCCACAGAGTTCCAATGCTGCCATTTTATTGGGTCTGATGTACATAGCCTCAAACCTCAGAAATACTCTGCATGGATCATACTTCTTCTTAGGCACAGTTTCACACTCATCTCCTCACAGAAACTGATTCATAAAAACTATGGTAAAACAACGCCAGCCTTTTTTACAATGAGAAATGACTGTCACATGAGGAATTCAAGAGCAGGCTCCTGCATTCTCTCCTCCAACCTCCTGGGCAAATCTGTAGTTACAATCAGAAGATTGCTTGGGTAGAATGAAATCAGAGCAGAGTTTGCATCGAAGGAAATGATTAACTGTTATCAGAGTCTGGTCCAGAAAAGTTTCACAGGACGTCATACTATAGGAAGGTTACTATGTGTTTGCTATGAGAATGGAAGAGATGATTCCTGTCAGACAAAACAGAATCTTAGAGGCATAGAATCAAACGTGTCTATGTAAAGTGTCTCTAGTCCAATGTGTCACACTGTAAAATGCGCAAGGGCTGGCTAGGCGGTGCTTGGTAGGGCTGGAAGGGGACAGGATAAGTGTTGGAAAGGTAGAATGGGACCAGATCTTTAAAAATCTGGTCCATTCTATGGCAAGAAAGAGAATTCAACCAAGGAGATCAAGAAGGAACAGATAGAGAGAGAGGAAAAAATCCAGGAGAAATTGGTGGCCCAGAAGACAAGAGCAGGTGTTAGGGAAATACATTATAATGAAAAACAAACCTTTCAAACCAGAAAGACTTTAAAGAGATAGAGAAAGAACTTATAAGCATTCTAAAGAATGCTCTAAAAAAAAGAAGGAGGAAGTCTCTTTTCTTATTTTCTATGGGGAGAATTAGGCATCACATTTTAAATTTGTATTTACCCTTAGGTACAGTTTTAAAAATGAGAGTGATCAACTACCTAAATTTTGAAGTTCACAGTATTTTTTTTTTTTTTTTAAAAAGGAGGGTGGGGCAACAGAGAGGGTCCAAGGAGGGTCAGAGAGGCCGGTCCTCTACTTCTGAGGGCATCCTCTCTATGTGTACCAGCACATCAAAGGAGACAGCCTACAATGTTTTCTCCCTAAGAGTCAGGACATTTACTACTAAATGGTTAAATGGCCTCTTTTTTTATTATGCTTTTATAGTCATTTGACTCAGTGAATGCTTAAAATGTTGTTTGTAGTATTTGAGGGAATTATGTTGGAATCCTCTCCCCGTAGGCATTTTGAAGTACTTGACTGAGGCAACAGTTTTTATTCACAGCTCTTGGGAAATCCCCCCATCCTTTTTTTTTTTTTTCTCCCTGAGGCCTAAGGACTGCAAAATAGGGCAGAGCTTTGCCTTCTCACTTCTAGAACTGCAGGGAGTGAGTAAGGCTGCTTTGCTTTCTGAGGGGTTTTTTTTTTTTTTTTTCCTCCAAAAGGAAAATTGACAAGTCCTCTATAATTGTTCACATAGGTTTTTATTTTTCATTTATCCATTGTCTACAGACATTCCCAGAAAGCAGTTTCTGAAAAACACTCTCTACAGGTTCAAATAAGTATTTCTATATGCCATTTAAAATTACAAAAATTAGTAAAGTCAGCCTAAGACTCTTCAACAATGTACTTAATTACATACTTTTTTAAGTCATTATAGGTTAGTTTGGGGATTTTTGATACCTCATCTATTTTAGGGATATACATGTTTATGTATTTATACCTGTATTTTCTCTACATAAAATTTTTATAACATTTATTTTTTACATTCCATAGATTCAGAATGTACACTGTGTTAATCAAAGCTCTCATGAAGCACCAACAATTTGCTAGTACCACACTGGGTATATTTGGAAATAAAAAAAAAAAAAGTAAAGACTTGGTGCCCATCACAGGAGTTTACAGTTTTTGTGGTGAAATGCAACTAACAGACACAGATAATACATAACTCTTTATATAATTGTACAGGATATTATGACTTGAAACCTCTATTGCGATAGAATTTCCAAGATTCAGAAATCAATAAGAAATAATCAGGGAAGACGTTATACAGAAGGTAAAATGTGACCTTTGATTTGAATGATAGTGTCTCAGTTGGGACCCATGGTTGTAATTAACAGAAATTCACTCAGCTAACTGAGGCAGAAAGCACTGTGTACAGGGCCTAGGTCGAGAAGGCCAACGTATGATCGGGAGTTACACCCAGTCTTCAAAAGCTGTTAAGAACCAAAGTGGCCTTACTTTGCCTTTCTCTTTTTCTCTGGACCACTTACTCCTCTATCTGGGGTTCTGTATGTGCACCTTCATCTCTCTTCCTTTTTTGCCTGAGATCATCAACTTTGTGTGTTTCTGAACGTAACAGAAGATTACAACTCACACTCCAAACTCCGAAGTTTTTGCATCTTCAGTTCAAGTGCCAAGCAAATGCTGCCTGCCATCTCAGAATCCTGATTTCTATATTATAAGAAAAAGAGAATCTGATTTGGTCAAGTAAGATCACACATCTTCTCTGGTCAAAATGGTGGTCAGTTTGGATAGATGACCCTAAAAATGTCTACCAGAAGAGGAAGGAGGTAGGTAGGAGCGTGAACATTTAGGTGGAGATAAAACAGGTTGTGGGAACATTTAGGTGGAATAAAACAGGTTTTCCTCCACAAAAGCAGGAGGAAACATTGGTACATGAAAGGGAAAATAACATTATAGAACTGAGTATGCCATTGTATGAATGATGCATGTCTTTTAGAGAAGAATATCTTATTGAAAGGTGTGAACAAGGGTGATAGAAATTCTTCCTTTTATTTCCAATCTTTTGTGAGCCACTTAATACTGCCCCTGTGTTTTGGTCAATGGCAGGAAGATACTAGATTATATCAAGCCTGGGTCTAGTGGCCAGGGGTCTGGGAATAGGGCTCCTCTGAGTGTCAAAACAAAGACAGGGTCTTAGTCAGGAATCTAAGAAAATCAACAAGGCTTGAAAAATGGAAGTGGAGTCTATGAATCAGGTCAGTCAGTGTGGATGAAAATAAGGGATTTCAGGCTGCTAGAATTTGTAACCTATATGAACAGCTTTGTCTGTAAGGGAAAGAATCCGGGTCAGGATTAAGCAGCCTCTTCAGTGGTCTCTGTCAAGAGAAGGAAACAGTCTTTATTGCACCAGTGGATCATTGGTACATGGTTTACTTGGCTAGAGGAGGAAAAGTGAAGGAATAATAAAAAAAAAACAAAACAGGGTAGTTCCTGACAATTGATAAGTTCTGACCCTTCAATAGATTTGGAAATCAGCAGCATAGAGTTGGAAACATGAACAGAAGTAAAATGTGCTGAATGAGTGAAAGCATGCGGAGCATGGTGGGTAAAGGGTCTAGAACTGGCCTTAAAGAACACGTATCTTAGAACAAAAGCAAAAGATTTGTCAAAAAGTCAATGGAGAATTAGGATTTTTATACCACAGATTAAAAGGGGAGACACAATTCAAGGAAGGGGAGAATATTTGTCAGTTATAGTAGAAACATGAAGAAAAATGAGTTTGGAGAAAAGGTGATTGCATTTGCCAATAAGGAGGCTGCCAGTGACCTTTGAGAGAGTAGAATCAGGAAATTGGTTTGGTCAGAAATCAGGTTTCAAGGGGTTAAAATACTAAATGGGTGTGAAAAATGAAGTCAGTATTTATAGACCAATCATTTCAGATACTTGTCAGGGAAAGGAAAGAAACAGGAGACATCTAGAGGGACCAATGCAATTTGTTTTTTTAAGGTTAGAATAGACCGACGTGTTTGAAAGTTGTGTCTACCATCTCCACCCTCCACAGTCCTCATTCTCATGTATCCTGGATTTCTCCAATACACTGTTAGTCTATTGGGACCCCTCCCTTCACTTTGGAATAATTATTTGTCTGCTGGTTTGTATAGCCTCCAATTTTCTATTACTGATACAACTTGGAAGAGAGGAATCAGATCGCACACCTAGACACTTTTAGGAGGATTTGGGAAAACAGAATCTGGAACAGTTGATTTAGTGCCACTAATGAATTATCTAAGGATTCAATTTACTTTAATATACTATCCTTAACATGGATAATGGTGGACAGTATTTAATTTCATACTAGATTTTTAGGAATGAACTCAAACTACAGAATAATTTGTACCATTATTTCTTACTATTTAAGTTTCCATATCCAGTATAATTTCAACTAGCATTCTGGTAATATATAAAAGAAGAAAAGAAACAAAAAACAAATAACAACAATAAAAGCAAAAGCAGACTCCACAAAGCATCCAGAGATGAGTTTTCAGGATGAGGGAGAAAGGACAATATGGAAATAGAGTTTGTCATCACTTATTCTGCAGTGTGTGGACACTGAGACCAGGGGAAACAATGAAAATAGATTTAGTGAATATGCAAGAGTATAATCTGCTGACCAAAAGAGATTTTCCATCTGCATACTATCATTTTCCTTTATATTGAAGCCTGTGCTTGTCTGACCCAGCCCTTAAATACAGATAGGCTTGGAAATAGACAAGGGACCTGCTTACATGTAAGCAAATACTCAGTCCAGAAAGACAGTGAGATCTATGACTTTCAAAGTTGTCATATCGATTCTATGGAGGGCCTATAGCATGCCAGTCAAGAGTACAAGATGTGTTTACCCTGATAGGAGGATATTTAAAGTACAAATATTAATATGTTAATCAGGATTATGCCTACAAGAAGTTTCACTGAAATGTCAACTTGTAAAAGGCAGATTAATTGGAGAAAAGTTATGCATGGGAGCCTTCAGAAGGAAGACCCAAAAAGACAGTAGAAATTGTCCATTTTTATGTTTAGGTGCAACAACATATGGACAGCCATATAGAAATACTAGACAAAAAGAGTATGATCTAATGCTAACAGACTGAGTGGGAAAACCTAGCTAGGGCTGTCTGTCTAGATTCTTCTTGGCCTCTCTGAGCTTGCATTTCTTCTTTCTGGGTATGGGGCAGGGCCTTCTCTGGAATGAGGATCTTATGACCTACAGTCAAATAAGGCAGGTCAGATAATCTATTTATAGCCAATTTTTACACAGAAAGGCAGAGAAAAAATTAGAGTAATACTTTTTAGATTTTTGGGGCTAGCTTTGGGGAAAAGAGGCTCTGGTTTCTATGACCCACTTTGGAGAAGAGGGAGTCTAGGTTCTATGGCTAGCCTTGGGAGAGAATGGGACTGAGAGATAAGAGGGCAGGAGAAGGTCAGAGAAATTTTTTTGCTTTTGAGGCTGCTTCATTTTCGGGTATTGGTTTCTAAGCCCAACAGTGACATTTGAACAAAGAAGTGTGTCTGTGGCAAAAGTTTTTAAAACAATTGAATACCTTGGTTGATTTACTAAACAGCATAATTTAGATCAATTTCTGCAACTTCTCATTTTTCTCCTTTTTATTTTATTTATTAGTAGCTGAAGTTGCTATGTCAAAATAATATAAGAGGAAGTAATAGAGGGAGGGCTTGGATAGGCATAAGAAGTTCCTGGTAGACTGTGACAAGGGACAAAGAAAAACACCACACTGTTTTGGTGTATTGATTGCAAAAATCCAAATACATTATGGGGCAAAACCACCTTAGCTCCACCTAGGATTTCAAACTGAGTTTTCCCTCTAAAAGGTAGTATGGTGGGGGTGGAGGAATAACCGTGGTACCAAAGTAACCCACTTCATTCTGTCTTGGTCTCAAGTAACCTATCACGAATTGGAGAAAGGAAACTGGTTGTAGAATCAATTTGGCTTATGAAATTTTGAAATAATCATTTGGAAAACACTTAATGTTTCCTGAGGTTACACAGTAACCAGCTACTAAAAAGATATTCTAATAGTAGCAGAAACAAGAGTCATGCCCTCTGAAGATAACCTTGAAGATTAACACTCTTGAGGATATCTAGTGTAGCCATACTTGCTTTGTTATTTTAAATTCATTATATATTAACAGTTGCCAGTTCTAAAGTGCTTACCATGTGCCATGCGTACTGTTTGAAGTATTATCCTCATGAAAACCCAGTGAAGTAGGTATTGGTACCCTCATTTTGTAGATGAGGAAAATAAGGCACTTTCTAAGATCACACAGCCAGTAAATGTGGAGCAGGATTTGAAGCCAGGCAGTTAGCCTTGTGAATTCACTCCCACAAGCCCTCTGCTACACTGAGTCATGCTGTGGCTCATATATAATCCCTGAATGATAGACACTGTAGTCGTACATGTGGATTCTTTTTGTAATTATTGTTATTTGACAAATTGCCAGAGGCTAGCTTCAACAAGTATTGATAGTGCTGGCACTCGCCTCTCCATTTTTCTTTTTTCTCTTTACATGTTTTCACTCTGCTTCTGTAGCTAATCAGTACTTTTCAGCAAGACTCACATTTTATATTGCCATTTCTTGAGAACTCTTTTGCCTTGTAATTGTCACTTTTGTTGATATTTTCTCTGAAATGATTACCACGTTCACATCTTTGAGGAGTGGTAGCCATTTTATTGTGAAACTATTGCTAACTATCGTGTCTTTATTAACTACATGTTATCTGTCAATGGTTCCATTTTTTCTTTGATAGAATCCACCATAATCGATTCTAATCAGGAAATAAGAATTGTTGAAAAGATCATAAATGAAATTTATACTTTTTAATTTAAAAAATTACTCTAATGGATATGATATGGGTGCCCTTATTTTATTATACAATTCTGAATGATGATCTGCATTTATTATTGTTTTCCTCTGTCATGTATGTTAATAATTATAGTTATGGAATTTATCAACATTATAAAGATGGGTAAGCAGTTGCCTCAGTTGCTATCATCACTGACTTTCCATAGAACATTTTAGAGATAATTTGTTGATTGTGGTAAAAGCTACTCATTCCTTCCTTCCTCTACGGAGAGCAAATGTATAACTTCTTTGCTCGTGGCATTCAGAGAGAAACAGTGACAACTAATGGGTAGGGAGGAAGGAAGGTGGAAAGAGGAGTCATTGATGTTTACTAGACTTTCTTTTGAACCCTCTAAGACTTTGAAAGAAAAAAAATAGGTTTTTAATTATCTGTGTCCAATTATCTGTGTCCATCTCTTAAATAACAATATTGTGGCTCCAGCTTTAAAATAATGGCCTATGTGCCATTCTTGAAAATATTTCTGATTGTGTTTGAATTTTTAGCTTGATAGATAATTTTATATGTACAATGTATCTAGCTAACATAGCTCTTAATAAATTATATTTATCACTTATTTCTATATTCTTTTTCAACTTTTACTGTAAACATTTTGCTGTGACTAAGAGAAGGTCAATTCCTAATATTGGTAAACATGAACATTTACAATAATTTTATTTGTTCCAGAAACTATCAGTGACACAGTAGATATCTATATATATAGTTATAATATCTGGACTTTAGCATGCAATTTATTAAAAATATTTGTAAAAATTCTTAGAAATAAATAGTATAATTTTATACTTCTAATTGATACTATTATTACATATACATCATATATGTTAGGCAGGTCAGTATTATTTTCTACTGGCTCTACAGACTATTCAGTTGCCTTGCCTAGGATTATATAAGCAGCTAATAACACAGCTGGGACCTGAAATCATGTCTGATCACATCAAGAACAATGTTTTCTACCTTTTAGGAAATCCTGGCAAGACACATTTGAAATAGCTGAAGGCATCAGAAGTATTCATTGTACGGTTCCTTCATTGTTATAGGCTCATCTATCTTTGTATTCTCAGGTTGCATGGTTTCCTGATTAGCTCTGCAGGGTTCTGTTCATCTGGGTCATCCCACTGGGCTTAACACCCTCATCTGTACAGTGACTTTCAGTTTGTTTTTGCAATATTTTGTTCTCTACTGGAGAGTCTCTAAGTGGGTATACCAGGTGGTATGGAGCCACTGGGAGCTGTATGGAAGTACCGTGGCACCCACCCAAGCAATCAGGAGCAGTGATTTTGATGGCAATATGTGGTAAAGTTGCCTTCTCAAGCTATACTGCAGAACATAAAAGTATGAAATACACTAGGTTGGAAAGGAGGGAATGCAAATAATAGTAAACCTGAATAGTCCCTAGTGCAGTCAATATAATACCAAGGAGAAAATGGAAGGAATAGAGAAGAAAAGAAAGAGTAAGACAATGTAACAGTTCTTTAAGAAATAATCAATTAAGAAATGATTAAGAAATTAATTTTGAAGAAAAATAAAATAGAATCTGTACATTAGTTTTTTCTAGATTTTCAGGTTATTATGAGGCTTAATGTCATTATGAGGTTGTACTAGACTAATTAAGAAAGTATAAGAAACGTTCTCGGCCTCCACATCACCTAGCTTTACGCAGAACACTGGAGTCATCTGGATCCGGAGCCCCTTTCGTGGCTCACCGGCTCCGTTCCTGACCGGCCATTCTCTTGACTCAGTCCTTTTGCCTCTATCAGTGATACCTGACTCACTACCTCCAGGACTTTTTAATGTTATGCCTATGTGATTATCTAGTTCTATTTTACAATACTTTGTAAGCCTCTGGATCTATTTCTTATATTCAAGTATATGAGAGAGTAGTTGATGGTATTAATGAGTTACTAACCAATATGGGATACCATTGTGTTCCATCTATCTATCTGTCTGTATCTGTCTGTGGAACACCATAGAGGCTTTATGCGAGGCTGCCTGAAGTTCCAGACCACCCATAAATTATAATTTTTCTTATCTCAGGTATGATCACAATCAGCTTATTGTATATTCCCAATTAGAGTGCCCTGTGTATTAGAAATTCTTATGAATCTCTGTTCAGAAAAATGATGTAATATGTGTCACTTACTTTTCATATACAATTTTATGATTTTTTAAAAATTAATCACAAATTGCATACAGTGGTGAGATATAGTACATGGGCCTTATTAGACAGGCATTTCCTATGCACCACCAAGTAATCCAGTATCTTTTTGTTCAACTTTATGATCTTTAGTCTTGTGAATCCTCTGCTTCAACTAAATCAATAGGTTATACCCTTAATTTCAGTTTTCATATTAGGCCATCTCCCTCTGAATAGCCATCTCTCCTCTCCACAGAAAATTTTTGTCATGTTAATTCATTTCATTATGTACACGGCTCACTACTCTAAAACTTGTCAGATTCAACTCTAGAGAAATTAACCTTTTCTTTAATATAGCCAATTTCTTCTTTATTTTACATTCTACTAGCACTTATTGTTACTCTATACTAAAGCATGTTGATTTTTTCAATTAATTATAGTTAATCTTCAGGAAATTTTATGACATCCCCCCAATGAAATTTGAAAGCTGCTCAAAGCTATGCATTTTTATTTTTTATGCATTTTTCTACAGTGCCTTAGTTCCCTTGTACAAAGTGATTGCTCAATAAACCCTTGCTATGGAACTAATTATGATTTTGCTGGAATGGCATGGGGCTATATGGCAGCTTTGATATATGCAACGAAGATAGGAAAAGGCAGTGCAATAGTAATAACTCAGAAATAAAGCGGCTGAAGGAAATAAGCTCGTAGTTCTCAAATCTTAAAATTTCATACTGAGGCGTGAAATAATTCAAGGCAAAGAAGATAGGGCTTAAAATTAGCATTGAATGAAAATTGTTCTAAAAAAATAAATGTGTGCTTGTAGAATTTGTGTTGTATAATTTTTTTTCCACAACTTCTGAGGTTGGCCAATACTAGTTGGATTACACAGTGTAATTTTTCTTCTTTCTCTTTGTTAGACATATTGGCCTTTATGTACACGGGATATGTACATATAGATGATAATGATATTTACACTGTGTAAAGTGTGGAAGGAATATGTGTAAAATGGTCCATTTACAGAAGGTGAGCTCCAGCATGAGATGCATTTGTTGCAATAACTCTTAGAACTATTCACGTAGGTTTTCAAAAAGAAATGATCAAATATCTAAAACTAATTGAAAATCAATTGGTATAAAATAAAGATTGATAGACATATTTTGAGACTGAGGCATTGGAATACATTGTGTTTTCTATTGAAAGGAAAATACTGCAAAATATCTTTTTATTGTTTTGAAGGTATTTGACAAATATTTGATAAATATATATATAGAATATATATATATATATATATATATATATATAAAGTTAGATGATTAAGTTGAAAGGAAACTGACTAAAGAAGAGCAAATCAAGTTTTCCAAATGGTCATAGAGTAGTAATTATGCTAAGATACTTGGGTAGGGGGGTTGGCTGTGGAAAAAAACATACCTTTACTAATGTTATACACATAGGACACACATAAATGATAACAAATACAAAATTAATTCACTTTTATAAGGTAAAAACTATTGCTTTAGAGGTTAAAAAAAGGGAGATGTGGCTTCTAATTAGAATAATTAGGAAAAGTTTTACAGGGAAATGAAACTGCGATCTGGATAGTTTTGAAGATTAGGACAAGTAAAATGTCATTAAATGGTTTAATGGAAAAGGAAATTGTAAAATATAGATAGTTATAAAATCCAAGAAAAACAAGTTAAAAGTTTATATATATATATATATATATATATAAAATATTTATAAAAAAGACTGACATTAGAAAAGTGGCAGATTTAGGGATAACACGTTATTTAAAATACCATGAGTACATCAGTTTGGAATAGAAGGAAGATGATGCTAGATTAAGAAGGATTTTAAAGGTCATGCTAAAGCATTTTATATGGCATATTATTTCCATAACTTGGCATTGAAGATTTTTGAGGAGTGAAGACATGAAGTGGATTTTAGGAAGATAGAGCTGGCAGCAGTATTTGGTAAAAAGATCAAGCAAAGTGATAAGAGCTTTTATTAAGATGAAAGTTGTAAGCAAAGAAGTTAAGAAAAGAATTAACTATTATTGAGTGATTTTTTTGTAAGAGGTGCTATCTATAAGGCTTTTTATTAATGATAACTAATTAAACCATTCACTGAACTACAAAGGAGTTACTTCCCCACCCATTTTGTAAGTAAAGAAATAGGTTTGGAAAGGTTAAGTAAGTGACAAAGTAAATGCTTAGAAAACCGTTGAGCCAGAATTTAAGATAAACTCTATTTGACTTCAAAATTCAAGCTCTTACCACTATAACACACTGAAAAAAAATCTTTGAAATGTTGATAAATGATTAGTTATGGGAGTCCAATGTGAGCCAAAGGTGCCCGTGTCTGGGAGAGGGCACACTTAGACAAGTAGTTGGTTTCATATTTAATCCATCTGAACATCTAATAATATGTTAGTTTGGGTAAAAATTTTGGAAGGGATGCCATAATAAATACAATTTGGAAGAGAAAGGAACACCTATTTCTAATTCTAAATAATAGCTTTCATCAGTTTGAGGAAGAAATGTGCAGAAAACCACAGAAGCAAATCCAGTCTGTGTTTTTCTTGCTCTTGTATAACACCCTGAAGTTGATCTGTCACAGAATTTGAATCTATTTTGATGTTTACTTTGAAAATGTTAGTGGCTGCATTCATTGATGACAACCACATTTAGCAAACTGTAGACTGAAAATAGATATTCAGGCAGTAATTTAAATCCCCCATGGAATAAAAATAGATATGAAAATCTTAATAATTTAAATATTAGAGAATATCAGAGTCCTGCCCAAATTGAAAATCGGGATATTAATATCACATGTGCCCTATGGGCTGGCGTTCTTACCTATATAAAACGGAGTGAAGAACCACAAATTGAGGAAAAAAGGCTTCTCTGAACAATCAAAATTGATCTCACAGTATGTAAGCAATTAATGTCAGGTACATTATTCATGGGAACTCAGGACTTCTCTTAAATGAGGTTTATACTTTTACTGTCATTTAGATGTATATTTAATGATCTTAATCATCAAAGATAATTAGTGGGAAATAAAGGGGAACTTCTGGTATAACCATTATTTGCTTTAGTATCACATTTAAAGTACATTATGTCATAATATTAAAATGAGGTTCATATTATTGACTCCAACTTTCAAGAAAAATATGATGTATCATTATTAGGCACTGCTTAAAAATTCAAATAAGTGTATAACAAGATTTAGATATTTTCCCACGTGAAATATTTAAACACAAGCAAAAGTCAGTCTTTTTTAAGTAGAAATTTCCAACCAACAAGGAATTTTACTTATATGGAATACCTTATTCTCATTTGATGCCAAATTATGAGGTGTTCAGTTTAATGAGCATAATATTTAAAAATGAATTTGTTAGGAGACAGTTTACATATTCCAAAAACTTGGTTGTAGTTTTTCTTCAGCCTTATTGAGATATCATTCATGTACCATACAATTCACTCATTTAAGGTACACAAGGAATGTTTTTTAGTATAATTACAAGGTTATGCAGCCATCCCCAAACTCAAATTTTAGTACATTCCCTGCCCCCCTCAAAAGAAGCCCCCTATCCATTAACAGCCACTTGCAGTCCTACTCTTGCCAGCCTCACAGCCCTAGCCAACCACTAATCTACTTTTTATCTCTATGGTTTTTCCTTTTCTGGGCAGTTCATATAAATGGAATCATACATTATGTGGTCTTCTGTGACTGTCTTTTTTCACCTAGCATAATATTTTCAAGGTTCATCTATGCTGTATCATGTATCAGTACTTCATTTCTTTTTCTTACCAAATAATATTTCATTGCATGGATATGCCAATGCTATTTATCCATTTATAAATTAATAATAGATATTTGGTTGTTTTCACCTTTCAGCTTTTACAAATAATGATGCTATGAATGTTTATTAATAAGTTTTGATGTGGATATCTGCTTTCATTTCTCTTGGATTATGCCTAGGATCATAGATATTTTTGTACTGATGTATTAGAATTTATATATTTTATACTTTATTCTCTTAATTTTTGAAATTGTCACATTTTTTTTCCAAAAGTAATTAAATGAATTAACGTTGATACATTTAAAGAAAAAAATTAATAATTTCCTCTACCCTTTTTTGTTTTTATCTGAACTTTCAGATAATCAAAGATTCATATCGTTCCATATCCCATACCGTTTTTGAATGCTTACAAACATATAAAACACACATAAAAGCTTATGCAAGTACAAAGTTTAATATATACATGTATAAGGTTTCTTGTATGATTTTTAAAAATAGGATAATACTTGTATATTTGCATTGTTCTGCGAAGCAAATTGTTTTTCTCATTTAAAAACATACCATGAGTATTCCTCTAAGCCAAAAGATGTAACTCTGACTCATTCTTTTCAGTGACTCAACATTCTATAAAATTAGTGTAATAAAATTTATATAAACATTTGCCTCCCATTGGATATTCAAATTTAATTATTTTACTTCCAAATTTTTTGTGACTACAATTAAAGCTACAATACTCATCCTTTCACATATGTTCTTTATAAGTAATATAGTAATTGCTATAGGCTAGATTGCATAATTTAGGATGACTGAGTCAATAGTAATCCCTAATTTTAATTTATATTGCTAAATTTATTTTCAAAAAAGTGTGTAGCCATTCATACTTCAACCAGCAGTTCACAAGAGTAACTGTTTCACTGCCTCTCCACCAGCACTGGACATAGTAAATCTTTTTAACTTTGCCAATTTTGTGTACATTTCAATGTTGATTTAATTTGCATTTCTCTGACTACAGATGAGAGAGAACATTTTTTCATATGTTGATTAGCAATTTAAATTTTCTCTTCCTTTTCTAATTCTTTTCCTTTGCCCTTTTTCTATCAAGTTTGTGTGTTTTCTTCTTAGGATTTATTGGCGCTCTTTATATATTAAGGATATTAACATTTGCTTATCATTTGTGTTGTAAATATTTTATCATTTGATTTTTTATTTTGTTTTGTTCTCTTCTGCCATATAAATCTTTTATAATATACTCACATGTATCTGTTCTTTTTCCTTTTTAGTCATTGTGGTTTTCTTGTAAGGCTTCTTTTGCCTGCTCATGATAGAAATATTTTCTTATTGTTTTCATACATTTCCTAAATGTATTTCAACTCATATGTTTAAGCAAAAGGACAATGTTTCTAAGGTGTTCAGTGATACTACTGATGTTAATATATTAATAATATCCAACATTTTCTGCACAGTTCCTTTTCTAAGTATTGGATGCTTTATAAAATTTCAGAATATTTTATAAAACAAAACTATATACATTTTATTTTTCTATACTATGTTTCAAAAGGATATTGAACAGTGCATATTATAAATGTTTAATTTACAAAACACAGACTACTTAAACTGTTATCAGATATAAAATGAAAAATAATGCTAATAGGTGTTTTCATCAAAAAGGAAGAAACACTGATTCAAATAATGCTGTACGATAAAACATCTCAATTTATAAACCTAGAAATTATATTCGTGTTTATTATTTTCTGGCATTCTTTCAGTGACAATGAGAATCTATTATTCTTACACTTGGAAAATAATTAAGGCTATGGAAAATTTAAAAGTCATATGAGACCACTTGATTAGTACATTTTTGGGATAAGAGAATTTCAGAAATATTACCATGTAGGAAACTACTTTTTGCCTTATCATCCTCAAGCTATTTAGCTGGCTCTGTGCTTGCCTTGATTCTATTCATAGTATAAAAACGTGCCTGGGGTTAAAATGATTAATTACTATAATGTTAATATTTTATGAGAAAATATATTAAATCCTGTCTTAAATACAATTTATGGCTGGAATGAGTACATTAATTTAGATAACTAAAAGAAATGGGTGCTTCCAAATAAGTAACTTGGGTAAGTATTTGAAACTTTATGTAGTGTCTTTAGGTGTTATAATCTTACACTAAAATTAAGAATTTCTTTTTTTCATTGCATTAGAAAGATCAGCATTTAAAAATGGTTTATGGATAATTTTTTTATTTTTTTATTTCAGCATAATAATTTTTAAAGTATCATAATTGTCACTTAATAACAAAATATCTTAAATAAAATTTTTTTTTATTTTCAAAGTATTATGTTGGTAAAAATGTTTTTGATTACACTTTTGTAATGCTCGAGTCAGGGTTATAAGTGTGCCTGTCAACCAGATAGTGTTCATTGTACCTGTTAGGTAGGTTTTAACCCATCCCCTCCTCCTCCCTCCACCATGTTTGATTTCCATCATGTAGTATATGTATACCTAGGAATACTACTCAGCCATGAAGAAGGATGGCTTAATGCCTTTTCTAACAATATGGATGGAACTGGAGACCATTATCCTAAGTGACGTATCCAAAGAATGGAAAAAGAAACACCACACGCACCTATTATTAAATTGGAACTAACTGATGAGCAGGTGCATAGAGGGAAGTATAACAAAACTTCTTAAAAAACAATCCCATGTTCTACCAGTGAATCTTGGCCTACAATTTTGTTTGGGACAAAAATAAAAGTATCTCCTACTCTCGAAAATTATTTTAAATTTTAAATTATTATTATTTTATATGACTCCTTTTTTTACCCCCTATTTTATTCGGGTGTTTTAGAAGTACTTTTTGAAGTCAAGGGGTATTTAAAAATTTTGTTTGTACTATCAACTTGATATAGAATAAATCCCCAACTCTTGAATTTGTAATAAGTTTAGAGATATAAAATGTACATTCAGTATGGTATTAACTAGAAAAATAGGATACACATTTTAATAAGTGGTTAGTGCAATATCAACTAAGCAAAATAGAAATACAGAAAAGGATGTATCATTTGAGGTTTGAAAGTCATTGGAAACTTCAAGCAAGTGTATGATTTGCATTTTTTAAAGGGTGGTTTATACAGGGGGTATTGTCAGAGCAAAAGGAAAAAAATCAGAAATGAATAGCAGCTGTGCTTGGAAGAAGTTTAATCAGTTTGAATTATACACATTATAAACAAAACCATTTAGGTAAATAGCACATTCTTTAAACTAATATGTGGAGATTTTTAAAAAATAGAATAGTGTAACTTGCATATATATTTGTTCCTGAATGTTCAAACACAAAAATCTTACACACACACACACACACACACACACACACGAGTAAACAAACCTACAAAATATTAATTCATATACAGGCAGGTCTCTAATGAACTCTCTTTTCATAAGAAAGGCCTTTTGTCACTTATCTTAAATTTCCCCTCTTTGTCCGCAAATACTCAGTCCTCTCTATCCTCTTCCGTTGCTTTGTTTTTTTTCTTTTTATTCAGAGCATTTTTTTCCTTCAAAATACACGTGATAGAATTATATAATTATTTGTTATTTTCTCTTCTCCTGGCATGTGAATTCCATGAGAGTAAAGGCTTTGTATCACCACTGAATCTTATCACTTACAACAGTACTAAGCTTATAGTAACAATGAATAACTACTGAATGCACTATTGAATGAATGACTTCATTATTCATTAAATGATGTTGAGACAATAAGGTTACCATTTGAGAAAGAAATGAAAAACAAAAGGAATAGGCCTCTTGCCTTACTTGATATTTCAAAATAAATGTCAGAATTATTAAAACTTGTATGCCTGTATCAAAGCATCACATGTACCCTATAAATATATACAACTATTATGTACCCATAATAATTAAAAATAAAAAATCTAAAACAAGAATTATTAAAGAGTTATTTTTTTAAAAGATGGCCATGAAACAGAATAAGGCATAACATTTTAGGCATTGACTAATAGAAACATAACAAAGGAAAAGTTGTATTGAAATGATTACCTGACTGTCTAAAAGCCAGTATACATAAAAGATATTGTCAGTAAGTTAAAAACTAAATACCAGACTTATAGAAATATGTGCTACAAATATATAAAAGGGATATGTTCTTAATATAAAATGAGTTCTTAAATGATTATGAAATATTTAGCCTATCTAAATGATTAAAAGATAGGCAAAAAATCATTAAAATTCCTAAAATAAATATAGATGACCAGGGTATTTATGGAAAAAATACCATATCTTATTTGTAATCAAGTGAAATGCAATATGTATCCTTAGCACCATTTTGTGAAAACATTTTTTGTTGTTGTTGTTGGAAGGGGTATGAAAACCCTGAACTCTTATACATTCCTGTGAGGAGTGACAGAAGATTACCACATTTTTACAAAGAATTACAAAATGGTATCAATCTTAAAAAACATTCTTACTCTTTGACCGTGTACTTCCAATTCTAGAATCTAATTAAGAAAATTTTCAGAGAAGTGGACAAAATTGTATGTACAAAGATCTTCATCACTGCATTATTTTTGTTTCTAAGTTACCAAAAAATATTCAAAATTAGAAGAATTAATTGATATCATCATAATAAGTGAATATATTGTAGTTCAAAATTAACTCATCAGGGTACTGAGTACTGTCATTGGAAATGTTTCATGGTATATTATTATGTGGGGAAAAAGACTATAATGCAAAGCAATATATCCAGCATATTATCTGTCTCTCTATATATTTGACTATCTATCAAAGTATCAATTTACCTGCCTACCACCTATCTTTGTATTATATATCTGGACATAAAACATCAAATTGTATAGTAGTGTTTACTTCTGAATAATTTTATTATTCATGGATTTTTATATTTATTGTTATAATTTTTATAGTATAAAAATTGTTTTACATTAGGTAATTGCTATGCTTATAATCTAAAAGAGAAATAAGAAATGTTATTTAAAATTCATATGATTTATTTAGGAGTGTATATATGACATAAAAATGGGAATCAATTACCAATTTTTTGAGTTATAAATTTAGCTTTAATTTTTTTAAGTCTGAAGGCAAGAAAATGACTTTTTTCGAGCATATATAATTATATGAACTCTCTATGTACTTTCTAGTAAAACTTTCAAATTCTGATCTCAAAGTTTTACATTAAGGACAATGTAAAACCTAAATAAATATGTGATTGCATTCTTTAGAATAGATTTCATTACAGGTACTATTTATGAAAATGAGATAATATAACTGGAGTTATATGAGGTCTGTCTGGAAAGTATCCAGCCATGTAATATGAAAAATAGAGACACTTATTGAAGAATATACAAAGTACAAGAAACATTGTGTTAATACATAGGACAATGATGCCTCAGCCCCCTTCAAAGTAGGCACCGTGGACCCTCACACAGTTCTCCCAGTGTCTCTTAACTTAACTCAGACACGCTCAACATTCTCAGGTGTTCTCCTTGTTGCAGGCCTTCCAGAACGTGGATCACTTTCAACAGATTCTCTACTATCTTTGAAGCATTTGTGCCATGGTTTTATTTGCACTGCACTCATTGCATCATCCTGAAAGCCTTCTGAATCATCCAAATAGTTTTCATGGAGGAATGTTCAAGCTTAATGCAAAATTTGATGCAGATTCATTGCTGTACTCACTCAGTCATTTGGAAGGCAGTGGCCACACAGTACATGTGCTCACTCAGTGGCGTCTAGCGCCCCACTGACTAGTACAGTGAGGTCATCATTGCTCACACATGCGCATTCCAGTCCACTCTCCTTGGCTGCAAGGTTACATTGATGTCCATGTGGCACAAACTGTTCTCCTTATGTAAACAATGGATGGATACTTTCCAGACAGCCCTGGTATATCTTAGCTCCTAATAGCAAGTGACATAAAATTTTCATTGACTAGCAGTATTTCACGTTTTTTTTTCCCCTCCACAAGTCTAACATTGAAAGAACAGGCCTAATTTATTTAATTCTGTCTTGTTTTTCAACTATGGACCTCCAAAAAAGATCCAATTACATTACACAGTATGATTATTCAATTCTATCCTCCTTTTATATCACCAGCCAACCTAGATGGCAGAAATATTTAATTTGTGAATATATCTTGTTAAAGTTAGTGTTTACTAGGGCTATAGCACCATTTATTTATTTCAGTTCCAGAATAATGTAGTATATTTTCCCTTTCTGAAAGAGTGTGGCTAAAATAAGTTATTTTTTACTTTGGTATTTTAGGGGAAAATTAAATTTTATACCTCAAGAACAGTTTACCTTTATAAAGATATGTTTTTACCTTCCCAGATAGTTAATAAAAATATTGCCTTAGTAATTGACAATCTCATTTAGAGTCAGCTGAAGTCAAGTTTGGAGAAATGCCAAAAGGGATATTAGCCAAGTAAGGAAATTAAGTAAAGCAGAGAAAACTGAATTTCAGAAGGAAGTTAGGAGGTCAAGAAGAACATGTTTGTAACTGTTGCTCTTGTTTAGATTAGATTTGTTTTTATTTCAGCAAACTGTGGAAGAAAAAGAGTAGCACAGTTTTTAGAATGGCTCTCCCACAGTAGTCTCTGGTAGTTAGTAGCCTATCATTCAGTAGTTTTATTTTGGAAAGGTGTTACAACTAGAAAATTGGCATTTGGTTACCTGAGAAAGAGTATATTTGGTGATTATATTATCAAATTGGTTCTATGTGAAAATTGAAACAAATTATAACTTTAAAGATATTTCCTGGATGTTAGTTAAGATTTTACTAAACATTAGTCCTTTTTGAGCATTTTTGGTTACATGAACTCTTAATTTCTGTCTTACTCTTTTATGGTACAAGCCAAAGACAGACATTTTTAGAGATAGCAATCTATGGGAAAGATTTAAATGGTTTTGAAAACTCCAGGACATTATCATACTCTGATAGAAGATAGAATGATGCTATTACAAAGACACAGAATCAACTTCCTGTGAAATTTCTCATAAGAGTTAATGGATGAATTAAACCCATTGTGTTTTAAGTGTTTACTACAAAGTAAAGACAAATTAAGATAGTTCATTTATATTTGTATTCCTCTGAGAATGTTAACAGTAATTGGCTAGTAAATGCCAACTGAGATTTTATTTACAATTGTCAGTCTTTTATTTGATGACAGATGATTAAACAATGGAATACCTTTATTTGTAACAGTTCTAACAATGTAGATTAAGGTCTCTGCTCATTACTTCTTATTTTCCCATACAAATTTGGTTGTTTTTTTCCCGTTATATGAAAAACTAGTAGGCCAAAGTCAAACTGAAAATGATTGCATTGTATCTAACTTTTAGTAAAACATTGTCTCACACATTATCTTTAAGGAGTTTAAATCTGCTTAGATACGAGTCCTTTTATATGGATTGAAATACATATAATATTTTTAAATGCTTCTAATGAAATAATATATTTACTTGGGAAAAGGTAAATAATATTGATAATAATAATAATAAACTTAACTTAATCTGTACTGATTAATGATAAATGAGTCAGAAGGTAAAATTTAAGTATTAATAATGTATAATTTAAAAAACATAGTACATATTATTTGTAACAGAAGAATTGGTTATATTACTCATTTTATTGACAGGTAAGTAGAGCACTTACCACAACATAACTTCCTGGTAAAAGCAACCAGGTGAAGGGTGAAGAAAAGAATTAGGAAGGAATCCCTATTTGGCTTTTATTCTGGCTCTTTCTAATAGAGAACATGGAAAAACTGGTTTACCCTGGCTAATCCCAGAAGAACTAGAAAGCATCACCATCTCCCTAGGGAAACTCTAGAACAGAACGCTTTTTCTTGAAATTTTTTTTTTTGCAGACTAATAAATCAGAGCCAGATGTCCTTGGGGGCATTCACATTTTAAAATTCTTCCAACCCTTTTGGTAGAAAAGGCACTATAATGTAAGAGGGGATTGGCATTTGGGACTGTCTAATCCAGCACTGTTCCAATAGTCTTCTTGACCCCTCTCCAACACTACAAAGCGCTCAATCCGGGGAAGTTTGAGCTATGTGAAAGAACCCTTGAATGTCCCTTGTGTTTCAGGAAAAATAGAACCCTATCATGAGAATTTGCAATTGCTGGAACTATGACTGATAAAAGTGGTTGGATCTCGGTCGAACACCCCCCTTTCTTTTTCCCTTTATGCATGGTTATGGAGACTGCCTTTGTGATTGAGTTCTTGGCACCTCAGCTCTAAAAATGATTTAGATAAAAGAGCTTCCAAGAAAAGCCACAAAAATGATGAAAGAGTTAGAAGTATTGATTTATGAGGGAAGATTAAAAGAATGAATATGCCTTGGCTTGGCATCAAATTAGGATGTGGTGGCATACTATAGCTATAAATATTTGTAAACAGAGGGAGGAGGAAAATTTTTTACAATGGTCCAATGAAGCAATATGTTATACAAACAAGAGAAGGTTAAAACTATGTATTAATGTCCTTCCTTCTGGATTTTCTTTCTAAATATTCTGGCCATATGTTTACATAGAAATGAAGAAAGTTACCATTCACTATCTAGAACACCTCACTACCTCATACTGCTTAATGTGAGTAAAAAAAAAAAAAAAAAAAAGCAGAATAGGAAGGGGAAATTATTTTCTTTCAGTGTTTGAAAAACATTGTGCAATGTCTATGAGCTTTCTAGGCCTTTCCCAGGTTTCTATCCACCAGTGCTGGCCATGGGCACTGAGTAGCTTAGGAATGGCAAGGGGTTGAGCTGCCAGCAGCATAGCTGTGTGATTCTGCCCATGCCAGCACAATCAACTCTTTGTGTTCCATGGGTGAAGAGCTCCAGTCATTTATTATGGGCAGAGTTATCTCCGCCTTAGCAGCTGTGCATGCTACTAGCTGCAGCTTCCATGTGTAAGCCTAAACAGAAGGGAAAGGCAGGGGAGGGACACCAAGATGCACATTTTCCAGCTGTGCTCAGAAAGGCATGTCTTTCTTCTAATCCAGAAGGGAAAGAAAAACTAACCCCATCCTAAGTTTTTCAGAAATAATATCCAATTGAGAGGTAGTTGGTGATGAAGGAATTGAGTTTGATTTGATTCCTATGATAATATGCTTGAGCACCTGTTTAGTTCTGATCCTATTGAATAATGTAGAAAACAAACTACAAATTTCCCCAAAGGAACGTTATTGTGTACAGATGGGTTTTCTTCAAATTGACTTAAGTTGTTTCTTAGAATTCATATACACTATATCATGAAAGCAGTGTTATATTGGGCGATTCAATTTTAGATGAGACCATGAAATCCTATTTTACCTATAAACTACTAATAATTCCATTTTGACTCTACCAGGCAACTCTTCTCACATTGTTTATCTGAGAAAATGAACTCTAAGATTCAACTTAGAATACCAGGAGGATATTTTTCTGGAGGGCCAATTCCTCAGTGGAGATTTGTGCAATGCAGATTGGCATCAATCGCTTTTAACTATCTGCATTTGCTTTTTTTTTTTTTTTTTTTTTTTATTTCAGCTTATTATGGGGGTACAAAAGTTCTGCATAGATATATTGCCCATGTCCCTCCCAATCCCCCGAGTCCGAGCCTCAAGCGTGTCCATTTTGCTTTTAAAGGAAGGACCTTGTTTGCTTGTCACTCAACTGGACAACTGTTATCTATCATCTAATATAATTCAGCATCAGCATGTTAGCATATTCAGTATCTAATATTTACATATATGTTTACCCTTTAGAAATGACTCACATATATTGTTGAAGTAGAATCAATAAAACTCAGAGAAAATCACTACAATGATTATATGAAATAAAGATGACAGAGTCACACATGGGAATTTCCAGATTCCATTTGAAGTTCATCTGTAATCATGTGATTTGGTGTAGGTGCTCTTTCATTTTTTTCCTTTAACAGAATTTTCAATAAGCTCATTTTTATTGAGGCAGTTACTGTTTAGAAATAATTGAACATTTTTAAGTGTGTGGTCTAAATTTTATAAAGGTATAAAGCAAATAAAGCATGCCTATTAGACCTGCATTGAATATTAAAATACATACATTCTAAAGTGAATTAGATGCTATTTAGGAATACTGTGCAGCTCATCTCTTTTGGCTTTTAATCTCTCCCTCCCCCCATCTCATTCCTTCCCCCTCTTCCCTTCCATACTTCTGTGTTTCCTTCTCCTCCTGTTCCTCCTTCTCCTCCCTCTTCTTCTTTGTCTCTTTCTTCTTCTAGCCCTTGTTTATAAAAGAATTTAAATGTTTACCAATTTATTTACCATGCTGTGTAACTTTTTATTACAATTTGTGAACAGGAGCTCTTTGAAACTAGGATCTGTAATCAGTATTTGGTGAACATACAAATTTGATACAATCAGATATTCAAACATTTTTAATAAACTAGGAAGTCGGGAAGTGTATATAAAAGACATGAAAATAAGGTATATACAACTGAAGGAAGACCTCCTCGTATGGATTGTTATATTACCCATATGATAAACAGAGACTCTAATATCTTTAGCTCCCAGAGAGCTTTTCCTAAGGGGAAAAAAGGGTTGTTTTTGCAAGCATATGAAATTTCTACTATGACCAAGTTATTAAGTATTTTCAAAAGCTTTACTAATTGCTTTTTCATCAGGAGTACATTTTTCAATTCAAAATAAAAACTGTCCAGCATTTCTAGTTCTAAATGCTCTTATAGAATGAGATTTTACTGACAGCACACAGTCCATTAAGCCTTTGATGCATTTATTTTGAAGTAATTCAGCATCAGTAGAATAAAATATCTATTGTCCAAACCAATGAGAAGTTTCCATCTTCACTGTAGTAATAGCAAACAAAATGTCAGACTGATAAGGACATAGCAAAATATGAAAAAAAAAAGTTTTATTAAATTCAGTGAAATATTTCTTCAAAATTATTGGGAAAACAGCAGCTGACAACTTTTAATTTTACCTAATAATTTAGTAACCTTATATATTCAGAGTGATCTTTTAAGGGAAAAAATACAATGTAGTAGAAATCTATGTAAGGCAGAACAAGAAAACAAAAGTAAATGCAACCAGTGCAACATATAGCTGAATAATATTAAGCTTACGTAATATCTCAGATTTTCAATTATCTCATACTTAGTATAGATCTATGCATTGTAAAGGTAATGAACATTATATAGGCAATAATTAGATTAACTGAAAATGGAGTGTATTAATGTGTTACTTCATATATACTTACTTGATACCTTCAAACTGTTTAATTTTTATGATTTTTAAAGTCTGATTATTCATAACTTCATTATAGTATATATGTGGAAAAATGCCTTCATTGAAGCAAAGGGAAAATATACAAAAGATACTTCAAAATCCATGGAGATGTTAATAGTCCCTACATGAGATTCAATTAGTGATGCAAAGGTATCTGAGAATGCATTGAATTTAAGTTCACTTAGGATAGAAGGCCAAGCCAGACTTTTAGTTCAAGTTTCAGGACTGCTAAATTTAATGAAAGAATGGTATATATGCAAATATATGTGTGCTGTCTGTCTGATCTGCAAACTTTTTATTTTGCAAAGTATGATGATAAAACCTCACTATCATTTCCTTTTTAAGAGAGGATGCACTTTTGTCACAAAAACATAAAAATAAGAAGTAAAAGAAGGGTAGTATTGCAGAAGAGAGGAGAGCTTCAAATTATGATATCCTTGTATTTTTCTAATTTTCCTGTGTTCTAGTGAAAACTTTCTCATACAATGCCTAGGTATTCAGATTGATGGTCAACCAAACAACTGATTTCCTAGTTCAAAACCAAAGGATTCAAGAATGGAGTTCTATGAAAGCAGTCTAAGAACTCAAGTGGTCCAATCTCTTATTTTAAGGGTGAGGAACCCCATATTTTGAAGCCCATTGTAAGGCATTGGATAATAGGCATGCTTTAAATATGAATGCATAGGATGGCAGTGGAATTAGTTATTTGGCATAAAGGCAACATACCTTTTTATACCTGAAATCAGAGAAAACACTAAGAGTCTTAAATAGCCTTACAGTTTCCTCTGCATTTAGGCATGGTATATTAGTTTGCTAATAATAAAATACCATCAACTGGATGGCTTATACAACAGAAATTTACTTTCTCATAATTTCAGAGGCTAGAAGTCCAAGACAAGATGCTGGCAGGGTTGGTTTCTTCCGAGGCCTTTCGCCTTGGCTTGCATATGGCCACCCTCTTGATGTCTCTTCATAAGGTTGTGCCTCTGTGCATTCAAGTCCCCAGTGTCTTTTTGCCTGTTCTAATAAACATCTTCTCTTTTCATTGTATTTATTAATGTCTGTGACATGACATCTTGTTATGCATATATGTAATGAAGTGATTACTGCAGGCAAGTAAATTAACATAAATATCTACAAAATTACTTTTTTGTGGCAAGATTAAGTAGATAGGATCTCAGGCTCTTTTCAGGACAAGGGTTCCCTGTTTCAGTGCTGTTTCGAGCAGTTCTACCTGGTAAGAAGGATAAAGGTGGGCACTTCATTTTCCTGTTGCCTCACCCTTAATCCTATCCTGAACAACTGCTACACCTGGAGAAGGAGGGCATGTTTTATCAATCTAGGAATTCCCCAGCCCAGGCCTAACAGGATTTACAAAGTGACCTAGAGTAACCTAAGGGTAATTAATATGTCATTAGCTTGAATGTACATTGTGGTTCAACCCGCCCCCTGCTCCCAGGTGAACTTTCTTAGAGGGAGCTCCTACAGGCAGATGGAATTTTGAGGACACCTGTTGATCATTTGATAACATCCTACACCTGCCAAGCAAGAGCCCTCCTCCAGACTGGGTTAATAAAAGGAAACAACCCGAGAAGTCAGAAGAGAGTGGGTCAGTCAGTGAGTAAGCTGGTCTGTTTCTCTGCACTCTTGGAGACAGATCCATTTTATTTCTACAATAGAGCCCTGCTCTTGTGAAACTGCTCCCTGCCTGAGGTTACTCCGTCATATTGGCCTTGTTGGTGATTTTTCCAAGAAAGGAGTAAGAGGACCAGGATAATAGTCTGGACTTAACACTTTGGTGTGTCTGGTCATTCTTCAGCCAAGAGCACACCAAGAAGCAAGGGCAGATTCCCACCTGACGTCTTTGGAAACCCAGGATTCTGACAGTAAGAGCACCTAAAATCTACTCTCTTAGCAAATTTCCATTACACAATTGTTGGCTGTGCTTTTTGTGCTGTACGTTAGATTTCCAGACTTATTTATTCAACATAAGGACAACTTTGCACCCTTTGACCTACATCTGATTTCCCCCACTTCCCCTGGAAATCACCAATCTACTCTGTTTCTGTATCTTCAACTTTTTTCTTTCTGTGTCTGATTTACTTCACTTAGCATAATGTCTTCCAGGTTTATCCATGTTATCCTAAATTCTTTTTATATGCTAAATATACACACACATATAGATACATCATAATTTCCTTACCCATTTGTCCATCCATGGACATTTAGGTTGTTTCCATATGTTTGCTATTGTGAATAATGCCATGGTGAACATGGGAGGTATCTCTACAAAGTGCTAATTTCATTTCTTTTGGGTATATATGTAAAAGAAGAATTGCTAGGTCATATGGTAGCTCTATTTTTAATTTTTTGAATATTTGTCACAGTTTTCCAAAATGGCTGCACAAATTTTACATTTCCACCAACAGTGTACAAGGGTCTTCTTTCCTTCATACTCTTGTGAACACTTGACTGTTGTCTTTTAGATAATAGACATCTTAACACATGTGAAGTGGTATCTCCTTGTTTTAATTTTTACTTCCCTGATGATTAGTGATGTCAAGCAACTTTTCATATACCTGTTGCGCATTTTTATTACATCTTTGGAGAAATGTCTATTCAGGTTTTTTGCATATTTTTAAGTGATGTTTTTTGTGGGTGTTTTGTTTTGTTTTTGCTTTTATTGCCTGAAATTTTGGTGTGATATTCAAAAAAACATTGCCAACGCCAATGTCAGAGGACTTTTCTGCTATGTTTTCTTCTATTAGTTTTATGGTTTCAGGTCTCATATTTAGGTCTTTAATCTATCTTGAGTTGATTTTTTTTATGTATGGTGTGACATAAGAATCCAGTTTGGAAGTCCTTCCTCTATTTCCACATTTTCTGACATAGTTTAAGAAGGACTGGTATTAATTTTTCTTTGTATATTTGGTAGAATTCAGCCCGGAAGCCTTCTCTGGTCCTGGACTTTTCTTTGTTGGGAATTGCTTAATTACTACATAAATATCTTTATTTGTTATTGGTCTGTTCAGGCTTTCTATTTCTTCTTCTTATAAAGACAACAGCCAGATTGGATTAGGATCTTCCCCTGCAGCCTTATTTTAACTTAATCACTTCCTTAAAGACCTTTGTTCAGATATGATTACATTATGAGGTATGAAATTTTGATGAAACACAATTCAGTGCATAATACATGGTTTTCAGACTATTTACTAAAGCATTAAGCATTGTAATATAAAGCATTTAACAAAAAGGGCTCTTGAAATATTCACCACTAAAAAGTTTAGTGACAAAATGGGAAATATTAAAATGTTGGGAATAGTACAGTAGTCACTTTACTAAAAATGCTCATTAATATCTTTTTAGTAATTTATAATTTACAAAGAGCTTTAACAAATATTATGTCATTTTTTCCCTCATAATAACTTTTGACATTAGGTAAAATATTAGGTAAGATAAGTCACAATAAATGTAAGAACACGTAACAGTTATTTTTTGAAACTATTGTATGTCAGGCATTGTGCTGGGCATTTTGTAAATGTTATCTCAATTATTCTTTGTAACTTCTCATCTCTACACAACAGGGAACTAAAACTCAGAGAAGATAGGAAATAAATTCCTTTCTTAAATTGTCCTATGATTATGTTTCATTGAATTATTAGTATATATGTATATGTATTTTTTCTTTTTTGTTTTTAAAGAGCATATAACATCTATGAGATTTTTCGTGTTACTAAAGATATGATTAGGCTTTACTAATTATTCTTATAATTTATAACTTCAAGTATTTTGGGTATTTTTTCTGGTTTCCCTGAAATTACCTATGAAACCATTTCTGTTCTAAGACTATTGGAAATTTATAATAATTAAAAGGATGCTTACCTTGTTTACTTAGGTATTAACATGAGACCTATGATTGAATGGGATAATTAATGCAGATATTTTTACTAAATAAGATCAAGGTAATGGATATACAAGAAACTCATTAAAGGCTGTCTAAGAGTCTGGGTAGAAGATTTTCAGACTCAAAGTCTCATTTAACAAATGTTTATTGAGCCTTAACCAGGTAAAGTTATAATCTTAAAGATATTGAATGCTTGCCCTTGAGTTTACAGTTTGCTGAGGGGAAAAGAATAAAATTACAGTTATAATGATAAATATTCTTTGGTACCTGCCAGTTTGGTGCTGATCATAAAATTCAAAAGTACTTGATCATATAATAGAAATCCACCTGCACTGGAAACCACTGTCATTTCTTTTTCTAACCTTTTCCCACTACTCTCAGAATTCCCTTATCTTCTATTGAAATCTCCTCGCGCTCCCTGGATCCAGCTACCAAAACCACTAAGGTACTTGAAAGCTACTAAAATAGAAATTAATTAAAATGGTAGGGTTATGTGTCTTCCTCGAAGACATATTCTCCCAGTGGGATTTCAGACTTCAGAAATTCAAAGTTTTCTGAATGAAAGCTGTAACTATTTATATTGTTTTAGACACACACACACACACACACACACACGATGTCCCTTACAAAATGACAAATTCATTTTGATAACATGCTGCATTTTGTATATTTAAAATTTAATATATGACATGTATGTCTAAATATATAACAGTATAATTTGAATATTCCTGCTATGTTTGGCTTTTACTTAGAATCCTAATCTTTCTGCCTGCTATTTGCAAAGCCCTGCCTATGGTCCAGCCTGACAGGATAGTTATAATCCTTGACAATGCTTTTACTTTAATATTACTCCTATCAGAAAACGAGGGCCAGCATGTAGAAATCTTACTTTTCCATTGGTTCTGGAAATACGCTGATGCCTGTGTGTGAACTTACATGCAACAGGATTGCAAATCATGGTGCAGAGAGGGAGTGATTATAGGTGATTGTTTAAAAACTACTCCCTCTCTGTCTTGAGGGAGTAGTAAAGTTAACAAAAAGATTTCTAGGACGTTGTCAGAGCAGAAAGGGGATCTGACTCCAAGCAAATATACAGAGGTATAAATGGACACACAGTCAGCTATATGCTGGCTTTAGGGTTTTAAAGTCCAGCTCCCATTTCCTGAAATGAAGTTTAAGATAAGACAGGTCCTGTCTTTAAGAAACTGATATATCTGACACAATATCAAAGCAGCAAGCTAAACATAGAGTATTAGGACAGGATTCCAGTTATTGCAAGATATGTCTAAGGTGTTATTTTTAATAGATTAAGTTGTGATTAACAACAATGGCAAATAATGGTAGTCTCAACAAGCTAGTAGTTTCTCTCATGTTGCATCCATTGAGGGTAGATAGGGTTTCCCTTGTTGGCAGGGACCAGAAATTCTTCCTTCTATTCTCAAAGCTATTTTCGGTTCAAGGTGGCTATGGGAACTCTCAGCCTTATTGCCTATTTTCTAGTAAGTAGGTAGGAGAATATCATGAGAAGAGTTCTCCCTCCCTTTAAAGACATTCTTAGATGTTACATATATCACTGGCGCTTGTATCCCATTGGACAAAGTGTAGCTGTATGACTACAGTTAGCTGCAAAGGAGACTGGGATATGCAATTTGTTATATAACCTCCCAGTAGCTTCATGGCAGGTTAAAAAAGTAAAGTAAAAACTGAGGAGAAAAGGATAGCAAATATTGAGGTTAATTGGCAATTGGTCACATAAATAAAACAGTTCTTCTAGGACTGAGCTGTAAGGCCAAAGAGAAATAGCAAGAAAGCTAACCTAAGGCTGAGTCATCTGAGATACTGATCTAGGTTCCTAAATTTTGCCTTACTAGTAGGTAAGGATGAGGCTCAGCTAGAAACACACTGAATTTATAGTGAGGTACAATAGTTACAACTGATGACTAGAGTTTTTAGAAGTAGGAAGTCATGTAATCTTCTTCCAATATTTTCCTCTGGATATGAGATGACCAGAAATAGAGAACTGTATTGGAAGAGGGATACTTACGTACTTTACAAAAGGGTGTCTTTGGTAAATACATCAGAATGAACTATGTCTTCTAGCTGTATCTGTTGATTATAATTTCTTATTAAATTCTTTTTGTTTATCAAAACAGCAAGAATAGGACATGTGCCATAACATGGTTAAACTTTAATAAGTTCTAGTTAAAAGGTCAACATATTTCACATAGGTCACCATTGGTCACTAGGTCACGAGTCGCTTTTACACGAGTCGCTTCTATTTACACGAGTCGCTTCTAAATAATAGGGGGGTGTTTTGATAGGAGTTCTAGCAAGAAACAGATGGAGCACTCAAACAGGGTAATTTGGAGACCTTCAATGAAGAGACTCAAGTCTGAGAAGGTGAAAGAGAATGCAACAAGGATGGGGGTACCCTGGGGAAGCTGCCACCATGACTGGCCCTGACTGGGCAAGTGAAGGAAGTAAGTGGTTTTTGCAGCTCTGCGAGTGCCGTAGCTGTAGGGGGAGCCACCCAGCAGGAGACCTGGCTTCTGAGCCACTAGCAAAAGCTACTACCAAATCTGGCCTGGCAGAGAGGAAGCCAGGGGAATAAATACCTGGCTTGTCTCTTCTCCGGCCCACTCATTTCCTGACAGTGCTTCTCATTGGCTGAGGCCAAAGGGAAGGCAGAGGGCAAAGTAGGGCCAGATTGACGCATGACCCTAAATGTCAGCCATCTGGGGGTACAAGGGTGAGGAGGGGAGACAATGGACCTGGAGAGGTCAACAGTTCATTTGCAGCTAAGGGAAAAACACAAAGGACTATTGATAGCTTTTGCTCTCTAAACACTTCAGAATCTATTTTTAAAAGATAAGATCTTCTTTGAAAACATAACCCCCATAATAAGCTATAATAAATAAAAAAAAAAAAGAAAACATATCCACAGTACCATTAGTCAGCTAAAAATCAATAATTTCCTAATATCATCAAGATTAGTGATCAAGTGTCCTAAATGGTTTCATTTTTTTTGGCAGTTGGTTTGCTAGAATGAGGATGTAAAATACACACATTGTGTGTGGTTATTTCACTTGTCTCTTACGATCTAAAAAAGTTTTTCCTTGTCCTCTTCTTTCTCCTTCGTTTATTTGTTGAAGAACCTGGTTATTGTTCTTTAAAGTTTCCTCATGGTAGATTTTGCTGATTGCATCTACGTGACACTTAGCATGCTACTCTATCCCTTGTATTTCCTGTGAACAGATATTTACATCATAACCAAAGACAGATTTATATTCCTAATTTGCTAAGAATCCACCACATTGGGTATTGTGACCCAGAGATTCCATGACACCAGCAGACACATGATGTCTGATTAGGACTGAGCCTTTAATAGTAAGATTACAAGCACTGTCACTCCTAAAAGTGGGAATTATCTGGAGGTGGTGACATTCTAAGGTCTCCTCAAATTATGTGCATTACTTGCACAGGGTTGCATAAAACCTACCTAAGAACTGGACCATTAAAGTGTTATTTGGTTAAAATTAATTCTAGGTGGATAGTCAAAGGGCCAAACTTGTCCTTTTTCCTGAGTTTTAACTCACAAGTTTCTATAGATAAATTTATTTTGCCAAAACTCTCATACAGATCGGATCTTCACAACTAGCAGATAGGATGACAGGGGGTTTACTTTAAAGCTGATGAGGTTTAAGTTACAGATCCTCTCACTTGCGTGAGTCCCTTTAAAGACCAGGTACCATATGTGGACCTTGTATATTTGTATATTTTTTTTGAAGAGGACTTTTAAATTTTATAGGCTTTAGGCCCCACAAAACCTAGAATCTCTCCTGGCTATTACTGATATGATCAAAACTGAGAAAACTGGGCATATGTAGCTATTTTTTTGTGATTCCTTGAAAGTGAAGGAAGACTTCTTTACCTTAATATCCTCCAGGTCTGGAAAAGGTCCAGACTTTTGCAACTGTTAGAAGATGGTTGCTGAGACAACCTTGCTTATATTCTGCAAAAAACAAACAAACAAAAAAACCCCCCAAAACTAATATTCCTCTTTTATACAACTTTTCCCAAAAGAGGGCTATTCTCCAACATTTGACATTCTGGCCTCCAACGCAGGCACTCTGGTCCCAACTAACAAGCTTTGCTTTCTGCAGCTACATTTCCACAGTGCAATGAAACGTGCCAAATGCCTTCTTCCCCAAATACACACTGGTTTTGCAATTGTTAGGATTATAATTTAGTCTATAAGAACATGTTCAAGCTGAAATTCTTCCCTCACTTCATCCCTTGTGGCATTGCCAATGATGAGAATGGGGCTTTAGTGCTTCTTCCTTTCTCTCAGAGGTAAGATATTATAATTTTAGAGTTTTCATCACTCTATACACTTACCACCCCCACTGACTAAAGTTAGTATATTTTATTCTGCAATTCATGCTATTTTAAAAAAATAAATGTTTTCAAAGAAAATTAAAAACAACCACAATTAAAATGCTAACATTCTTCTTAAAAAAAAAAAAAACAAAAACAAAACCTTTGTCGCCAAAGCAAGGAAAGTTTATTATTTTAAGGAGATAGCATACTTACTTTGAACAATAACATATATTTTTGTAAGCAGGAAAGCTTAATTCAACTTTATTAATTTTCGTTTGAAGATATTTGTTATTTGTTTTCTATTAAACATTTTCTCTTAACTACAAAATTTTGACTTTGTCAGTAGCAATAATGATGGTTATCATTTGTTGAGTATTGTGTGACAAGCACATAGCTGTTACTCAGCCCCTGTGTGCAAAACTTCAGGGGCCCTGTTCCCATTAATTATGTATATTATCTCATTTAATAACAAGCACCATATTAGATAGAAATTATTAGCCTCATTTTTCAGATCATAAAATTTAAAGAGGATAAACCCATTTAACCTCTTTAAATTTGACTCATTCTAGGTCAAACATTTAATAAGTGAAAAGGAGGCTTTTGAACTGATGTCCAGGTAAGTCTGGTGCCCATGTACTTTACTGCACTCTGACAGCCCTCTCCTGTTGCCACTTGTCTCCCTGCCACGTTTAGATTTATTGGTTCATCAGTTCAAGTAGACTCTTGGGTACAGTTTCAAATCTATTTCCCTTTTGTCCCTCTGTCTCAACTGCTTGTCAGTACCTGAACCCTATATCAATTCAAGTGTTTACTTTCTTCACTCCTACACCATGAATTCTGTACACTGCCAAAGGTCAAATAAACAAAATGATTGATTTCACTATAAGTTTATTTTCTCCATCCTTTCAATCTCAACTAGATCCTCAATACATAGGAATCCTTTTACATGTGTCAGCAATTCTTTCTTCATTTCTTCTTGGAAGCTATTTCAAACTACTTCAACTTTTTTCTACTTGCAAATTAGCTCCTTCTTCTACCAATAAATTCAGCAGATGACTTTCAAATAAATATAAGTCATCAAATTAGAATTTTTTAAAATTCTTTCTACCATATCTACAAGGATTTTTGCTTCTGCACTCATCTTTTACACTCTGTTTCTGTCTCTCTCCATCTCTCTCTCTCTCTGTGTTACAGTTGAGGAGGTGTTCTATTCCTTTCTAAATTGAGATCTTTCTAATGTGCTAAAATTTTTAACCCTTTGTGCCTTCATAGGAAACTTTCTCTCATTAACTTCTCATTCTCCTGACTTCACAAATTAGGATTTAAATGTGTTAAGGATTTTCCCTTTTACACACACACACACACACACACACACACACAGACACACATACATACACATACTACTTTAATCACAAGTATTCCTCCAGATACTGAAGCTAAACTTTTCTCTACCTTCACAGCCAGGCTTCTTTTGAAGATATTTATACTCCTAACTTTCTTTCCTCACCTCTGAGTTCAATCTTCCTTCTCCACCTAAAATTTCACTCTTGCTCTCTTCCTAGACACCTTTCTCAATTCTGATTTTCCTTGACCTTTTCCTAGCATTTGATGTTGTTGAACATTTCCTCATATCTTGGGTTTTATAGCATTGCACTTTTCCCATTATATACCTATATGTCAGAACATTCTGTCTCAGTCATTTTTGTGGACTCTGTCCATTCTTTAGGTGTTGGTATAATTCATAATTATGTCCTTAACACCTTCCTCCTCTGCTTCCTATATTTTCAATGTAATTTCAAACTCTCATGACTAACTTCCACTGTGAGCTGATGGCTTCCAAGTCTTTATCACCATTCCAGATTTCTATCCTGTTTCATGTTGAAGTGCTACAGGCATCTTAAACTTAAGATGTTGAAATCTAAACTCACACCCTTCCAAATACCCATATTTTCTCTTGTCTTCTCTAGTGCAATGAATGTCAACACCAACCACCTGAAAGTCTAAGACAGATACCTTGGAATCATGTTGTCCATTTGACTCATAACCAATTATTCCCATTCCCTTATGCCTATTCGTATTCACAAGCTAATAAAATGACAATTTAAAAATTCTACCCCATCAAAACATCCATTATATTTATTACTTTTATCCATTCTCATTGCCATGCTTTCTATCTTTTTCTCCAGTATGTACCATCATCATCTCTAACTGTAATTCTTGCCAGTCTCCTCAATGTTGTCCCTGTCTCCACTCTGACCTGCTTAACCCATTACATGTGATTGCTCTCAAAGGGGCTTTAAAAAATGAAAATCTAACATGTCACTTACCTGCTTAAAATCCATTGCTCATAAAACAAAGTCCAGACTTTTTAATGTGGCTGTAGAGCTTTTATTTCAATGGTCCCCTACGTATGCCTCACCATTCCTCATTCCTTTCTCTGCACACTATAGAACCAGCCATGCAGGGGTTCAGTTCCTCAAGTACAGTGGTTCTCTCTGTTGGTGGTGTACTCCCCATTTCAGTTCTGCTTTCATAAACCTCATCTTTTCATTTTCAAATTAGCCACCATTTCTTTTTCTCACCCTTTCTTGAATCCTAAGACATATTGAACTGCTCCTAAAATGTGTACTTCACCATCTAAACTCTCACTGGTTTATAATTTCCTATTTTTCTGTCTTTATCTGCCATGAATTATAGTCTTCATGGATTATAAGCTTTGTGAGGGCAAAAGGCATATTAATTTTGTCCATCATATCCCCAACACTTAGAACAATGCCAGGTATAATAAATGTTTAATTAATAGTTCTTGAATGAATTGATAAAAATGTGTCATAAGTAAATTACAATTAAAAAGAATGTTTACAAAAACCTACCTCATGGGTACAATGAACACTATTTGTGTAATGGGCACATGTATAGCCTTGACTAAAGCCATGTAACAAAAACATTTTAACCCCTTGATATTTTGAAGTTAAAAACAATGTTTACTTCAGTTGAGGGGAATATTAATACCTAATATATAAAGTATTTTCAAATACATGATATCATGTAATCCCAAGAACAACTCTCTGAATATGGAGGACTGTTGTTTTATACATGAAAAGATTGAGACTTAAAAAAAATTGATGATTTTTCCAAGATCAGAAAGAAAAATATTTTTAAAAATGCAATTAGAACAACCCTTTTAGTTCAGTTTTATTTTTGCTGTCCAACACTGGCTAAAATTCTGAAGTGATAAAAGTACAAAATTTGCATACATTGTTCCATTCGACAAGTTTATATGATGCCCTACTGATTACAAATAACAATAAAACAAGAATAATAGTTGCCATTTATTGACTATTTGCTACATTACTTACTAGTTCTTTAATTGATGTTACTTAACTATTTGAACATAACTACTTTACTCAACTTACTTAGATACCATCCACAAATATATTTGTGTTTATAATGAAAAGAAAACAGCCAACATATGCTACACTTCTATACAATATGAAATGTCTAGTATTTGGGTTAGCTAATTTATGACCATTGTTTGAGCCTCATTGTAATTCATCTTTAGTTTTACAGTGGAAGAATCCTAATGCTGTTGAAATTGCCAGATTTCTGAGGCTTTATTGTCTAACCAAGTAGCTTCATTTGAGAGGTGGAAGTGGGGGTGGGGGCCTAGATTTAAATTTTTAAATTGTAGAAGTACTATATAGTTGAGAGTTGTCACCCAGAAATTGATGGAAGTAGAAATTTAAAAATATCTTTTGAGTTTTTTTTTTTCCCACCTTTTATTCTCTGGATACTTCACTTGCAAATGGATGTGAAAACTGTCCATTTGCAAGTGAAACTATTGTTTGAGGTGATATCTATTTGCATAAAGAATATTGCTACAGTCCCTTAACTCTCATTGTTTTATAGAACAGTTTGTAATTCTTACCTTCCTATTCATAGTACATGTGGGAAGTATATTTTAATATAAAAGGGACACAGTCTGAAGACCATCTTTGTTTCCTGTTGGGGCATATCCAGATTGGATGAAATCTAAGGAGAGCCATCTGTTGAATATTTAGTATTCAGAACTGTAGAACTACTTCTGGCATCTGGTTTTGCCAAGTCCTAGCTAAAAATAAATATTAAATGGGGTTTGCTTTCTTTTTTTATTGGTTTTGAACTCTCCTAGAAGAGGTTGTATATTTCCTAGGGAGAAAAATGTGGGAAAAAAAAATGTAGGCATTTAATTTTTCATTTTCATTCACAAAACATTAGTTTAAATTTTAAGAACAAATATATCAACACCTTTCTACTTTCATTTCTCTGTCTCTCATGTAAGTTTTCTGTGAGTTGTAGTGAAAAAATGATCACCAATTCATAGATATTTTGTATATCACACATATACACACAAACTTGTTCTATAGTCACGTACTAAGTTGCAATTCTATGGTAATGTAATAAAAGTGTCAAATTATACTATTTTGCTAGCTCTTGGAAAAGTATTCTTTGTATTAAACTCAAGATCATTAGTGGAGAAAGTGCACCACTTCTTATCTACTGTCTAGCTCAGACAGACCCCCTTAGGGTCTGAAAGAGCGCTCTATTCATTCACCTAATTCTAAAAGTATCCCACCAGATTTGAAGTTCCAAGTTTCATAAAAAAAGAGAAAACTGAATTAAGATATTTTTGTACAGGTTAATAAATATGAATCAAATTTCTCTCTATAGTGTATAATCTTATATGGTAGAGAAAATATTGGGAAGTATTATAGAAATTACTTGCTTTCAAGGGGTCAAGGGGTCAGTTTAGCCAAAAATAAAAATAGTAAATAACCACAGAGATTTGTTGTATTTTTTAGAATCTACCTAAATACCAGATTCTTTGTACAGCTTATTGTTATTAGCCATCAAATACCTTGTAAACAGTTTTTTTTAATATTGACTAGGGCTTTGAAGATATTATATAATATGGGGGGGTGTTCACATTTTTTTATCATCTTTCTGGGACAGCAAACCAGTATTTAAGGGAAGAATAAACTAGTTTCATAATTGGCTCCAGTTTTGTCTGGCAAAACATTGCATCAAAACTGTTTGTTCTTGTATTATGGAGGGGAGGTTCTTTACACAAAAGAGTGTCAATAGGCCCCACCCTGGCCAATCTTTAACAATAGGATGAGCTGCAAAACATTTGTCCTGACAATATGGCATTGTGAAAAACACTTGGCTTATGCACATGCCAAAACTAAAGATACTTTCATTTTTATAAAATAAAGAAATCTCTTATCCCTCAGATGAAATGTTTTTGATAAATGCCAAGGATAAAGAGGCAGAAGGAAATTGTCAAGAAAATGAGGGAAACAATTATAGTTGAGCATGATTGTGTGGTAAACAATGATCAGCTGTTTGCACTCAGAGGGCAGCAATGACAGTTCAGTTATTTCTAGATGTGCAGAGGTATACACTCTTCTGATTTCTCTGAGAGTCAGGATAAATAAATGAACCATGAAGTGGTAAACCTTAAATGGTCTCTTTTAAATGTATTTTACATGGATCTCATAATTGCACAATGTTTGCACATACAGGAAAAAAGCCCCACAAATACATAAAACATTATGGAAAGCCTTAACAAATCAATTAACAGATCAATATAAAATTTGAATAGCATAAATGCAAACCTTTTTTTTAGGAAATAAACAAATTTTCTATTGTATCTTTATATCATTTTATTTAGATAATGAATGAAAATGGCATCTTTGTTTCTTGGGTTCTGCCTTCTTTCTTAGAGAAAATAATCTTAGTCTGTGGCAATCATGTTATATCAACTCAAGATAAAGTGAAAAAGAAGCCATCATGAAAAAACCATTGGAGTAAAAATGACAAAAAGAAGGAAAGAAAGAAAATCGTAATATCTAAAATGACGGTATCTACATGAGAATAAGTGAAAGTTAGTGATGTTGTAGAAAATATACAGACATATATTTATTTTTTGATATTGGCCTTTTCACACTAGCTCCTGCCCTCCTTTGAGGTCGAGCTGTGGGAATGTGCAGTTTATCACAGATTTACCGCATCTCGACACCGCATCTCGACCGCATCTATAATTTAGATCACAGTGCCTTCCTGATATAGTGTAATGACCAGAATTCAATAATCTGTTCCTAAAAAAATAAGACCACCTCTCCTTTTAATGGCTTGGGACTTTACCAGAAGGATTATCAGAAATTACTTCTTCTCAAAGTGACCTCAGCTATTTCATTAAGCTATCAAGTGTGCCTTGAGCATCTAGTTCTTTTCACAGCAGAACCTATCCTTTAAATCTTTAAGGAAACTCTCCATGGTTAATAGAAGAGAAACACAACATGGAGAAGAACTTGCTACTGCTATTGTGAGTGGCTCCTCTCAGGCAACCCCACTCCAGAACTGTTTTCATGAAGTCTCTTTCAGGCTGCTCTTTAGCCCACTCATAAAGCCACTTTCTGCCTAAGTGTAGGACAGTTTATCTCCTCTAAGGAGAATACTCTCAATCAAGTGTCCATTCTCCAAACTGCAGGCCCACCTAAAGAATGTCCCTCTCCCTGGGTCAACACCTTCACAAGACTATACATTTTCTATCCCATGCTGGAATATTTCCCAGTAAAGTATATAACTTCATTCTCTACTCCCTTCCCAGGAAACTCACTATCAGCCTCTTCTATAGACATAAGAAAACAATAGTCAGAAATTAATAAATTCTCTAGTTCTAGGTTTTTTAATGGGAGGCAGTAGCAAATACAAGACATTCTATAAAAAAGACATCTGCACTAGAATGTTAATAGCAGCACAATTCACAATTGCAAAGATGTTGGAACAACCCAAGTCCCCATTAATACATAAGTGTATTAATAAAATGTGATACTTGTATACCATGGAATACTACTCAACCACAGAAAAACAATGTTGATCTAACACCTCTTGTATTATCCTGGATAGAGCTGGAGCCCATTCTTCTAAGTGAAGTATCACAAGAATGGAAAGGCAAGCACCACATGTACTCACCATCAAATTGGTGTTAACTGGTCAACACTTATGTGCACATATAATAGTAACATTCATCAAATGTCATGCAGGTGGGAGCAAGGAGAAGGAAGGAGAGGATGGGTATATTCACACCTAATGGATGCTGTGTGTACCATCTGAGGGATAGACACACTTGAAGCTCTGACTTGGGCAGGGCAAAGGTAATATATGTAACCTAAACATTTGTACCCCTGTAATATGCTGAAATAAGAAACAAAAAGAAATACCAAGGTTTGAATCTCAGCTCCACCACTCACCAGCTATGCACCTATGTTTTCTCATCTGTAGAATGGGAATGATTATTGTCCATTTCATATAGAAACTGAATAAGATAATATATATTAAACATTGTGTCTGTGCTGGGCATAGATTTTCAATAACTTAGCAAGTTTAAATATTAATACATAAAATCCCTTTGTGGGAACTCACAGGCCCAGCTTATGAATGTCTAACAAAGCAGGTCCAGGTTCTAGTCACATCCTCTCCCACAGGACTTTATTGCTATTCTCTCTACTTCAGCCCTCTGACTTTTGTAAATAGTTGTCCAAAGAATAATGCAGATATAGTCCAATTTCTTCTAGGGAAAGGGAAACAAGTAACACTTTTCTCCTAAGAAACATCAGTGCTTACAGAGATCATTTTAAAACTCTAAAGATTGATCTGTTGGGTATACCCTTAGATAGTGAAATATGTATTACCAAAGCTAACCTTATTTGCTTTGAGGTAACTCTATTTTCATATTTTATTGAAGAACTAAGTGTATTTGTTTTATCTTTGCATTAAAAAATACCCTGGCTTAGAATTTACTCCAAATGAAGAAATTATCTGTGAGGGAGCAGATATTTTAAACATCTTTAATATGATTCATTTTACATTTTATTATCATTAGTGTTGAAAAGAATAGTTCAGGCTTAGTCACTTCACTCTATTACATCTATAAAATAGGTTTATTTGGCCATGTACCATTGCATCAAAAAGCCCAAAATCCTTGGATTTTTTTATAGAAGATACAATTAATTTCACTTGTATTTTCTAAAAATATATTAAATAATTTCTCAACCAAGACTGTTATGTGGAATTCAACTGTTCCTTTGCATATCACTAACTCCAATGTTCCTTAAAGGACATTAGAATAAGACATTAGATATTTAGAATAAGATAAACTTGGGGGGATGGAATGTAACTTTATGGGATAGCAGATGAAGCTGCAGAAGTACATTTTATTAGTACATAGAAAGGAACAAAAAACTGCCCACCGCCAAATTTGAGAAATATTAATGCAAAATAAGGCTTTCATTGAGAATGAAGTTATAAATAATTAAAAATAGAAGGTGAGATCAATCATCAGTAGAAGCAACCCACATGAATCATATTCTTTAAATATTGGGTCAGAAATCACAGAAAAAACCTATCAGAAGTAGTTTGAATTTCATGACATTGAATCTTGAATGTCTGAATATATAACATGTCCTTAATTCTAACTCTGGGATTGCAAACAAATTTAATTTAAAATGACATAATCAATTCATAATGATTTCCTGGGCTGAGAAAGAGTGTAAGACTCAGTACAGAATTATCAGAAAAGAGGGCTATAATTGACATCTGCCGTGCTGCTGCATTGGGGAATGGCAGCAAACCAATTGTTGATCCTCTTATTACTCCGTATTGTGAAAGGCCATGCTCACAAACCCTTACTGGGAGGTCATTAAGACTTTTTTATGAGACAATTTTGAAATGAATTGTTGATTTGGCTCTTGCACTAAGAGGTGAGAGTGCCACATAATATTAGTGACTCCCCTGGAGGGTATATCCCTGTGATTGAGATGGATTCCCCAGAGCGGCATAGCTGGATGGTACTAGTTATTGATGTCCGATTATCTGGGATCCTGAAATTATGATTAAAATCAATGTTTGGGATTTTCTTAGTTCCCATTCCGTTTACTCATTGGGAATGACCACACGGATCAAAGGCATGTAAGTATTTGGTTTGCTTGGGATTCGTATTTACTATTGTAAATTAAAAAGTAGGAAATATGTTTATAAATTGGTTTATGCATTGATGCCGTGAGAGTTTAGTTAGCCAGATCATTTCAGTTGAGTATACCTAGCTGTGATCTCTGGTTGTGCTGACAAAATTAAATGATTGCCTATGAAACTAAGGGCCTCTAAACTATGACTATCAAAATTATCTCCAGAAGCCCTCCCTGAGTGGCCAGCCAGCATCACTGCAATGATATCTTTCCTTATTTTCCTAATATAATTCCTTTTTTTAATTCTTATTTCAGCATATTGTGGGGGTACAAAAGTTTAGGTTATGTATATTTCCCTTGCCTTTCCACCCCCCTGAGTCAGAGCTTCAAACGTGTCCATCCCCTAGACAGTGCACATTGCACTCATTATGTATATATACACCCATCCCCTCCCCCACCCACATCTGCTTGACACCCGATCAATGTTATTCTTAAATGTGCTCTTTGGTGATGGTCAGTGAAACCAATTTGATGGTGAGTACATGTGGTGCTTATTTTTCCATTCTTGGGATACTTCACTTAGTAGAATGGGTTCCAGCTCTTTCCAGGAAAATACAAGAGGTGCTAGATCACCATTGTTTCTTATAGCTGAGTAGTACTCCATGGTATACATATATCACACTTTATTAATCCACTCATGTATTGATGGGCACTTGGGTTGTTTCCACATCTTCACAATTGTGAATTGTGCTGCTATAAACATTCAGGTGGAGATGTTTTTGTTATAGAATGTCTTTTGTTCTTTTGGGTAGATGCCCAATAATGGGATTGCTGGATCAAATGGTAGGTCTACTTATATCTGTTTAAGGTATCTCCATGTTGCTTTCCACAGAGGTTAGAGGTTGCAAACTAGTGCACCTCTAATGCAATTCTAAGATGAAAAGCAATTTTTTACCCATATATCCATTTTTAGAGGATAAATTCTGTTATTTTTTGAGACTACATAAGTCATGGTATTTGTTGAACATTCAGAATAGTACTGACATTAGTAGGGAAAACACCTATGTGTATAAAAACTCATGATTATATATTTATATGGGCACATGTTTATGTAAATGTAAGTTAGGCTCAGAAATCATACTTTCTCAACTATAAAAGTTTTAAGGTATATGTCTTAGTCTGTTTGTGTTGCTACAAAGGAATACCTGAGGCTGGGTAATTTATAAAGAAAAGAGGTTTAATTGGCTCACGGTTCTACAGGCTGTACAAGAAGCATGGCACCAGCACCTGCTTTTGGCAAGGGCTTCAGGCTACTCCCACGTGTGGTGGAAGGGGAGGGGGAGCAAGTGTGTGCAGAAATCACATGGTGATAGGGGAGGCAAGAAAGAGGGGAGAAATATGCCAGGCTCTGTTTAATGACCAGCTTTCCTAGGAAGTAATAGAGCAACAACTCACTCATTGCCATGAGGACTGCACAGTCATTCATGAGGGATTCACCCTCATGAACTAAATACCTTCCACTAGACTGCACCTCTTAACATAGCCACACTGGGGATTCAATTTCAACATGAGATTTTGAGGGGTCAACCACACCATGTTCAAACTATAGCAGTGTAATTTACAGAATGCTATTTTCAAACTATTATTACTAATGTTCCCTCTCTTGAGAAAAATAAAATCTCTTTTAATATTATTTGTAATTGAAAAAAATACTAAAATTAAATAAACCTATCCAAAAAAGAGTGTTTCATTTTCTAACTACTAATTCTGGTTCCCTTATTCTTTTATACTTCTAAATATGACACACGTACCTGGTACTTTGAAGAGTATATAGTTATAAATGATGACATTATAATCCATTTTAAATGGAATGTACCTGTAAAATATACAAATTTATTATCATTGATTAATTTCAACCAGAATAAAATAGACAGCTTATATTTCTCCCTAAAGGCTTAATTGGCCCATAGAAATTCTCAAAATGAGCACCTCCTAATGAAGGTATTGGCTAATTGTACTGTTAATTAAATTAAAATATAATGTACAGTTACAAAGGACTGTACATTATATGAACAACAATGCATACTCTTAATGTTTAACATCAAGCTTCAGGAGTGAAAATACTGTTGGGTATTACATATTTGTAAATGTTTCAGAATTGAGGAAGTGAATCATGGTATCTTATAGCCCAAAAGCATGTCTTTTGAATTATTATGATTCTGTGAAATATTCTTGTTTGAATCTATAGATACCTTTTATTTCCAAAGAAATTGTTGTGTTGTGGGTAGGATTTTGTGGTATGTATGAACCTACAACTATACCTCTATAGGATTCTTGACTTGATAGATTGACTAAGATGGCTACCTCTGTTCACCAACCTGCTTGAACAATTATTTTACTAGAAGTGATTGTTTAGGTGTTATTTGAACATTTCCTTTGGCTATAATGCCAAACATACAACTCGGTTGATAATGTGCCTTTTTAAAAACACATTTTTTTTTTAAATTAAAAACACACATTAAAAACACACAAAAACTAATATTTATGGATCTCAGACAACAGTCAACTGGGGCTTACCACATTACTATAGAGAAAAACCAAGCTGGTCATGCAAAGAGGATACATTTGGTTGAGCTAACACTAGTATCAGAACCTACAGATTTTCATAAGTCATTTATGATGTAACCAAGAGTTTTACTATTGCCTTTTAAAACCCAAATATAATAAATATGTCAAATTCATCTCTTACACTGCTTGAAAGCTTAATAAGCTATGAAGTACTTAACAAATTTTATTTTTATTTAATTGCACTATAAATTTACATAAATCATTGAGGATGTCATCATTCTTTTATGCTTAAGATTGAGTATTAGGAACAAACATATATATGTTTCATGTATGTGTATGAAGATTTTATAGTCCATGTTACTAGCAAGATATATAGTCTATTCAGATAGACCTTTTGTCTTTTTATCATCGTGTCCCTTTACTCTGATGCTATAATAGAGTTCTTCAGAAAGTACTTATTTAATGTATCCTATCTAGAAACTAAAATGATTTCCATAAACTTGCACAAACTGTTTAAAGCAGACCATATCAAATACAATGAAATCTTATTCACTCTAATCCTTGATGCTTGATGGCATGTTAATTAAAAAGAACAAATACACAATTAGGGTATAACAGCTATTGAAAACCTGGTTTGTCTCACCTAGTTTATTTGAAAGAATAAAGTAAACATATAGATTATTTTAAGATACATGCAGAACAATATTGCTCTGTTATACTGTATAATTATTTAACTAACTCTCAAAGAAAAAATCAGGCTCTGTAATAGAAACTACAGTGTAGTGTTCCAGTGTGTGTGTAATTTCAAAAATACTATCATGGAACATAAGATATTTTAAAAGTAATGAGTATTTATAGACTAGCTTATTTTAAACAAAATGGGGAATGCAGTGACATGTAGATTTTTGCTTGATGTCTCCTATAATATCATCAAATAATAATATACAAAATCTAGTCATGAGATACTGAATACTGTGTAATCCTAAGTTTAGAATTTTTAATATCACATGAAACTAAGAGTAAAATTATCAATGGCATCTTGACAATGGCCATCATCTGAACAACTTGTTTCCCCCTTTTCTTTTTATCATCTCTTTCTCATCCTTTATCAAATATCTTTCTGATTTCTTTCAATTTTATTTTTGAAGTTCTACTCCCAACAAACATAATTGTGTTATCAATTGCTAGTATTTATATCTTGAAAAATTTTAAATTGTCTCTTCTCTTTGCCATTCTTTCCTTTATATCTTTTTAAAATCTTTTTCTCTTTTAATTAAATTGACATGAAAGCCTTGTTATTCTTGCCGAATTGGTCAGAAGATGGAAGCTCTAATTTATGAAAAGATCTGTGTCAACGTTGCTCAGAAAGAAAAACTGCGAATAAGGCAACCCGGTGCCTGCTTTTCTCCTGATATGAGGCTTAGGCATTGGATCTGTCAGTGGCACCCAAACCACGTTTTAGCTGCCTTGCCATAACCGAGGGCTCTCTAGGTTGTAAATAACATAGGTAAAAAGTGAAGGCAACAGAATGCTGAAGAACAGATTAATAGTTGAAAGTATTAATAATATGCTTCTTCAAGTACATGCTTCAAGAGAAATATCTGTGTTTAATACTTTTGGTGGCTATATCTTTAACACACTTTAAAGTGTTATCACTGCTGAAGTTGTAGAAAAGCAATCTAATTTGAGCATCTAGAATTTTTAGCTTCACGTACTCTCTCTTGATATTTCACATATTTTACCTTGCTTGAATTTATTACTTTATTTCATTAGCTATTTTTATAAAAAACTGAATAAAAATATAATTTATATAAAAATAGTATCACCATAATTTAATGTAATAGCACATTCAAAATTATTATCATGTTTAAAATGTAAGTGCAATCTGATTTTACAAGAAAGCTAATGAATATTTGTAGCTTTGCTGCTGGTAAAAGGGAACAATATCCAAGAAGCTAGATAGAGATATATGTTTATTTTCTCTACATTGGTGTGAATGTGTAAAGGAGAAATGAAAGAACAGTAGCCATTCATTCAGATATTTATTGAGTACATACTGCGAATATACTAGAATGTTCCCCTGTGCTGAGTACTGTGGAAAATATAGTCAGAAAGTCAGAAAAGATCTCTGAACTCATTTACACTTGGGAAACTAAATAAGTAAACAAAATATCAGAGAGAAACGAAATAACTACACATGTTTGCAGTACTATTGAAGAAGCATACCATGTGATGTGGTTATCTTGAGGGGGCCTACTCTCTTTTGAGGAGGTGACATTTCACCTGAGATCTTAAGCACTTACCATTTAAGGCACTGCATTATTAATATAAAAGCTCTCTCCTCAAACCCTAAGATGTTAAGACCCTAAATAATTGATCTAAGGCAGTGACTCAAAGTAGCACTTCAATTTAAACAAAATAATGTGTGGTTACGTACTATGGCAACTTACTAGTTTTGTGATCTAGGGCAAGTTACTTAAATTTTGTAAAATAGGAAAAATAATGCCAACTTCAAAGGATTATTATGAGGATGGCAATTATTTCTTCCTCTCAATGATATCTTCTTTTTGCCATATTCTCCCTGCTGTTACTCTGCCTTTTCTGTTTCCTTTCTCAGCTAAACTGCTCTGAGGTGGCTGTGTGTTTCCTGAGGCTGACTACTCTCATCCCTTCTTCCTTAACACTGCTCACGTCCTCCCTGTGCCCTGTCCCCCATCATTCTGTCCACAACTGCTCTGTCGAGGTCAGTGATGGCTTCTGTGCTGTTAAATGTAATGGTAAATTCTTACCATAAATCTTGGTTTTTACTTGGCATCTCTACATGAAGCCTAAAAGGCATATGCTGAATGTTAGGATAGGTGTACAATTCCTAACCGTTTCCTCAGCTTCAAACTTTACACTCCCTACTCTTATTCTTATATTAGTGGCAGCTCCCTCACTCCATTGCTCAGGTTAAAACAAAACAAAGCAACCCCCCCTCAAAACAAAACAAAACAAAAAATCAAAACTTTAAGTCATTGTTGAATTTTCTCCAGGGCTCCACACTCACAAAGGCTCTGTGCTTGATTTAGGCCTCCACCACACTGTACTAAAATTCTTAAAATGGTATTGAAAGTTGAACAAGGGACCCGACATCATTTTCGCTTTTCACCAAACTCCACACATTTAGCTGTCCTCCTGCTCTCTGTCTTACACCCTACACTGTAGTCCCTACATCCACTCTCATCTCTTGCCTGAGCATTCTCACTGATCTTCCTGCTTGGAGTTTTGTCTCCCCTTAGTCTATTTTCAACACAACAGCCAGGGTGACCCTGTATGTATGTGTGTATATATTATATATAATGTATATGTATATATGGTGTACATATATGTGTAATCTGACACAAATACATAAATACTTGCATGTATACTTATGTTCAATTATATTATGTCACTGTTTAAAATCATCTGATGAGTCTGATGACTTCCTACCTTATTTAGAGTGAATACAGATGTTAAAAGCCCCACGCTATCTGATTTCCTCTGACTGTTGACCCTATTTACCATGACTCTCCCCTCATTCTTCCCTATGCTATCAACACTCTCCACCTTAGGATCTTTGCATTGTTTCCACCACCTGGAAGGCTCTTCCCTTACCCTTATAGTCTTCTCCCTCATCTACATCAAGACTTTGCTCAAATATCTTCTTTTCAGGGAAGTCTTCCCTGACTGATTTATTTAAAATTGCAATCCCTGAACTTCCTGAAATATTTTTCTACCTTATGCTTTTTTTCCCTTCTGTAGTACTGATCACCAAATAATGTTGCATATGTTTTACTTAAGTCTTCTGTCTCTGCTACTACAATGTAGGAATTATGAAGGAAGGGATTTTGTTTGCTTTCTCACTACTAAACATCATCATCATAAAGAATAAAGGGCATCCACTTAGTAAAAGTTCATTTATAGTTTTAAATTAATGAAATTAAATGAGGCAATATACATAAAGTGCATGCTGTTTGGTTCATGATGAGTCTGCAATAAATAATCATACTTTTATGACTATCTTTTAAAAAAACATTTTTTTAATTCAAAGTATTAGTGGTGTACAAATGTTTTTGGTTACATGGATCACTTTTATAATGCTTGAGTCATGGTTGTAAGTGTGCCCATCATTGTACCATTAAGTAGGTTATCGGTTATGGCCCATCCCCTCCTCCTTCCTCTGTCTTTAAAGCTAGAGCAGATCTACCTTAGCAATTATGCAATCTGTCTCCCTAATGTTTTAGGTTGGGAAAGCCAAGATGCAAGGATTTTAAGTGCTAATTCAATAGATATTGCTCATTCAATTTAAAGACAGATCTGGTCTTGACCTCTACCTCAGCAATCTTTTCACCAATCAGATTAGCTTTGTGAACAGTCACAGTTCCTTATATTTTATTCTACTTGAATTATTAATCAACCCTGCATCCTTATGATATTCAAAATGTGGCCAGAGAAATACCAATATGATGTTTACTTTGCTTGCAGAATTGTCAGGAAAAGATTAACAAACTCCTATACCCTAATTTTCATTTGTCTTAACCAAAAATAATGAAAGATATTAAGAGTAATGTATTTATTTATTTATTTTATTTATTTATTTTTTTTTGGAGACAGAGTCTCACTCTGTTGCCTGGGCTAGAGTGAGTGCTATGGCGTCAGCCTAGCTCACAGCAACCTCAAACTCCTGGGCTCAAGCGATCCTTCTGCCTCAGCCTCCCGAGTAGCTGGGACTACAGGCATGCGCCACCATGCCCGGCTAATTTTTCTCTATATATTTTTAGCTGTCCATATAATTTCTTTCTATTTTTAGTAGAGACAGGGTCTCGCTCTTGCTCAGGCTGGTCTTGAACTCCTGAGCTCAAACAATCCGCCCGCCTTGGCCTCCCAAAGTGCTAGGATTACAGGCGTGAGCCACCGCGCCCCGCCAAGAGTAATGTATTTAAATAAAAAATTAGACATAGCCACTATTTATTTACTGTGTTCTAAAGGGATTATCACTAATCCTCTAAACAGTCCTATAAGGTATCATTATTCCTTATTACAACCCAGGAAACTGACACTTGGGGAAGTTCAGTGACTTCCTTGTGATCATAATAGACAATAAAATATGAACCCAAAGCCATGCTACCTTACTCCAGAACATTGCATTTTGAAGATGACACCATACAACATAGACTTGATCCACTTAAAATGTAAATTTCCAATGGATTTTTACATGAATATGTGTATAATTTGTGTTTCATTATGAAGGTGAGTTGAAATCATGTGACATAAGGTTCGAAAACAGGTCTGATATATCTCAAATCTAGATAATTTTTATTTTTTAAAAAATTTTGCTTTTTCTCTAGTGAATCTGTGCTATATAGATACATACACACACACATACACACACACACACACACACACACACAGCCAGGACGTTTTTTTTTTTTTTTTTGCTTTTATATGTCATTTGAAAATTTCAAACAGTTCTAGATATCACCTTTTTGAGTGTGATGAGTCACAATTCCCATTATAGACTTATTTTTAGTTTGTTATTATCGTCTAAGTTGAGAGCTGTGATTCCCCTAAATTCTAACCACCAACATTTTGCCAGAGGGAATATCTTAACCATAACTTAAAATATAAAGGGATCCAGAAATATTATTGTTTGTCACCTGAAACTGAGAAGTCATTTTAAATAAAAACTACTACTATTACTAATATAATATATATTTTAAAATGTGGAATAATATTTTTATTTCTTGTTGGTCAAATCCAAATAGAATTTTATATTAACACATATTATTAAAATATATTTAAGTTTATTTTATCTAGGAAATAATCTCATTTTGTTAAGTAGTGACTTATTAAATTTGTGCATGTGTGAGTATGAACATTGAGGATGAAGATTGGAAGAAATGAGGGAAGATTTATTTTTGTTGTTTGGTCTATTATTAATAGAACTACAATTACATTCATAATTTTAAAACTTATTTTTGTATTATGTTACTAAAATAAAAATTAATATTTTTGAAACAAATAAAAATGGTTAGATCATTTGGATTCTAGTGATCAAGACTTCATAGTCAAAATAAAGATTTTCGATATTTATGGTAATTTAGGATAAAACATAAATCCTATATTGTTCAGTCATCTACTGTAACTATATATTAGACTGTAACTGAACTCAAAATAATTTTAATTTTATTAAAATATTTATAAAATTTATAAAAATATTAATTGCCTACTATTTTGATAGTTTGTGAAATCTTACAAATTAAAATTGGTTATTCATTTAATTTTAATTTTTAAACTTAAAACTACCAATGTTTGAAAGATATTTTACACTAATATTGTGTTGGCTTACTTCCCTATTGAATTCTTTTTAAGGACTTTACATCATTTTCTTTGGAGAGGACTTGGTGATCACAGAACTTCAGTAGCATAGGCAGACAGGCATTATTCTTTTTCCTGATAGGGTTATAGTTTTGTTTGTTAACTCAAATTGACTTTGTAAATTATTTTTGTTGCCATTGTTTTAATGTTGTTTGGATTCAATAGCATGTCTAAATTTTGCTAATGTTCTGCTGACATGCTGCTGCCAAAGTGGACTGGAGTAAGGCCAGTTTGGTCACTTGGCCAGTTTCTGAATGCAAACCAATTGCTGATTAACAGAATTGGAGAGCTGAAGGGAGACTTCAAAAATGATTATACTTCAGCTTTTCAGCTGAGAAAATTGAGACTTAATGAATATGTACACCTTGTACAGGATTATACAGAGAATTAAAGGAGAAGTTTATGCTTGCCTCCAGGATTTATGGAATGAACAAAATGGTTCTGGTAGCCAAACTTAATATTATTGTTTTATGTGTGTAGACATGCCCAAATAATTTTGAAGGATTTTATTATGACTAGACATGAGAATAACTGGATTTCATTTCCTATTCTTCCATTATTCCTATCTCCTGGGTTAAATGGTTGACTTATTTAAGCCAAAATGTCTGTATGTACTAAATGACAGTTGATACATTTTACTCCTTTTAGAAACACATATCAGTGGTCAATTATTATAAAGAACAAAGGACTGCTTTTGAAATGTTTGAGATTTAGAATGAAAGTTCACTAATAATCATATTTAATCACTAATAGCAAAGATGTCACTGATCTAGTTAAACTAGTGAGTGAGTACAAAATAAGGCAACTGGTCTTTATTAATCCTATTGCCGAGTAATCTAATAAGCCTCTCCCTGTTCTAGTCCCAACAGGCTAATTTGTTAACAAAAACCAAGCAATGTTGAGTAGCTTACCAGACAAGTGTTAAAATAACCCAGAAAAATCTCAAGTGATTTGAGAAAAAAAGAGGAAATATATCTACATGAAATATGCTATGAAAAAATGGGATAGTTTGTAAGGCATTTGTGTCAAGAGAAACATTGTTGTAGAAAAGAACTGTTTTCAGATGTCTGTGTTTATAAACTAACCTAAATACATATGGGTTAAAATTTAATTTCTACTGTAAAAATTATATTTTAGCACATTCCTATTACTTGGCATAATGACATGTATAGTAATTTTTCTCTTGATTTTTCTTTCATGTTTCACACCAAACTGTTCAAGGCTAAATACAGAAAATTACATTTTTCTTTCTAATCTCAGTATTTGAATGAATAATTATGTAGCCTACTGTTTTATAAGAAAAGTATTTTTTCATAAAAATATGTTTTCCCTGATATTGAAAGTAGTGTTGCTTTTAATTTTTTTTAGATTTATATATGTTCATGCAGTTATGTGTATTCATATTTAATATTAACATAATTTTTTCATTGATCTTTAAAGAAATTCTTCATGGACTGGTACTGCAATTCACAAAACTTTCATCATAAAAAACTTTCTGGGATTAGTAAACCTATTTTATCTTAAGATGAATTAGATTTCTAAATAATAATAAAAATAGTCAACTCAGTCTGACGTTTATTAATAGTGACTAAAGATGAGTGAACCATTATGATATAGCTTAATATTTACTGTAGTTTACTACCTAATGTCATAGTTGAAATTGACTTAGCAATACAAGTTATCCTGATTATAGTCGACATAAGATGAAAAGATACACTCTGTATATTTAAGCCTCTTTTTTCAAAGACACAATTTCATTTGAACTAACAGAGTTCTGCTTTTCCAACTTAAAATTTTTTAGGTGTTTGTAAATTATTCCCTGTAGTGTTGTACTGAATTATGAGACATGTCCTATAAATAGTATTTGAAATATATGTCTTTCTTTTTCTGAATTTCTTTGTATATTCCAGTTATTCAAAGCACAAGCACATGCCCCATCTATGGCATTTGTGTATAGACTAATCATGTTACAAACTAATGCTCACAAATATATAGAGGAATAATAATTCCTAAAATGTATATCAGTTTTAGATCTAGGCATATAAAAATAAATCAACATATAAGACACCTGATATAAATTAAATTTTTTATTAGGTAACCTGTAACCCACTCATAAAACTGAGTGAAATGGAACATATTTAAAATTGCTGTTTGTAAAATATACACATAGGTATGGATACATTGATTTTCCTTTTCCTTTCTTTTCTTTTTCCCCCTTCCTTCTTCTCCCTCCCTTCCTTCCTTTCTTTTTTGTTTTTAATAAGACATGCTTAAGAAAATAAGCACCTGTAGCTTACAAGTATTGGTCTAACAAACTAAGCTATGCTGTTTGTTTGGCTTTAGGTAGTTTTTAAACTGAATAAAGAGTACAAGAAATAACGATAACTGAGTCTACTTGAATCCAATGATGACAACAACAACAACAAAATCTTGCTTTGCTTAGGCTTTAAACACATGTGAAAAATGAGTTTGATTCAGTTAAATAATTTGTCAATTCAGAGTGAAACAGATTTTAAAAGTTTATTGCTACATAATAACCTGAATCCTAGAAAGTTACATTAAAAATAAGCAAAGCAAACAAAATCATGTCAGAGTAACTAATGATAGATAACATTTGCATAAGTAAGAATGATGTCCTTTATCAATAATTGAGGACACAGGTGTGGGCTGTTGTCCACCTGCAGAGGCATGTGGCTTGGAGTGCAGAATGTCTGCATACCCAGTGTTTCTAACATTTTTGCATAAGTTGCCTACACTTAAAAATGGGGAGTTTTCACTAATATATTTTCCCCTTTTCTTAAAAAAAAGGAACTGTATTCACAATGAGACCATATTCTCACTTGGCAGCCATCAGATAGAATGGAGTCACCCCTCTTTCCTCCATCCCCATCCTTCATTGGGCCAATCCCTTCTGGTTCTCAGCAGAACACACCTCTTTCTCCCTGTTGTTTCTAACACCTGGTCTGCTACAAATGACACCTGATGTGTCCCCTTAGGCATTTGAATTTTTTTTTCTCTCATTCATATCAAGCACACTATTTTAAAATATGGATTAGCTTAATGGGCTATCACATATGTGTTGTTCATTAGGTGAGCAATTCAGATTCAAACCAAGAACTAATTAATAATTTTATAACACCTGCTCTGTTTAGTTTATCCATAATGTGAGAGTGACCAAATGTTTCACATCTTTTTATTTCTCCTCTTTTTATTTGAGAATGGAGCACCCTTGCAAATATTTACAGGTGCCACAATTCTAGTTGGCTAACTGGGCCCACGTCCTGAAAAGAATTCACAATTTGTATATCAAAATCACTCTTTGCTTGCTTGTTTTTTTTTTTTTTTGGTCTCATATTTATAATGTGAACTTACTTCAGTAAAATATTAATATTTTGTGAAAAGCTTTTTCTCTGAAGGTTGTTACTTCTCACAGTCAATACCTGGAAAAATAAAAACAAAGCAAATAAATAAATAGAAGTCCTAGCCAGCTGGATACATACGCATCAAGGACACAATTCTTTCAAACAGACCTATGAATTCACACTTGCCAGTTTGTTCCAGGAGTGCAGGCTGTGAGAAAGTACAGTGTGAACGGAATCTCTTCCGATAGTGCAGAAAATGTGCACATTGTAAAAATAGGCTTGTATTACTTAGGGTTTCTAAAATGGAACGTGATATTAGGGTAAATTTGGTTGTATGCCCTGAAAAGAGAACAATAAACTCTTTAATATATAGTTTTCTTCTCCAAACACTTCCTTTTTGGTACTTGCCTCAACTGATCATTAAAGTTTCCCCGGGATGGTGGAAATATAGGATTTCACAGTAGGTGACAGACAGTGTGTGGAGAAAATCTTTCCCTTTATATTTCTTCAGGAATTTGTGTCTAAATCTACATTGTCTTCCAGACAGAGATTTGGTTTATTGCCTTCTGCCTACTGTGGAGTGCTGAGACCATGAAATTATATAGATGTCAAGTGATAGTTAAATAATCACCTCAATCCCTTGATCATGAAAGAGCTTCAGAAAGAGAATGAGATTGTTAAGGTTATCATAGGGTAAACAGTATTTTTGTCTGTTTGTTTTCCACAGACAAAATGTATAATAGTACATTAGTCTATGTGATTCACCAATTGTAGACAGGAAAACTTTGTGATTAACAGTGTAACTTAGTATTAAATTCCTATAATTTATACTTGTTTCCACCTTTTCCTTACTATGTGAACTTTTCATACTCACTTACTCTCTCCAAGATTAAGGATTTTTCTTTGTTCATGATGATGAGACACACTATGCAGGGTTATGTGAACTTTCAATGAGTAATTTTATTCAAAATACATAACAAAGAGCCAGATATATTTAAAATCATTCAAATATTCACACATACATTTAAATGTCTGTACTGCATATGTGTATATATTATATTTATGTTTTGTGTAGTAATTTACACTATACATTGTAAATAAGTCATGATGGGAAGCAATTCTAAGAGCCATGAGGAAGGAAGAAGCATATTGCTGGAAGATGAATGCACTAGTCTACTCTTGGTTTATTTGCATTAGGGTTTATCTGTTGGCAATAGGCATTTATACATGTCTCCACCTGCCAAAACCCTTGATTTTGTAGTAGGTAACTGGCAAGACTATTCTAGCAAAAAGGCAGTGGGAAATGGAATCCTCTCCAGCCTTCTTGTTGCCAAGTGTCAGACAATATGCTTGTTTCTTATGTTCAGATAGGCCTTAATTTATATAATTTAATATCAAAAACTAGACTGCTATATACAGAAGGAGACAAATGTGCAGGATATTCCCCATTTATGCTTTTATATTCAGTCTCTACCCTTGTCTACCTTGCTCTGTTCCTTGGCAGGCTGACCTGAGTGAGCTGACTCAGCTGGGCTCTGATTGATGGGGCAAAGGGGGAAGAAACTGATTCGTGGGAGAGGAGGTTCGGGGGTTATTCCTCTAACTTCCTCTCTTAGGGGGCTGCAGTTTATCAATGGCTGTGTTCCTCTGTTCAAGTAATGGCTCTTGTTTGTGGTCCTCTCCAGCTACAGGTTGGCCAGATCCACACTTCTTGCCTGTTCAGGCCCAGGTAGGAGAGTAGCTTCTAGCCCTCCCTAGTCCCAGAGTCTGTCACAGTCCTTGCTTGTTCTGTGAACTCCACCGTGTCCCCGGTAACCAGTTCCTTCATTAATATCTCTTCAATCATGCTTTTTGAGTGTGTCATGTGATTCCTGATAGGACTTTGATGGATAAAAATATCTTCAATAAAATGAAATTAATGACTTCTCTGTAGAGAAGAAGGAATAATGGATTATTCAGTTCCTGGGATCAATAGCACTTAATGTCTCTATTTCTAAAGACAAGACAAGCTGAAACCAAGTTGCCTGAATTTTTCTCTCTTTGTTATTAAGAGTTTATAAAAATGGTACAACTGTGTGTACATTATCTTACTGGCCTAAGGGCAGAGAGATGCTGTGACTTCCATTTTAGCATGACTGGTATGACAGTATAAAGGAGAGTGACTTGAGAAGGAATAAAACTGAAAGAAGAAACATTCATTTGGAAACTGTTGAGTAATTTAGGCATGAGAAGAAAGTGGGAGAAAAGATGTACTAGACAGGAATAATTTTAAAGTTATTTAAGGGGTACTATAGTACAATGGTTAAAAATGCTCAGATTCTTGTTGGATTTGTGACCCTGGGCAAGTTATTTAACATTTCTGAATCTCATTTTTCATCTCTTAAAAATTGGGAGAGTAGTACCAATCTCTTAGAGTTGTTGTATGGATTAAATTGATATAAGTAAAGTACATAGAATAGTTCCTGGCACATAGTAAGCATAACATAATATAAATTTCAAATTTTGTTAGCAGTATATTTAAGGATGAGGAAGGATGTGGGTGGAGTGAACATGTCTGGGATAACTTGCAGATATATGATTTATTAGAATATGTGATATTTTGGTGCCATTCACTGTTGTAGATAATTTAATAGGAAGTTCAAATCTTAGAGTTTTTCCATTAATTATGTATAAATGTTTTTCTCAAATTTACACTGCTCTCATCTTAAATTAATGTCTAATATTGTCATCATCATGCTCAAAATACAGCTAAATAAATCCCTTTGCCTGAAATTCCAAGTGTGTCTAGGTATCTTCCTCGGTATCTTCTACCATAACTGTCTTAATTTGACCTGCTTTTCCCGGTAGAGTTCTCCCTAGTGGCCGGTACATCTTTCTTTCAGTTCGTTCTACCCAAAGTGGGCTTTCTATAATTTTATCTGAAAACATATATGGTTCTTTGTTATTTCTAGAATATATGGCCTAATCTAGAATTTAAAGCCCTTACTAGTTTGACACACCTGTTATGTTATGTCGCTTTACTTCCTCACTATACTCCATTATCAGATTTCTGAGACTTGTAGCTTATTCCCTGTACCTGGCATATATCCTTCTCTCCTATCAGTGTCCAATAAACTTCTAATCATCTTGCAAAGCTCAGCTCAGATCCAATCTGCAGATTCCTCTTGCCACCTTAGTTGTCTTCTCTCAATCCTTCATTTCCCCGTGTCATCCTAGGTGAAAATCTAATATAGTGCTTTTCAAAGTATATTTGATTTGGAAAGGATCCTCAGATTTTATTGTGAATGTCATTAATGAAGCTGTTTGGGCCTCCTGATCCAAGAGATTCTGATTCCTGATTCATTAGGTCTGCAGGTTTTAATGTAGTTGTTTATTTCCCAGTGATCAATGGTCAAAAAGTATTGACACTGCATGTCTCCAGCTGCACAACTTCTCCTTTTGGTATGAAGCTATGATTCCCCCCATGATTGGGATGTCACCCTTGGGAAAAGTGGATGGATGCCATCATCCCTGTTACACTTGATCCATGATTTAAGTGTTGCTGAACTTTCAATTTCAGTTTTATAGTTAAGAAAATGTTGAGAGATCAAGTCAGATCCTGAATATCAAACCCCTCCCAAAATCAGAATATGCACCTCTCATACCTTTATCTTCCATGCTATTTTCTGCTTTTCTTCTTATCACATTCTAGTTATTCTAAGTTCTTTCTTATTCTTTCTCCTAACTTGCCAACTTTTACTCCTGAAGTTGTGCTGCATGTCCTTTTATTTACTTTTGTTATAGCACCCTTCTTGCATTTTTTGTTTAGATACATGTGCCTACTTTCCCTTGCTTTATCTTCCCCCACTTTGGTATGTTATATAGGGAGCCCACACCTTTTTAAAGTAATCCTAAGGCTGCCTCATTTCTCTCTCCATCTCTCTCTCTTTCTCTTTTCCCTCTTCCTGTGTGTGTGTGTGTGTGTGTATGTACAATACTGAACCAAAATATTTACAGTATTTATCATCCTTTCCTCTTACAAAGTTAAGATAATCACCAACAGAAATGAAGAAAAACTCTTGCATGATTACGTTTTTAAACAATTTATAAAAGATAAAACAACTGACATTAGAATCTGAACAATGGATACAAAGGTTCATAGTCATGAAGAAAACATAGATGAATTTGTTAGCTTGATGTTTTCATCATATTTTTAAGCAAATTAAGAAGGATAAAAATTATGAAAAAATACCCTTAGGAGAATTTTGATATAACTATGATTTAGCTCAATGGTTTTGTGACTAGAAAGGTACACAGAGAATACCAGGATCTGGATGAATTTGCACTGAAGAAAGAAAATGTTATGACTTTCTCTAAATGGAAGGTAACTTTGATACTTTCAGTTGATTGATGGAATACGCATTTTTGACATGCATTCCCGGTGATTCTGGTACAGCTCTCCCGTGGGAAACACTAATGTATCTGACTCTCCTAATTATACTTTGTGCTTTTGGAAGAAAGAATGTCTTACACACTTTGGTATCACTCACAGACCTAAATACAACATTTCATGTAGAGTATCTACTCAAATATTCACCAAATTGAACAGAATTACTCAAGATTTGGTGTTTCTCGTACTTATTTCTTCCAGGCTATTCTGTGCTTTCATTCTTATCACATTTCCTTCTAGTTTATTTTAAGTTATTTTTCCTCTTGTGCTTTTGCCAGTTTTCACTTTTATACTTGCACTGCAAACTGATTCTAATTGGGGATGTCATTCCAGTTGAAAATGTTTAATAACTGTTTTATAGTTATAGACAGCTTTATTTCCTGTCTTGATTTTTCCCCTCTTATGTAAAAAATGAACCAGTTATTTTATCACATCTATTAATCAAGTCAAGCCAAAAGTCATTTTAGAAATAACTGTAGTTGAGCCTTTTGTTTGTAAACCTTACATATAGTCACTCCAAGTGTCATTTGGAACTATAAGCCTATGCAGGCAAGACTCTTTTCCTCCCGGGCTAGGGTTTTCTAACACTTAACAATGTTCATCCCAAGACGATGGGTGAAGTTAGTCTTTAAAAGGGGAAGGGACTTCTACCACCTCAGAATTTGTCCCTCTACTTCTATGACACAGCCTTAGGGCTCCTTTCCCCTTTATTATTTGTGGCAACTGCAAGCTTTCTCTTAATACTAAGCATCTGCCGAGGGAAGTGGATGTATGTGTTTGTGAGAGTGTGTGGTAGTGCTGGTGGTGGTTGTGGTGGGGGAGCGGGGAGGGAGTTATACATTAGCTGATGCAAATCAACGCTAATAAAATATTTCCCATATTTGCATCATGGGCTTATGCTTCTGGAAAAAATATTCAGACTTTAGGTAAATATACTTTAAAAAATAGTAACAGTCCACTCTTCATAGAACCTATAATTATTTTGCTATTTCAACCCAAACTGGAAATCTGAGTACACATACCTGATACATACAATCTGAGATGTGGATATACCATGGAATTTCCTTTCTTTACTTGCAGGTCATGTTTTCTGTGTCCTGTCATATTAAAAATCCTGCCTCTATTCCAGCACTGTCCCTGAAGGATAAAATCAGACTAAGCTCTCTTCCTCCAGGATCTGTATCTCCTTGTCAGGTTCTTTGACTTCATTAAATTTTACTAGTCACCTTTGTTTTTCAGTCTTTGTCATTTTCTTTCTAGAGAGCGCTAATATTAAAATAATAATAATAATAATAATAATAAAACACAAAATGAATTACAACACAGAACTATTTCCTAGGATTGCTATCAGAGGATAACCTAATTTTGACACTGCAAAACTTGTCAATAGAATACCTATTAAGGAAGAGAAAACATTATTTACAGGTAGACCCCCGTAGCTTCCTCCCTTTACAACTGTTTTTTCTGGTATTTGTGGTAATTCCTGCTGAGTAAATTTCAAAAAATACATGCTCTGTGACATATAGCCCATGTCTGTCAGGGTCTTTCTCCAATGATAGAGAATCAATGAAAATAGAACCCTGTTACCAAAAATGCTTTTTCTATGGAGTATCTTGAAGTCCCTCTCTTTCCCTCTCTGTCTCTGTCTCTCTCTTTACTAAATTTCGTATTAATACTATATTTGAAGTGGATTTTTTTTTTAAAAAGCCATTTTTAGCATATTGGTGACAAATAAACTAGCTATTTATTTCTAAGTGTAAGGTTGCATATAGTTTTAAGATCATAACTTCCAGAACTGGAAGGGACCTACTTAAGATAAATTGTTAAAAATGAATTCTTAAATAATTGCTATTCTCTTTCTGAATATTTATGATCAATAATTATTCATGGGAGAGAAGATGGAAGTAAAGGCATTGCAATTTTCTACACAAAAATATTGTGGAAGTTTAGATTAGTCATGCAATATGACTGCATTCTTATTAAGGTCATTGCATTCTTCTTTGTTTGTAAGCATCTTTAACTTGTATAGCTAAACAATTTCTTAGAAACAGTGTTGTAATTTCTCTTTTTTTTTCCTCTGGCTCAGATAGAAATATAGTAAGGTGAGTAACACAGGGTAGTGCTTGACTGTTAATTATCTTTAATAGTTCTTACCAGATTTGTTTGTAGCACAGAAGAAACCACAGAACAGGAGAAGGTAATCTCAATCTCTGATGGGAGACAACTGGCCTTCAATGCTGACAAGCTTAGCAGGTAGAGGCTGGGTTTCAATTACTAGCCTTTAGGGCAATCAGTGTATTACAGCCAGAAATGGAATGTATCTTTTAGTCAAGACATTTTGTTTGATAAATAAAATCTGTGGGAATTATTACATGCGAGGTTAATAATGCTCCATTGAATAGCAACTATATCAAAAAGCTATTAATTAAAAGATAAGGAAAAATACCAGCAATCTCTTGTCTTGCTGCAGTGACCTTGCTATGCCTGCCATACAGGAGGGAACCTCAAGAGCAAATGTATAAGATTACCCAGAATTGATTGCAGTGTCACTTTCATGCGCCTTTGTGTGTTTCTGTTCTAAAGCTAAGACAGAGCAGCCAGCTGATCATTCAGCTAATCTACCCTGTCTGCTTTCATTCACCTTCAGATATAGCCTGTCTGGCCACATATATGTTTTAAGGAAGGTCACATCCTTACCATAGTATTCTGTACCGTGTCCTTGAAACTCCTCTGTCAATGAAGCCCTTGCTTGTGTCCCCATAACCATTATCTCTTATAAGTTTTGGTTCAGTTTAATCTGGGTTACAGTGTTACATGGCTAAATGGCAGAGATAGATAGATTTTCCTAACTGTAGTACAAATATAGATATTCAAAGCCATCTTATATCTCTTCGTCCAGGCTCTTCCCTTCTGGAAAAAAAAAAATAGAAGAGGATTTATGGCTCTGATAAAAGTTCAGATTTTATAACCATTCCTCATTTTCTCTTACTATATTTAAGTTGAAAATAATGAACTTATTCACTTGGAAAACTCAAGTTTCTTTTCATTAGTGTTCTTCTAGGAGGTCGAGACCACCATTATTCATCATGCTATCCAAAGGAAGGAAGGAAGGCAGCAGAGGGAGGGAAGGAGAGAAAAAAATATGGAAGAAAGAGAAAGTAGAAGAGAGAGAGGAAAATGGAAGGACCAGGGAGGTGGATCTGTTGCTACCATTTCTACTATGTCAGTTTGGTGAACATATCCTCCTATTATCAGGCGGAAATGCCAAACTGTAAACATCTCATCTTCCTCACTAATTGTTTAATAATGTATTAGTTTGCTAGGGCTGCCTTAACAAAGGACCACAAACTGGATGGCTTTAACAACAGAAACTTTTTGTCTCACAGTTCCGAAGACTATAATTCCAAGTTCAAGGTGTCCACAGAGTTGATTTCTTCTGAGGGCTTTGAGGAAGAATCTGTTCCATACTTGTCTCCTAGCTTTAGGCATTCCTTGCTTGGCTGGGTGCATCACCCAATCTCTGCCTTGATGCTCACAGGGCATGCTCTTTGCTTGTCTGTCTCCAAATTTCCCTTTTATACAAGGGCATCTGCTTATGGATTAGGGCCAACTCTAATGGTTTCATTTCAAGTTGATCACCCCTGTCAAGACCCTAACTCTAAATATGTTCATATTCTGAGATACTGGAGGTTAAAACTCCAACATTTCTTTTTGGGAAGCACACATTCAATCTGCAACAAATGGCGTATCCTTTTTTTTTTTGCAATAATACAAAGATATCATTTGAAGTATTTTTCTTCTACTGCTTCCATAAACTAAAATAATTCAAGGTGGTAGAGCATAATTTTGCACTTTTTCCCCAGAAAAATTAGTAGGTGTGATATCTATCAAGAAGTAGCTTTATTATGGAAAATAAACCTTTAATTTTTAGCTGATCTACGGAAAATATAGAAATAAGCCTGAAGAAATATCATTGACTCTTTCTGTAGGTTGGAGTTTAGCAGCACATATTAGCTGAATATAGAGTATGCTTTTAATCTTTTAGTTTATAAGCTATTGATGTCATAGAAAAAGGAACATATGTTTAACATATCAAAGTGAGTAAAGATCTAGAAATGGGTAGAAACAATTTCATTATTTGAAAGATAAATAGAATTTTGCTGATTATAAAATAGATGTTTCGGTACTTGCCTCCAACTCGGAAATATATTACCCACAGAACCTGGCTGGAAAGAGATGGTTTGTTTGAATTTAGTCCAACTCGAGGATATTATTTACAATGTATGTCAGTATTTGTGAATTGCCTGCGTAAAACAGATAATCTATTGTACTAGTCTAGAATATTAGGAGGTGACTGAAGATCCACCAACCAGTAAGGATATTCTAATATCACACTTAGGGAAAATATTATAACATAGATCACAATATGCCTTTTAAACAGCATACCTTCAGACATTTTATATGTGGAAGTTATAACATAATAGACCATATAAAAGGCAATTAATGTTTATTCCTCATTGTAAAGGAAAATATGATGTAGCTTATCATAAGAGATGGACCTAAATTATTCCCATCTGATGGAGTGAGAGTCAGTTAGGAAAAGACAGAACTTTTGGAAATAGAACTGCAAGTAATCTTTAAAATTAGCATTCTAGTATATGTGCATATTCAAGTATTATTGTTAGCCTGCCTTTCTATGAACTTTTTTCTTCCTTCTCTCCCTCGTTCATTTCTATTATATATTTATATAGGCTATTTTTCCCACTGAATTAATTAATGCATTAATTAATCCATTCTGTAAACATTTAATGAATGATGTCCTTGACACAGCGATAAGTCTTTGAGATATAATGCTGTGTAAAATTAGGCACAGTTCCTGCTTAAAAGGACTTGACTTTAAGCTGGAGGAGACTGGTTTTAACACAGATGTGTATGTAAAATTGTATCTACAGAAGGTAATACAAAGAAGAGGCTCATGTTGCTCTGGATGCCCATAAATGGAGATTTGATTTTTTTAGGGGGGTCAGGGAAAGTGTTCCTGAGGAGGAGACACTGGAGCTGAATTATGAGTAAGCAATAACTAGGTTAAAATGAATGGAAAGGACTTAAAAACCATAGAGAACACATATGCAAAGACCTTGGGTCAGGATCAAACAGAGCAGGCTAGAGGGATGGAAAGGAGAGAGAAGGGAGTTTGAACACCATGGAGAAGCAGGGGAAGAGTGTGTTGGGTTTCCAATGTCATGTTAATGGCAGTTTTATTTTAGAAGTATTAAAGAGCCATGGAAGATTCTTAAGCAGGGGTTAATATGGTCATTTTGAAAAGATCACTAGTGTGCTCTCTGGAGACTAGACGGGAAAGGGGCCATCAGTTAGGGTGCTCTTGCAGTAGTCTGAGTGAGAGATGATAGTGGCTTGTGATGGCATGAGAGAGGTGAAGATGGAGGGAATGGAATGATGAAGAGTGGACAATCACCAGTATGTGCTTGGTAATGATGTCAAGGGTGAGTTTTTTTGTGTCTGGTATAAGAAGCATTTATGATGTTATTGCCATTCAACAATGTAGGAAAGGCTGAAAAAAGACATCTTTTTTTTTTTTTTTGAGAGGAGAGAGTTCAATGAATTCAATTTGGGATATATTAAAAGACATTCAAGAGAAACTGTCAAGCAGACAGCTGTGTATAGGGCCTGGAAGGCAGGGCAAGGTCTATGTTGGGAATATAACTTTGTGAGTCATATAGATGGTACCTAGGCCATGCTATAACTTAATATTGTGTCCTCTAGAATAAGAATAGATGAGAAGAAGCTAGAGTAGCACAGGGGCAGCCTGTGGTTTTTAACTCTTCTCCCTACATAATCAAATTGGGATGAGCCAAAAACCCTCTTCCCCTATAAATCATTAATGGGAGAATGTGAATTTTCTAGGGAAGACTTACTATTCAGTGTTGACAAGTATCACAGGAGGCTTTTGTTAAGAAGATAGGAGTTTTAGGTGAACTCTTCTAAAAGTGTACAAAATCCCTTAGCTTCACAGAACACTTCTGACAGTCTTGATCTGAAGACTTATGGAAAAAAACTAGAGACAAATATTATGACAACATGAACTAAATGTTTTTGATTTGATATTTTCATGAACATATACACACATAAATCATGCTGAAGACTTTGTCCCTAGATTTCTCAAAAGTAATTATTTCTTGTCCTATTTATTTAAAAAGGAAGTTTATTTCCAGAATTGAATTATGTAATTGCTATACTAAATCCTGAGTAAAAAATATTTTGAGAAACTGCAAAGCTATTTATCATTGTATTTAATTTTTCTTTAGTGTTTCTCATCAAATGAGTAAAGTAGAAACAGATATATTTGTATTTCACTGCTTTTAAGGTACTCTTCTAAATATTTGGCTAGAAACTATAATCTGAATTACTATTATGTGTAGCCATTAATTTGCTGTCATAATATTATATACTAATGTAGGTCAGTGACAAAACACCACTTTAAGGTACTGGTAGGTAACAGGACTTCATCGACATGAGAACTTGTCAAAAAGGCCTTTCATTGTAAATTAAGGAACATTTGATATATGTCAAAATAGCTCTGAAATTAGTCCCTCAGGTCTCTCAATCTCAACCCTTAATTAAATGGAGGCTTCATCTGTATAATAACATTTATGGTTTATGCCATTCCTTGACTATTCATTTTAAATATTGAAACTTCATTATGGAAAATGCCATTTTATAATAGTTTGGATATTTCTTTGAATTTTCTACAAATATTTGGCTCCTTTGAGGTTATAATAGGGTATTAAATACATATTGAGTATTAAAGTTCTCTTTTTAAGAATGTTGATTATAGTGATTGATTAGACAAAAGCCTATCAGAATTCCTTTTTTGTTGATTTTTTTGTAAATTTTCATTCATTTAAAAGTAGTTTGGGATATTAAGTAAATGAAATAGTATTTACATAAAAAGTTAATTTTTCATGTATATTTTTGAAAAGTCCAGATTCAGTTGAAATTTTCAGCAATAATTTTCATTCATTTATTTGATTAACTGGCCTTAAAAAGAGAACTTTGGATTTGTTAATAAGTTTGATTATTTAATTACATGGGCAATTTACATAAAGTTGGTGTTATTTTTAACAAATATTCCTTATTTCTATTTTTTGTTTTATATAAATTGTTGAGAAGAAAATATAATAATTTTATTAATCAGCAATAATATTATTTCTTCAATGTTTCTTCTATACATGGAGATTTCAGACTGTCAACAAAAACTAAAATTTTGAATGATTAGTGATTTGAATGAGGCGGGAAGTGTGGTAAGCCCTAGACATGAATTATCTAATATGATTGCTATACCAGTATGAGATAGAAAGCCATATAATTTCCATGTTATAGATGAGGAAAATGAGATTATCCAAGATTATATGCTGGTATTTCCAATACAGGAAATCCAACTTTAAACCTAGTACATTAAATCAGCAACGTTGGGAAGATTTATCTCTCTTAATATTAGAGACTTTTTAATTAGAAGAAGATACATATACATATTTATATATGAATGCATATATGTATTCATTTGAACAAATATATACATATACTTGTTCATTATTTTAAAGTACCATTAAATAGATGTGAAAGAAAATTAGTTGTGGCAGATAATTACTGTTGAAAATATGAATTTCTTTCTTTTTTTTTTACTTAAAATTCTGACTACTTTGTTTACTCCTTTAAATTATGTTGACAATGTAAAAGTGCAATGTTTACATTTGGGAGATAAATCCTTGGAAGTGTGGGCCAGTAAAAGTAGGGGTAGATGAGATGATGCATGAGGGATGATTTATTGTAGAGGGCCCAGTGAAGAGGACAGAGCTGGTGACTTGAACCATAATGAGCTTGGTCATTCATTGGATTTTTTATATTTTCTTATTTGTTATACAAATGAATTGAAAAGAGTTAAAATGAGGTTGGGAGAATACAGAAAGTTAAGAATTTCATTAAAGAACCTGGGAGCAGGAAAAAGAAGTTACATCGGCATCTTGGAAAATAACAAGAAATACTTGTCATACTCCAATGATGGCACCAGATTTCAATGCCACATGATGCTTACTGCGACCCTGCAAAGATAGTCACTCGGAGTAATGCAGTGAGTGAAAAAATCAAACTTTTTCAAAGTTATAAATGGAGTTGTTTATGCCTCAGGCAAACTTGGCAGGGCTAAGAAGAGGGTAGGATTTGTAAAGGCCAGAAACAAAATTTAAGAAAAGTCAAAAGATTCTAAGTCAATAAAAAATGGCTTGAAGTTTAGGGGGAAAAATATAGTGGGTCCAGATAGATAAGTGTTTCATTTATCCATATGGATTAAGAGAATTACAGTAACTGAAGTGGAAGTCGAGAAAATAGTACAGTCAGAGAGAGAGAGAGAGTTTGGCTCCAAAACTCAAAAATAAACTACGAGATCATTTTATTAGTTTTGGAAAAAAAATATGCGCTTACTGTGAAGAAAAGGAAAATACACAATAATATTAATCAAAAACCAAAGATATCAGGAAATTAACTTCCCAAAGACATCACCATGTTAAAATTCTAGTCAGCGTCCTTCTAGTCATGTCTCTTGGCATATGGTGTACAAGAACATGAGCAGGGTTGTAACCATGCAAATTATTCTTAGCAATTATTAATTACCATATTAATCCAATGTAGATTTCTTTTCATGTCAATAGTTTGTACTGTTTTTGTATTGCTAGTCAAATCATTTGCCCAATGTCACACAGTTAGTGTCAGAGAAAGGATTTGAACCTGGACACCTGTATTTACAGCCCTTGCTCATAACTACACTGCTCACCCAATCTCTATACAATCCATACTGTTCTCAAATTATATTTTTAAAAATCAAATGATCCTAACATTTTCCATGTCATCATATTGGAGCTACAAATGTAGTTTTCCATATATGCTGTGATTTCCAGTTTTTTCCATTATAAATATTGCAGTGGGCATATTTACATATGCATCATATGGTAATTTTTCTTCTTATAGTAATTGTTCCAAAAATTATGTATATTTTACATTTGGATAGACATTGGCAAACTGCTTGCCCCAAAAAACTGTCATAACTTCATTGAACAAGCATGGAAATAAATATTGCCTCCTATACACTCCAACATAGGAATAACTCATTAATTTACTTATTACATTTACTAATATCTTAGGCAAAAATAATTAACTTAAGTATTCAAATTTATTTAAAAATTATTTAGGTAAAACAATATTAAACATGTTTTTAGGCCACATGTTTTTGAAAGTAGATTTGGAAAGGCATTGACCCAGCTGTTTTACAACTTAGATCGGTTAAAGTCTGAATAGGTAATGTGGTTTAATATCTAACATAAACATGATCTCTTAATTTCTCTAGGGTAAAATTAGAATAATTTTCAAGATAACATTTAAAATTAAAGTTAGGCAAATGGTGCTGTGAAAATTTAAGCTAAAACAATTTTATATTTAACAATAGGTACTATGGCTACAAATAATTATTTACTTATTTTTTATTTATTTTCTTGTTTGTTTAAAACTACACGGAAATATTACTTAGAAGTTTGTAATAGATAAAATAAGTTAAACATATAAAATTAAATTTAAAAGTCTTGTACACTTAAATGGTATAAGTCACCCATTTGACTTGCTACTATTCTTAAGACGTCACAAGTTTTGGCACTGCAAATTTCCCATACTTCTTGTTTTATTAACAAACTCTAACATTATTAATAGCAATCATGAATATTCTAAGAAGGGGTATTTATGAGTTTACTTAGGAGCATGTGGAAAATGTTTAAAATTGAGAGCAGGGTCTTGCTCTGTGGCAAGCTGAAATTGCGCAGGTGCTTATGGAGAGAGGAGAGTGTGTGGCCGGGCCACTGATGGCTGACGCTCCCCGTAATCTGGGAGATGGCAGGTGTACGGAGGGTTCCTGGGAAGTTGCCAGAGATGTGAACCACTGAGATATATACTTACAAGGCCAATTTCAAAACTCCATCTTCAAATAAATGGAAATTGAATTGTTTGAGCAGAAATCTTGGACAATTCAGCTCCTGTATATACATCTTTGAGATTATCAAAGCCTAATATTTAAAAAAATTAGAAGTTGAATGATAATATTTGGTAATAATTGCTTATGTTTCATATTGTATGATTTAAACAAATATTTTTACTTTGAACTTTTGTGGCACCAATTAATTTACTGAGTATTTTTGCTTATCAGAAAATAAATGATTGATAATTCTTTTTTCCCATTTTATTCTCTCGTCCAAAATCCCAAACACATAAAGGAATGCCTTGACTTTTGAAAATGGGAATGCAGCATGGTAAAATGAAATATATATGTGTGTGTGTGTGTGTGTGTGTGTGTGTGTAAAAAAATATATATATAAATAAAACAAAAATCACAAAATTTCTAGCATAAGGTAGCATTGGAGTCAAAACTAAGCTTTGGCAATTCACTAACCTTCACTGGGGTTATTCACTTTTTCAAATGGAAATAAAAACGTATGCTTTTTGGACTTCTAGATAGGGCTAGAGATCATCAAAATAGCATGCATTGCTCAAGTGCTTGGTATTTACTAAGTTCTCAGTCTGTGAGGATGATGCACCAGTGGAGTCTGAATCGTTCCTGCGTTATGTTAGCTGTTATGCCTTGTTCAGAAGGGGCAAATAGCTAGACTTTGGGTGTGTATCATTATTGCACTGATCTGTCTCTTCCGGGGTCCAAAAGGCATTTTTGTGACATGGTTAGGAACTTGTTCTTCTTGGGGCTAGTCATAGGTGGTGGCAGTGATTTCTCAATGGAGAAAAATGGTGGGGAAATTGGCAGGCCAGGTCCTCAAAATTCTCTGCCTACCATTGCCACTCTTGGAAAAGCAAATTGAAGTTTCTATTTTTGACATATTTTGTAGTAAATTTCATTTTTTTTTGATGAGCTAGGCTGGAAA
>CM052442.1:41400478-41430791 GCA_028533085.1 Varecia variegata
ACCCCGTCTCTACTAAAAATAGAAAGAAATTATCTGGCCAACTAAAAATATATATAGAAAAAATTAGCCGGGCGTGGTGGCGCATGCCTGTAGTCCCAGCTACTCGGGAGGCTGAGGCAGGAGGATCGCTTGAGCCCAGGAGTTTGAGGTTGCTGTGAGCTAGGCTGACGCCACGGCACTCACTCTAGCCCGGGCAACAAAGCGAGACTCTGTCTCAAAAAAACAAAAACAAAAACAAAAACAAAAACAAAACAAAAAAAAAAGAACAGGATGTTATGGGAAAGAAACAATCAAAAACAGCAAAGAGTTAAAAAAAAAAAGAAAAAAAAATGTTAATGGGTAATTCTCTTAGATGAAAACAAAGAAATGCATGAATGATGAAATCTAAAGTTGCAAATGTAGAAACCTTTATGCAATATTTTTTAAATTTATAGTGCTTTGTTTAAAAATAGGACATCTGTGTCATTTTGTGGAAGATAATTCAGAATAATATTTAGCAGTTCTGTATTCCATGTTTTATGAAGTTAATACCTTGATTTGAATAAAGTAGTTTTTATACAAAGATATTATCTTTTTATCATTGTTTTAACATTAAAAATTTAAATTACATTCTTGCTCTTTTGTTTACCAGTAAAATTAATGTCAATTTAATGGGAAAATTTAAAATTAACTTGTTATTGAATTTCATTTTTTTCTCTTGAGAAACTTTCATCAATCTTCTTATATAGTATATTTCATATAAACTGATAACTTGAGCTTAAATTAAAAATTAAATTAATGCTTTAAACTCCTGGCTAGCACAAACCTAAAAATATTACCTCAACTTTCATTATTTAGTAAACACTAACAGTTGCCTTCTAAAACCAGAGATTTCTAGGTTTAATTTTCTTGCTTTTGGGCTTTGGAAAGTCTCTCAGAATGGCTCAATTAGTTTACCACAATGCTGCTCAACATGTGCTGTGAAAATAATACAAAATACTTAAAACTGTTCATAATCAAAGTCTTTCACTAAAGTCATATGGGGAAGATATGATCTTCTTTTGATTAAATCCAGTATAATCAATAGGACTTTGCTACTTTCATTTTACAACTCATCAAATTAAAGATTAAAAAATATTTCCCTCTCGTGGACAGGAATACAGTGTTAACCAAATATAGGCGTGGGTAGAGGTAGTGGGGATGTAAGTTCACATTGATACCAAAATTATAGTTAATTCAAAATAACCAATGGAATCAAGCAAAACAAATGAGCTGAAGGCTGATTTAAAATAATCTACATGTTGTTCATGTATCAAAATATTGTTCTATTTGGGATTACTTAAATGACAATGACAGACAGATTTTAACTATTTTTGAGGAAGTTATTGGAATAGACCTATAAGTTGAACATTTTGTTTATGTGCTTGTTTGGCTATGTGTTTATATTCATGGGTGCAGTGAGTATGGTAGAAGGATATAATAATAGTCTTTATTGCTTTGAAGTGTAGGGCAAGTGTGTAATTTCAAAAGTTCTTTGCATAAAAGCAAAGGCAGGTAAACTAGGGTTGAAGGAGAAGTAAGACATCAAAATAATAACCCCAAAATAGCAGTTTACCAAAGTAGTCTTCTATTTTCCTGCCCTATTCTTTTATACATACAAATGATAGGGTAGAAGCTAGACTACAGTGGACTGAAGATTGCCAAGCAGGTGCTGAAGTACGGATGCGTGTGTATTTATATTTCTAATAACTAGACTGTAAAGGAAAGGCAAGAAGAGCCTTTTTGATTGGGAGATAAATGTTGTTTTTCAATATGGGAGAGATTATGCATATTTATATGTTGTGGGAATTAACCATGATTGAGTATTATTTTATAGAATAGATTAGAATGTTTTGAGAGATTTCTTCATATGTGGTACTGAAGTTGGCAAAGTTGAAGTTGCAAAAGAATAATAGGAAAAAGGGGGAAAGAAAAGAAATTGGGCTTTTAGGGAAAAGCATTTTTAAAAGCATACTAGAAAAGAACATAGTGTTGGCAAAAAGTTATGGTTTGTTTCCTATAAGTAATTGTAATTATTCTTTGCAATCCTGAAATATACAATGTTGTTAAAATATTCAATTTTTCACTTACCAGGCCTTTTTACATATGGGTAAACCTCAATAGGCATTTTACTTTTTGCTTTAAGCTTGGTTTGACCTACTAAGATTTTTCTCCTCAATCCAACCTCACCTCATTTATCTTTTGACTTCACTTCTCTACAGCCATATCTCAAAATCCACCAGAGACCTCTTAACTCTCAAGGGCAATGACCTTTTGTCTGTACTCCTCCTAATTGACAACTCTGTGGTCAGTGATATTTTGGACAGTCTACCGTACTCAAGCGTCTCTTCATGTAACTTCTAGAGCACTTCATTTTTTTTATTCTCTTCCTACCTCTTTGACTTAATAATCATCCTAAGTCTCTTTCCTTGGCTTCTCTAGTTAAGGATTCACATTCATCATGGTTTTATCGTTACCTTCTTAATTTTTCACTCTACATGCTCTCCCTTAGGAATCTCATCTATTCTATTGTTGTCAACCATCAACAACCACTTAGAAGCTCTAAAACTTTATGTCCAGCAGTAACTTGTCAATCATTGGTTAGCTCACCATCGGCATCCAAAAATGAATTCTTCACCTTCTCCCCCCAAATCTTCAAAGTCACCTCTTCCCTATCTGATTTTGTGATAATAGACATGTAACATAACTAGGTTAAGGAGGAGGATGTTAGAGAGAGAGAGTTGTCAACAACAACAGAAATGAGTATGGACTAGAACTATATACACAATACTTAATTTAAAAGCAAGATTGGAAAATCATTGTGAAAAAGGAAGGCAGAAGAGATCTCACATAGAATCTTAAACCAGAAACTCGGGTAGGAAGGAAAGAAAGTAAGAAGAATGGAAGCTACTATATCCTAGAAATACTGTACACATGTGTTATATTGAAAATTGTGAACAAGCCAAAGAGACCAATCACTGGCTGATTAGCTAAATGTTAAAGAAATGTAATAGAAAACTGAAAAGTCTTATGAAAGCAATACAATCACTTAAATTGATAGAAAGAAGGAAAGAAATTTTGATTATTGCTTTGTTTGCTTTACAAGCAAAACTAAATGACAGCCAAAAGAATGGTGTAATACATGCCAGCTCTATTCCCTTTGGCCATGTGAGAGCAGTAAGGCATGAAGCTCCATATCTCTTTCAGTCTGTGTCTTTATCTGTCCCTTTCTGTCTCTCTTTCTCTCTGTTTCCACAGAATCCAGGTTGTGTAAGGGGTGCTGGTTCAGGCTAGTTTACCTATCTCTTCACTGGAGCTTCTGGGAGAGGGACCAGAGAGCATACTTCTCTCCACACTCCCAAGCGATCTGTTACCTGAACCAAGAACATAAGTTACCTTGGTCTAGTGTAGAAGCACAGCAACATGATAGTGGTAACTTGAGTTTCCAGAGAATAGTTTCATGAGAGATTTAAGGGATTTACTAAAGCACAGGCTCTTCCTTGGGGCTCCTAGAGTAGAGAAAGCTCCTAACACCAAAACGATTACTGTCTAATACCAGCATGTCTTTCGGGAACTGTCCCTATTACTGGAAAAAGCTTCTGTCTCAAAAACATTTCTCATCTAAGTCCTCAGGCTAACAAGCCCCCATCCCATGATTTGGACTCAGAGCCCCTCATCATGAGCCTCTTCCCACTTAAGTAATGTGACCTTTTTGGTGATCAAGCAAGTATATTCTGTTAAAAAAAATCATCATCTTCCACAGAGTTAGCCAAGGTATAAACTTCAGTGTCATCTCAACTCCTTCTCCCTCACTCCCACATTCAGTTCTTCATCAAGTCCTATCTAATAAGATCTCTAAAATACATCTCTTCCCCCACATTTATTTCCAGGCCTATACAAGGTCTCTCTTATATCTGGAGAAATCATGGCAAGCTGAGAGAGTAGTACCCGTGTCAAGATTTGGAGTAAATTATAAATTCTGTGGGACACATTTTAATGCAGTTTTTTCAGGAACATAGCAGACACTTTATCACAGACGTGGCTTTGCACATGCTATTTTCTCTCTCTGGAATGTCTTTCCCCCTTTGTTCCCATAAGCATCTTTCCAAACTTAGGTTAAATGTACTGACTTTGTGAAACCTCTTAGACTCCCCCAGATTTAGCCATCCTCTACTTTGCTCTCGTATAGTACTTTTCATTTTCCTCTGTTGAGGTACCTATCTTGTTCAACTATAATTACAATTTTTAATAAATTGGACAGACCAAATAGGCTGTAAGCCCCTAGAGACCGCAGCTCATGACGTTAATCATTGTATCCCCAGCGCATAGCCTCGTGCTTATTATAGCAGTTGCTCAGTAAAGATGATTGAAAGTCTGTATTTGAGATGAAAAGATAAAAATGCTCCTGGTTGTTGCCATTGGAGAATAATTTATTTGTGTTCTTCCTCCAGAGAAAATTTGGTTTAACTTTCAAAATGTATTCTAACAAGAAAAAAAGAATGTCTGTCTTTTGCCCTTTCAGGCTGACTTTTGAACCCAAAGCCAAAACTTATTCAGATTAAGGTAGTTGATATGATTAGTGTTAGGAAAGATTTAATGTAATGCCATTTGGTTTACTTCAGGAAAATTTGTATGAATACGAGTCTCATGCAATATTTTAACATTTTATTGTAATTAATAGCTGACTCTACAGGGCAAATGGGATCATAACCCTTAGTCCAATTTAAGGATGATGAATTGAGGCTTTTTCCAACAAGGCAGAGAGAGGTTCAAAGCTATGTTGCTTCAGATACAATACTTCAAATTGCAATTATATTTAAAGTAAGTAAATGCAGTGTCATAATTGTTGATATTTAGCTAAAATGGGAGTTTAGTGTCATTACAGTGATATTTGTTAAAACAGAAATTATAAAGCAATTATTAAATACCTATCTGTGCTCTGAATTGTATGATATGAGGCTGATGCTAAATATGATGCTCATCCTGACACTGAAGTGCTTAATATCAAGTTAGAATGTTAAGAAACAGGAAAATCACCAAGCAATACATATCTCCTGGAAAAAAGAGGAGAATCATTGCTGTGTAATTCAAGAAGGTATCAGGAACATCGGTTCAAATATCATTATGGGAATTCTAGGTTGGAAACATCCTGAGCAAAGACACTTAAAATCTCAGCGTTCTTTACCTTGCCACCGGTGATAGGCTGATATCACAGAGAAATGAGGTTTCAGGTTGTATGGTCAGTCTGAGGACCCTTTACAGAGAATCTAAATGCCACCCATGCAAAGGGATCAGGATGCTGTGCAAAGTCATCAGGGGATAACATAGGTTCTTAAGCAGGAAAATGGTAAAAATAGAAATTTCAAAATGCTATTTTGGTACTTGTAAGATGTCATGGATTTGGCAGGGACTGGAGGCAGGATTAATTATACTACTCACATTCTTTGTCTAGTTATGGTGCTCTAACTACTTCATGAACAATGTCTCCATCCTTTTTTATACCCCTAGTCTACTCTAGGTATAGTTTTGGAGTTATTTAGAACCCAGATTTAACTATAATAGGCATAGTTTTAATAGACAGCATGTAGTAAAAGGTACAAAGGACTAATGGTTTTGGTCTCCCTTAGGCTATAACTAGCCACAGAAACGTGACCAGGTCATTTGATGTCCTCAAGTTTTCCTTCCCTAATATAGAAATAAGAGCATTGACCTGGATGACCTCTAAGGCCCTTTCAGATGAGCTTTTCTACAGACGAAAGAAGTAATGGAAGCTTCCAAAATGTTCACCTTGTCATGGAGCAGCTAAAGTACTGAGCATATATTTTAGTGAATACTTAAGAAGAATACATCTTCAACACTTAAAATTTAGTGGAATATTCAACACTCCTACAAGATAGGTGGTAGGTTCATGATCACTGCAGTATATAGGCAATTACTTTTTCCAAGAATGTGTTAAAATGTAGAAGAAAATAGCAGAAAATTAACCCTTGTAAATGTCACCGTGTGCTTACTGTATAATTTAAATGGTTTAAATAAAGCTACTTATTTGCATAATGATGTTTTTGAAAGATATATCTTAAAAATAACAATACTATGCATTGATTTAAATTAAAGCAAAAATAACAAGTGTAAATTAGTCTGGAAAAGATGTCATGTCACTATATAATTAGATATATTAATAAACATGTGGGCTATCATTTATGAAGCTAAATTTGGCATGGCAATATATTTCAAGATAGTGGTTCTATGTTTTCTATTTAAATTTTTTCTATGTTTGTTTTGCAAGCATTTATTGATTGCCATCAGTTAGTTAACCTCTATAGTATAGATACAGCTATATAAGACAGATGTCTAAAAATAAATACTTTGCTAGTATTACTTATCTAAATTGAAGTCTAAATTTGATCACTGTCGGAAATGATTTGTAAGTAACATTGTGTGAAACGTATCAGAGCACCCAGAGAAACACTAAAGATAAGGATTTCTAATGTCATAAAACCAAACAAATTATTATGATGTCTAGACAGAGTCCAAAGACATGTAGAAATTTTTTGATAAATTGGTTTTATAGACCAAACTAGACATTTGATTTGTTTAAATATCATTTACTTTTTCAAACCAGTGAAATAATACTTGGCATGAAGTTTAGTTACTTAAAAAAGTCAAAGGAAAAAAGGCATTTTATCCCTTGGAGTATTTTACTTTAGTCAGCAAATGTTAAATATTTATAAGAACCAGAACAATATTTCCAATAATCTCATCTAAGTAGTAGTGTCATTGAAGTTACCTGGGGTATTTGGTAAAAATACAAATTCCTGGGGTTTCTGCAGACTTATCAAGTCTCTGTGTACACCTCTGAAATCTATATTTTTAACAAGTTATTGGGGGTTGTTATTATGCACACTGAATGTAAAAGATACTTTTCCAGAAAAACTCTTCATTCATATCCTACTGTTGGAAGTTTTTACGTGCCATTTGATGATGCGTATTGGGGAGCAGGGTGCTGAATTTTAAGGTTGAAAGACAAGATTATGCTTTGGTACTCAGAAAGAGATAGAAAAAACCAATTGTTTTATTATCCATAAGTAGGCTTTTCCATCTTCCAGTTTCTACCTGCAATAGAGAAGGATAATAAAATATGCCCTTTTCAATAATTAAGCTCTATGAGTGGCCTGTGCATTTACATTATATTAATATAAAACAAAGAATTAGATATTAGAAATTATTCTGTTTTACTTTCAAAACAGGTTTCCCCAGAAGTCATATTCCCGTAATTTGGCTTTATAGTCTTTTTTTCCCCGTAAAATCACAAAATTCCCTTTCAAATTCTATAGGATTCATGGTCTGAAACGCTAAATAAAAAATTTCTAATGTGCCAGCATTAATTTTTAAGCAGTCACAGCCTCTTCTAGTAATATTGCTGTGTAGGTTGAAGATTTCTTCCAGAAATTCTTGAGATCACTGTCTTTTTATATAGATACAGCCTTTCCACTTGCCTTTAAGTAAAATAACCATTTATCTTCCATACCCAAATAAATGTATTACAAATAAAAATGCTGAGTTAACAAATGGGGATGCTCTCCAATCTGAGGCTAGTAGCTGTCAGTAATTTACCAGATAACAGGTACCATATCTTATTAGTTCAGTACTTCTATGGCCCGTAGGGTTTTTGTACGTAGTTGTTTCCAATGACATGAAAGTGGAGTGCTAGTCAAATTTCATTGGCCCCTGTGGCACTGAAGTGGAGAAAATTATATTTAGGCATTTTAGCAGCTTCATGAGAACTAAGTTTCTTTCAAATCAGAATTTTAGACTAAGGCATCAATAATTTATTGCCTTCCTCAATGACTTAATTCAATCATTATCTTTTGCTTATATTAGTGCAAGCATCTATAAATATTGTCAATTAAGTTGGTCTTCAGTTCCTGAGAAACAAACTAACTTATTCTTTAGCTTCTTACTTGTACCACAGGACTTATATAATTAGTAGATAAATGCTACTGTCTTCAATTTAGATTCCTCTTTCCCTTCCAATTGTCTTTATTCTTTTGAACTACCTTTTCCTTACTGAAGTTTGGATTTCAGAAAGGAAGGGGCCTTCTCACATTTTAACAATCAAACCATACCATGTGATCTTGTACTGACATTGATTTCCTGAAGCATCTCTCACCACTCTGTTCCCCTGCAAATGTGTTGGTGACTCTAAGATAAGTTGAAGTTTTCTGTCCAGCAAAATCTAATTGCTTGGAAAGTGTTGAGATTGATGGATATGACTAAGGTGAAGTCTAATAAGAATTGCTCTTACAGTCAGGATGGTTCATGGAAAGACAATTTACTTATCTTTTTATGTATCTTGTCTCTTTTGTCCCTGACTCAACAGCTCCTCCCACGGTTCGTATTGTGCACTCAGGCTTGGCCTGTAACATTGAGGAGGAGCGCTACTCCGAAAGGGTCTACACCATCCGGGAAGGAGAAACCCTAGAATTGACTTGTTTGGTCACAGGACATCCACGTCCACAGGTGAGTCCCGAACTGTGACACCGTGGAAAATTCTTTGACCTTTCTCAGAAGTGAAAAAGTGTATATTTTAGGAGATTTAGCTAAAACTATTAATACGTGTGAGTGTGTGTGTGTGTGTGTGTGTGTGTGTGTTGTAACTTCAGTGCAAAGTGTATGTGAAATGCAGGACAAGAGTGGTGATTTCCGAACCTTCAAGCTTGAGGCATCCACATGCGATAAAATGAAATAAAATTGTTTTTGTATTGTGAGAAATTTAGAAAACACTTCTAAGGAAGCTGTTAAAAAGACAACTACAAAAATATCTCAGTAAGATAACAATTCATATGGCAATGAATTTATTTTAAAATGTGGAACATGATTTCATGATGACATAATTGCAACTGAAGAGGCATTTGTTCTGAAGATGTAATGCACCAGGTTACATGTATCCTCCTTACTCCTAGTCATTATATTCCTAGAAAACTTTGAAAAACAAACGTTTGCAGGTGCTTTATGTACCCAGGCTTTCAGAATCATCAGCTTTCTTAAGCTAATTTAACAGCAGAAACAACAATTAAGACTTTCAAAAGTCACTAAGATTACAACAATATGCAAAGAAAAAACTTATAGAAACAAAAGAGTTAGATATAGAACATAAATATATTTATGTTATGTATATATGATGCAAAAATCTAATTTGGATACAGAGTATTGAGATGTTTTACTCAATCATTGATAATTCCTATTGTTAATAACCTGAATAATTGAAAATTCACATTGGTAATGAACACAAACACTATGGCAAGAAAAGAAGTCTCATTTAGTAGACAAAGTTACATATTTTAACTATTTGTTTTACAGAAAAAAAAATCCAGCTAACATAGCTACAGAGGCGAAAGTGAAGAGTAGTGTGAAGGTTTTATGAACTCACCATTTTAACCTTGACTTTTGCTTCTGCCATCCTTAACTCCTAATACTCAAGGATCTTTTGATCACACCATTTTGACCCTGAAGAACAAATAAAAATAAGCCTAAGAAACGTCATGGAATGAAGCATTAGATAGATAGATATATAAAATTGAAATGGTAAATATGTTCTATAAAACTTAAGCTTTTGGTAAAATGAAAACAAGCAAAAATAATTATTAAAATTATTGAATAAAGATAAAACAATGGCTAAAATTGCAAATTATAACATTTTTTATTAACTGAAAATAGATTAAAGAATATTGATAAAATTGATTTAAAATTTGACCCAGAATAATTAGACTTTGTAGGGAAAAAAATGATTTCAAAAGACAACATATAAGGACAGAAGTGATAATTGTTAAAATCTGATACAAGGAAACAGGTATGTAAAGCATTTTTATTTTAAAATTTATACAGAAAACAATGGAGTCCAGTGAAATAATTTTACCAAAATTTTAAAAATTATGGAATTAACTCCAGAGAATATTAGCTCAAAGAAATTTTAGTGTTGTTATAATTGATTGTAATTTTTGTATTTGTAGACATGAAATAAAAAAATTCCAGAATCAAATTTGGGTTCAAAACCCGAGTATCTAAACAAATCTAAAAGAAGCTTCAAGGAGCTTTATGAGAGGCAGTTTATGACAAGAGAAGACTCATTGAGGCTCCCATCATTCCCACACTAAATGTACCAAACCTACCTACACCTTCTGAACTCCAAATTATACTTAAAAATGCAACTTCTTATCTCTGTTACTAACTTACCCCAGGTGTTTCTCTACTCCTTCTCTCTGTTCTTATGTCCTTTCAATATTAGAAATTTCTTATTTTCTCCATACATATTTGCTTTTATCATTAATAATCAGGAGTACAATCTTTGATCTCTAGCCAGTCCAGAACCAGTTCTGAAACAAAGGAATAAATCATTACTTAACATTTTTCCCCCTAAGCTGTTCCATTTTTGGAACCATTTCATTGTTTTCTGATCCTAAGAAAAATGAATTGTCCCAGTATCAACATTTTTTTTCATTCATTCCTAGAAATAATTCAAGTGTTTGCAGGTGAATCCATTTCAGTGTATACTGCCAATTTGGAAAATTAACTGGGCCTCCTCCTTGTCAACAAACTGTATAAAGAAGGCTGACAGAACAGCTGGGGCTTGGCATTCTGGCCAAAGACTAAAGGGCATTGTGTTGGCAATGGGTCCTGAGGATGATTTTTCTTGGCTGATATTGTGAAGCTGAAATGACTCTTTTCCTTGTCTAATCTGAGCATGACGACAGATGGAAATGCAGTGGAAGAGAGAAGTTGCTCATTCACTTATCAGTAAATTTCGTAATCTGATGCCCATTCCTGCTATTCCTGTAGCAATGAGGGTTGGTAAAGGTTATCCATTTCTGGAAGTATTCTAAAGCAGCATTTTTTCCCCTAGACTCTTTAAATTTTTATTTCAAAATATGTTGTTTCTAATGAGTAGTGACTTGAGGGTATTGATGTATATCCAAGGAACACAAGCGAAGGAGAGGTCAGTGCAATTCCGTGGTTACGAGCGTGACGCTGGGATCCGATTACCTGGATATAACCCTGGCTCCACCACAACTAACAGTGTGACTTTGGGAAAGTTCCTTAAACTCTGCTCTGTGTGCCTCAGTTTTCTTATCTATGTAATAAGGATGATAATAACCATCATACTTATATCATAGAATCTTTTGGAGAGCTTACATATATGCATTCTTGGTACATAATAAACATTATGTTGCCATGTAATAGAAACATATGTTGGCTTCATTTTTAAGTAATTTGGGAGCATCAACTCTAAGGTCTAGAGTCGAATGTGTACATATGAAAATAAGTAGATTTTAAAAATGGTTTTAACATTCCTATATTCTGTTTTAAATTAGATGCATTTAAATCAGTTTCAGTATTTTTTTTATTTTAATGCTCGGCAGAGCCTATACATTTCTGTTAATTAGCCTTTTTAGCTTGCAAGAAATAGAGTTATGTACAGACTACCTCATTTAATGAGGGTTTATTATAAAGATACATGATGAAATAAGAAAGAAAGGAAGTTAGGTTTTGTCAGTAAATCTAACAATCTAGTACAAGTTCTAATTGTCTATGATTTCAGGATTCAGCTGTCTACTCACTTTCACTCTCTCTCCCTTTCTTCTTCCCTAAGTCCCCTCCTTTCTTCTTTTCTTCCTTCCTTCCTCCCTTTCTCTTTCTGCTTTCCTCTCTCTCTCAAAATTATCACACAAATAAATAAATTATGAGTAGAGTCTTCTTGTAAATGATTTAAACAATACGATATTTAGCATGAATGTTCCTCTTCCCCCTCCAACCCCACCTTCCCAGAGGTAAATATTAAATAGTTTGGTGTGTCACCTTACAGCCCTTGTTCAATGCATTTACATAAATATAATTACATATGTCTACTTTCAATTTTAATATATTAGATAATGAAAATTATTATTCTATTACTATAATTTTTTTTCACTTGGCCATGTGTCCAAAGCACCAAGTATGGGTCTAGCTTGATGGTTCTCTATGGGTGATTCTCAAATTTTCACTATTACAAATAATCTAATGAACACTTGTGTATATGTGTGTGTGTACATCTTTGTGAATTATATGCTAGCATTGTTGTAGGATAATTTCCTTCTGAAAAATGGATTTATTCAAAGTTGAAAGTGACCTTTTACCTTCTTGAATGAATCTTTTTTGATTTTTTGCCAATTTGGGTGCAAGAAAGTAAACTACATTCTATTGCAGTTTAAATATGTATTTTGAATCACTAGTCAGTTTGAGCATTTTCCCACACATTTATAAATTATTTGTACATCTTCTCTGTTTATTGGTTGTTCTTATCTTCTACTTTCTTACTAGTTTGCTGCTTGTCTTCTTGTAGATCTGTGAAGCTGAAATAACTTTCTTGCTTGTCTAATCTGAGCATAACAATAGTTGGAAATATAGTGGAAGAGAGAAGTTTCTCATTCACTTATCAGTAAATTTCTTAATCTGATGCCTATTCCTGTAGCAATGAGAGTTGTAAAGTTTATCTATTAATAAATTCAATTGGTCATAAACATGTTGCAAATTTTACTAATACCTCCCCGGGTGTTATTTGTCTTTTAACATTGTTTATGCTGTTTTTTCAGAGGTTTTTGTTTTTAAAAGATGAATCATTTTTGGCGGCTTCTGAATTTTGTACCTGCTTTAGCAATGTCTGTTTCATATCCATATAAGATATAATGTTTGTGTTTTTTTCCTAAGAGCTTGTAGTTATGTATGCATCTGATAATTTAATCATCAGGAAATCATTTGCTCCATAGTATGAAGTGTTAGTCTAGTGTTCTTTCTTTCTCTTTCTTCTCTCTTTCCATCTTGTCCTTATCCAAACAGGATAGTCAGCATTCCATCCTGCCCTTTTAAAATGCTATTTTTATCAGTAAGAAAATTACAGTTTTCTGTACTTTTCTGTTATTCTTTTCTGTACCAATGCCATTATATGTTAACTTCTATAGGTTTACAATATAGTTTGATATATAAAAGAGCAAGTCATTTCTTTATAGTTGTTTTTCAGTATTTCCTCAGTGGATCTCAAACATTTTTCCCCTGTGAATTAGAAAATGAGCTTTTCATGTTCCCCACGCAAATAAATGTTGGGATTTTAATTACAGTACATTGTAGTTGCAGTGAGATCATGTAGTAGAAAGCATGACAGGCTTTTAAAAAGAAGTTCTCAGTAGGAATATTTTGAATATTTGAACTTAGAATATTTCAGACTTCTCAGACAAACAGACAGTTTAACTGTAACCAGTATAATGTGGGGGTCTTTGAATTTGCTTTAGAAATAAACATGGGTATGCATATTTGGAAGGTGGGAAGATACTAAACTTTCCTTCTCTTTTCAAAAACAAAACAAAAATGTGTGTCAAACAAAGAAGCTCTACTTTTCTGTGTTTTATATGCTAGCTTTCTGGATAAGATTTCATTTGAATGTTTTTCATCACTAAAATATTTTTAAAAACCACTCTTTAGAAATAATACTTATATCCAAAACACTCATCTAAGAATCATTAAAATTGGCTACTAGTTTATCACACCTTTACTCTAGTGAGTGCTTGCTTTTTGGATAAAAAAATAAGGCAAGGCCATTTTTTTCAATTTTATAATAGAATCATGCTTAGTCATTTGATTGTTATATAAATGGATTTTTAACTATCAAGGTTGTTGCGGAGTTATTGGTATTTTTATCCTTGTTAATCTGTGCAGATTCTAAGGTGCTAATCTTACAATAATGAAAATCTTAGTAAACTTTGGTAACCAGTTCCTCAGTGTGAAATAATTAGTTCTACCTTTGTATTGTTCTTTGTAGATATTTTATATGCTTTGATTCTTATTTTTATACTTTTTCTGATTAAGTCTATTAAATTTCTTACAAAAATGCTAATACATGCACATTAAAAATAGACATACTAGATTTTTGGATTTATGTCCAATTAATATGGATAAAATTGGATTCTGCTATCTAATCAGAAACAATCAAATATTACATGTATTTCTTTTTGTGGTATAGAATCCAATATAATTTGTTCTTTTCATCTGTGATAAATATATATATATATGATCTGTCTGCTGCATCATGTGAAAGAATATCCAACTAAAACAACTAATATTTGGATATGTGGGAAGTGTTTAGAACAAGCATTCAAAAATTTATTAATCAAAAATTCCATATCAATGGCTGCTTTCACAATCTCCCCTGCCCCCCTCCACCCCCATATACATGCCTAGTCCTATTCCCAGGTCACATAAATCTTTGAGTTCACAGTTATATGGGTAAATGTACTTAGCATAGCTTATTTAGTCTTCCTGATGGTTGATGTCATACCTTCAAATTGTTTTGTTTCCATCTATTTTTATATAGAAAAAGCCTTTTTTGAGCCAACACTTTAATACACTTCCAAAATGCTAATACTTTTTATTCCCAGTGAATCAAAATCAACAAAAGATTTTTAAAAACTTAATTAAAATTCTCATGAATACAGTCATCATTGCTCCTCAGGAGATCTGAACCTACTTATTGTTCCCTCAAAATTCATCTTTTGTTTAATTCTATAGAAAATTTATGTGCTTGGAAGAACCATTTATTGTACATTCCACATACTCTCTCAAAAAATATTAATCAATGTACTTCATAAGACAATACATGTAAAGCATTTAACAGAGTGCCTAGCATTAAACATGAATGCTTAATAAATCATAATAATATTTGTGATGGAGTTGTTGATTTGAAATAATAATTTTTTGTATAAACTTAATAATTCTATGCTATTACTGTCATCACTGTACAGTTGCATTTAATCAAATAAAATAGGTGGAGTATTCCTGCCTGTCCCATTGAATTTGGTCTCAGCCATATACCCAGTGTTGGCTACTGGATTTTGAAGTAGCTATAATATGGTTCTAGATTTTGATAATATTGGGCCAGGGAGAATGTAAAGTGAAAACACTCTTCCATTACTTAGGTTTAATTATTAGTAAGAATATCAAGAGCCAGTCCTAATATGCTGTTATGATGGTTCTTTGAAATTTAGACACCATGAAAAGTTACAGTAAGTTGGGTAGAGATGTAGCAACTGCCTCCACAGACTATCGAAGAAGGGCTCAGAACGCTTAGGGACATGGAAATATTAGCATGGACTTATCATACGAGATTTATTTTTAGAGAGTTTCCCAAGGGACACTCACTGTAAGAAATGCACTGGTCAGATGGGCACTGGCATCTTTGAGAAGCTTGGGGTGACTGTCCTCTGTAAACCAAGGTTGCAATGGGAGATGCTAAAATCAAAGGTATGATAGTATTCAGAAATGGCAGAAGTTAGGTAGTAACACTTCACCAACAGCCTCAATATAGATAATAATATAAATAGTGTAAAGAGTAGCAAGGTCAGAGTAGCAACCAGAATGCTTTTATCAATGGAGCTTCATGGTGATGGGTAATAGATTATGGTGTCTTTAGGGGTGAAATATAGGGGTAGCTGACTAGCATGGTACTTGACTTATACAAGCAGACAAAAATGACACCTTAAGGAGGCTGACATTTTTCATTACAATGGAAGGTCACAATTATTCAGTTTCCAGATTTAAACTATTTCATGGAACCAACAGGTTAAGCTAGGTTTCCTTAAGAAAGGTGTACAATATCACTAAAAGTTACACAAAATATACTGAGTCCATCTTCAAAGGGATTAATAGCTATTTTTACATAGCAATTTGTACTGGGAAAAGAGAAATATCAGGGCTTTTGAGAGCTCTCAAAAGTACGGAGTCTGAGCCAGCAATGACATCAGTGGACTTATAACACTAACCTAGTTAGAGTAGGGGCTTATGAAAGGCAAGACCTAAATGGAGTCCTGGCCCAGATAAGTGGGTTAGTCTATGATTATTTCCCCTAGACTCCCAGGTGCATAATTGGGATAGACATACTTAGCAGCTGGCAGGATCTTCACATTAGTTATATGACCTGTGGAATAAGTCAGAATTATTTTGGTAGGAAACATCTGGTGGAATCTTATAAAACTGTCCCTTCAAACCAGTATACTAAATCATTAATAATACTGCATTCCAGGAGAAATTTCAGAGATTATATGGTACCCTCAAAGACTTATCAAAGAATGAGGTGGTAGTCTCTATCATGTACCTATTCATTTCACATGTAAAATACCTAAAACGTCAGGTGCATTATGCCATATGATAGACTATGGCAAAGAATCAAACCAACACAGCTGCTGGACCAGATGTGGTATCTTCACAAAAACAAGTCAACACACCTCTGGTACTAGCTGGCATGCAGTTATTTGACAAATGCATACTTTTCAATGCATATCAAGAAATAGAATTAAAATATTTGTTTTTATGTAGGATGGACAGTAATTCACATGTACAGCTCTGCCCTAGGTCAGGGTTAACTCTCTCACTCTCTGTAACATTATATTGCACAGGGGACTTGATTGTCTTATGATCTACGGAACACTATACAGACAGTCCCTGACTTACTATTTTTCTACCTTAAACTGGTGCAAAAGCAATAAGCATTCAGTAGAAACCTTATATTCAATTTTGACCTTTTCCCAGGCTAGCGATATGCAGTACAATACTCTCTCAAGATGCTCCTTAGTGGCAGTGAGCCGCAGCTCTCTGTCAGCCCCACTATAATGAGGGTAAACAACCAATACTCTATGGTGTACTGTGCTGCCAGATGTTTTTGCCCAAATGTAGGCTAATGTAAATGTTCTGAGCATGTTTAAGGCAGGCTAGGCTAAGCTATTATATTTAGTTGGTTAGATGTATTAAGTGGATTTTCAACTTACAATGGGTTTATTAGGAGGTAACCCCATCATAAATCGAGGAGCATCTGTACTAGTCCCCTATATTGATTATATCATGGCATTTTTACCTGTGCAAGGAAGTAGCAATACTCTGGATGCCATCGTAAGATATGTACATGCCAGAGGGTGATAAAAGTTCTTATTCCTCACAAACTCTACCACTAAGGATGGGAGTCCCAACATAAGGTAGACTTTTGGATATTAGGGGCTGCATATACTACATTTAGAATATTGCTTCTAGTCACTATATCAGTTAACTTTGAAGGTTGTCAGTTTCAAGTAGGGCTCAGAGCAAGATAGAACTCTGCAGCAAGTCCAGGTTTTAGTGTAAACTGCCTTGCTGCTCAAGCAATATGGTCTAGTAACTTTCTACACTAGAATACTAATTGCTATTTTTTAAAAAATTTATATAAATTTATGGGGTACAAGTACAACTTTGTTACATGCATAGATTGCTTAGTGGTGAACACAGAGTATCCGTCACCAGAATAACATACTTTGTACTCATTAAGTAATTTCTCATCATCTATCACCCTCCATTCCTTCACCCTTCCAAGACTCCATTGTCTATCATTCTACTCTTTACGCCCATGTTTACATATTACTTAGCTCCCGCTCATAAGTGAGAATATGTGATACATGATATTTCTCTTTCTGTGTTTGTTTCACTTAAGATAATGGCCTCCAGTGCCATCCATGTTGCTGCAAAAGACATTATTTCATTCCTTTTTATTGTTGAATAGTATTCCATTGTGTATATATAAAAACATTTCCTTTATCCAGTCATCCTTTGGTGGACACTTAGGTTGATTCCACATCTTTGCTATTGTGAGCAGTGCTGCAATAAACATATGAGTGCAGGTATCTTTTTGATATGATGATTTCTTTTCCTTTGGATAGATACCCAGTAGTGGGATTGCTGGATCAAATGACAGTTCTGTTTAGGTTTTTTGAGAAATATCCATACTGTTTTCCATAGAGGTAGTACTAATTTGCATTCCCCTTTGGTCAAAAAGGAGTAGGATTCAGTCAATACATGCTCCCCTTTTTTGTCCCTTGGTCAGGCAGTTCTGGTGTACATTCTACTTGGCTCCTCAGAGATCCCCAGTAGAATGGTCCTCCAGTCACTCTCAGCAATGACCAGAGCAATAACGTTTTCTTGTACTGGTTTTTCCTGATTCCCTGTGTCACTGTTCCTGTGTATTTTTATTCTTAAAAAACACACTCCTATTGACATAATTAAGAAATGTGCTATTTAGCTGGGACAATCACTAAATGGTAGATATCCCACAATATAGTTTTTTTCCTCAGATTAACTAACCTTAGCATGGCATGAAGTATTTTTTTTATGATGGAATGATAAATTAATTTATCCATTTTTATGAGTCTATGTTATGCATATGCTTTAAGTATATGTTATATATAAGCCCAGAAAGTACTACTCACTTGGGCATATGCAACATGTTGTAAATGATCATTTATAGTTATATGTATCACTACTATTTTAAAGAGGTAGCTTGAAATAAATATAGTAGTGATCTACTTGTGGCCCTATTGAATCAAATTCATCCTTTTCACTTATGGTTAGCACATTAATGATGCCAATTAAGACAATTAGATTTGCTTCAGTTTTCAAATCTCTAATCTAATGAAGTACTTCTTGGAATGACTTTAAAATATGGAAGTTTGAAATTTAAAATTCATAAGTTTACTCACATTATAGAAAGTACTACCTATCTACTTCTATGCTAAAGAATATACTGTCGGTGGTAATTAATAATCTATACCAATGCTGGTTGTAAACATGAAACATTTATTCTAAATTAGACTCATCTCAGCCTTTTTCTGAAAATGCTAAGAGATGCTTCAAACAAAATCAATAAGAAATAAAAATCATTCTATGATCTGAAGAGGTTAGCTTATGCCATATAAGGAAGGTGCTTATAAAATGTGAGTATTTCCAGAACTGAAAAATAAGGAAACAGTTATTAAGAATGATCCAATCAATTTTTAAGGAATTGTTAATCTTTTATTTTGATTTTCTTTTAGTGCCAAGGTCTCAACAAAAAACTAAAAATAACATTTATTTTCCTGACAGTTTTATCTTTTTCCATCAGCAAACATTGATTTCTTTCTTTTTCTGCTTCTTGTGGTACATGAGAAAACATTATCCAGTACAACCTGGCCCCTTCTTGTTTACTTACTTGCCTTTGGCAGAAATCATTAAATTATGTCGGATAAGCTTGAACAGAACAAAATCCTTAGTTAATTAGTGTCTTCTCTATTGAGTTTCATAGAAATTCTCTGATTTTCAATATTAACTTTTAGGCATCCAGGTCTGCAATATGGTAGCAAATTTAAGTGATCTTTTGTGTTGACACCATGTATAATCAGAGCAACTGACAATTTTGAATAACTTTTCACAGCACCTTCAAGAAGATGGACTGTAGCCAATCAAATTTACAGATATTTGGAAAGAGTTTTCTGAAACAGCACAAAAATATCATATGTATTACTATATAGAATGAATGCAAGCCTAGTTCATGAGATATTTAAATTGGACATCAGCTAACATCCCACATTAGTCTAACTGGTTCTCTAACTCCAAAATTGTGCAAGTGCCTGAATTGCATGATTGTATAATGTGTTAGTTTCCTAGGGCTGCTATAAGAAAGTACCATAAACAATGTGCTTACAACAACAGAAATTTATTCTCTCACATTTTGGAGGCTAGAATTCTGAAATCAAGGTGTCAGCAGGGCCCTCCTTCCTCTGAGATTCTGGATAGAATCCTTCCTTGTCTCTTCTTAGCTTCTGGTGGTAGCTGTCAATCTTTGATGTTCCTTGTTTTTCAGGGGCATCGTTCTAGTCTCTGCCTCTGCCATCACATGTGTATGTGTGGGTGTATCTGTGGTGTTTTCCTCCTCTTGTAAGAACATCAGTCATGTTGGATTAAGGGCTCGCCCTACTCCAGTATCTTCATCTTAACTAATTACATCACAACCCCCTATTTCCAAATAGCATCATGTTCTGAAGTGCTTGGAATTAAGATTTTAACATATCTTTTGGGGACACACAATTCAACCCATAACATATATTATTTCTTCTTTTAAATTAGATAGCTCATATCTTTAATGAACCCATGCTGTGGCTACCTTTAAAGGGTCTAGTGTACAGCATGGTGACTATAGTTAATAATAACGTATCATATACATGAAAATTGCTAAGAGAGTAGAAAGTGATGGAAATATTAATTAGCTTGATTTAACTGTTTCACAATGCATACATATATCAAAACATGTTGCACACTGTAAATATAAATATTTTTTATCAATTATACCTTAATAAAAAAGGGAACATGGTTTGTGACCAGCCTGAGTGAGAGCAAGACCCCATCTCTACTAAAAATATAGAAAGATATTAGCTGGACAATAAAAATATATAGAAAAAATTAGCCGGGCATGGTGGCTGGCACATGCCTGTAGTCCCAGCTACTCAGGAGGCTGAGGCAGTAGGATTGCTTGAGCCCAGGAGTTACAGGTTGCTGTGAGCTAGGCTGACACAACGGCACTTTAGCCCAGGCAACAGAGTGAGACTCTGTTTCAAAAAAATAAAAAGGAACATAATGTATATAATGACTGCTATGTGTCACTAGTCTTGAAGGAAATGACAGTGTTTTGCCTACTGACTATATTTCTTGTCTCTTCCACTTGTTCCCACCCCTTTCTCTTGGCTAACTGGGTAAACAGCTTATTCATCACCTCTTCCTGAGAGCTTTGATTGGTCTCAGAGGCTTGCTTAGGTACTCCTTTTATGTGGTCCCAGAATACCTGATCATTTCCCTACTATAATATATCGTAAGATGCCACTTTGGGGAGGTAAGTGATATGTTAAGCTTTTGAGTCAAACTGTATGGTTTTAAATTCTACCTTCTCTACTTTCTAGCCCCGTGAATTTAGGTAATTAACATAAACTCTCTTTCACTCATTTTTTTCAGGTATAAAATGGGGACACTAATAGTAATTATATAATAAGATTCTGTAAGAATCAAATAAAAACATACAAGGAAATATATAATATAAAACCTTGAATATTAATAATGATGATAGAAAAAGAAAATAGAATAATCATATTCTTTTTTTAAATTCCTGTCTCTCAGTGAACTATAAATGCCTAGAGAGCAAGGACTGCATTTTGCATTACCATTTTCTATGATATTAGGGTACATATATGTCATGATGTGCCTGATATGGTCCTGGTTTATGACTGTTGTTCTGATATATTTCCAATACCATCCTTTCTCTATTCCAAAAGTGTCCTGCTCTGCATGATAGAATATATGGAACCTATTGCTATTCAAAATAGCCAAGATATGGCATCAGCCCAAGTGCCCATCAAGGGATGAAGGAATAAAGAAAATCTGGTATTAATACACAACGGAATATTATTCTGCCATAAAAATTATGAAATTCTGTCATAAGCAAAACACAGATAGAACTGTAGGACATTATGTTAAATGAAATAAGCCAGGCACAGAAAGAGAACTGTCATATGTTCTCACTCATGTGAGGGCTAAAAAAATTGATCTCATGGAGGTAGAGAATAGAATGATGGTTACCAGAGGCTGAGAAGTGTAGTGGGGAAGGAAGGGTAACGAGGAGTTGGTTATTAGGTACAAAAATACAATTAGATATAAGAAATAAGATCTAGTGTTCAGTAGCACAATAGGGCAACTGTAGTTAATGATATTTTATTGTATACTTCAAAATAACTAGAAGAGTAGATTTGAAATGTTCCCAACACAAAGAAAAGGTAAATGTTTGGGGTAGTGGATATTCCATTAACCCGGATTTGATAATTACACATTGTATGCTTGTATCAAAATATCACATGTACCCCATAAATATATGTAATTATATATCAAAAAATTAAAAATAAGAAAATTAAATGTGTGTGTGTATATATATACACATATGTGTATATATATCCCTAAACATAAAAGCTTCACACACAGAGGATCTTATTTATTGAATGAGTAAATATGATAGGCATTATCATTTAAGGTTGATTGTTCAGTATTTTAATTAATTCTGTTGTTTTTGAAAAATACTTGGATGTATTTTCCTGAGCATATGCCATTAACCTCTAAGAATTAAGCATTTAAGGAAACCTTTAGATTCACTTGGGTCTATGAGGCACTGTTGGATGTCATATACCTCAATGCCTATAGGAATGTATTAAACGCTACTTTGGTGACCTAGAAGACTTCATGTGTCTACTTATTTTATTACTCAGCTAGGACTTAAAGACACTTGGGAACTCAATTTATTACTCAGCTAGGACTTAAAGACACTTGGGAACTCAATAATATGAAACTGTTGAAACCCTTCAGTCAAAGAAAATTCTAACTTTAAACCCTCCATTTCTCTGTTGACAGCGGCAGACATTTTTAAGTACAGATGCAACAGTGAAACATTGGGATTTCAAGTGGCTGAAACATATTCACAAAGTGTTAGACAAAAACCTAGAAATTCATTGCTTGCAATTTATTACTTACACCAACCTACCAAGTTATGATCTTTTTTCTGAATAATATAGAGTTGATAGAAGCCTAGTTTTTGTAATATAGGTAGAAAAATCAGTATCATAGAAAGTAGAACAAAGTTAGAAAAAGTGTGTGCTAAGACATGTTCAACTTCATATGGACAACTAGCCATAGTTAATTTTGCCTTTGAGGGAATATAGCATCTGTTGTTCATATGGCACAAAACAGGCAGCCCAAAGGTACAATTAGTTCTTTCACAGGCAGAGGGAATTTGGATCCATGAAGTAGGATAGGTGATCCATAAGTTTTATGTTCTATGAAGTATAAACTTTTACTCACATATCTTTGGATCCCCTTTCTGGAGATCAACATATTGATTTAGCCAATATGTTAGTTAACAAAATGTTCTGATATTGTGATGGTACTCTGTAACATCATGTTTATCAGTATGAGTACTGCTATGCATTCTAGACTAGCACTGTAGTGATTTGATATGTTCATGGATTAAACTAAAAACTAAATTTAATCTGCTACTAGAAATACATATAAACTAAGTCTACAACTGCCCTCACAACCATTTGTCTACTTGAGATTTTGATTTCCACGGATTGTCCTTTGACAATCACGGTAAGTCACATTCTTGACTTGTGGCTACTTAAGGTGGCTTCCTAAATATAAATGGCCAGTTAGAGAGGTGCCATCTGGGGAATGCAGGCTTGCTTCTTAGGCAGTTAGCCACACAGGGGCATTTACCTTCATAAAATAAGGCCACTCTGGGTTCTAATACTCATTTTATAAGTTTGTAAATCTGGTTTTGTTAGTATAATGAAAGCACATTAGTGATGGGTTTGCATTTTCCAAACTCCTGAAGGTTGATATACATATAAGCAATCCAAATATCAGGTTGGGTATTTATAATGAGAAATGCAACTGTAGATTACAACAGATTTTTCCACTTGTTAATTTGTGTAGTTAAGCTATAAATAAAGCTGAGTTATAACCAAAATGCCCATTTTTAAATTTGAAATGGCAAATAGAATAGACATTGCTCTTGTCTAAGAGCATCACTCTCCCACTAGATAAGACAGCCATGAAGCAAAATAGAAATCAGATTGGGCCGGGCGCAGTGGCTCACGCCTGTAATCCTAGCACTCTGGGAGGCCGAGTCGGGAGGATTGCTCGAGGTCAGGAGTTTGAGACTAACCTGAGCAAGAGCGAGATCCCGTCTCTACTAAAAATAGAAAGAAATGATTTGGACGGCTAAAAATCTATATAGAAAAAATTAGCCGGGCATGGTGGTGCATGCCTGTAGTCCCAGCTACTCGGGAGGCTGAGGCAGAAGGATTGCTTGAGCCCAGGAGTTTGAGGTTGCTGTGAGCAAGGCTGATGCCACGGCAATCTAGCCCGGGCAACAGAGCGAAACTCTGTCTCAAAAAAAAAAAAAAAAAAAGAAATCAGATTGATGAACAGGACTTTCACTTAAAGTACCTGAAGGCCATCTCATCTACTATGGGGTAGGAAACCCTAGGCTTGAGTCCAATAGCAAAGATTCCTCCTCTCTTGGACAGTTCCTAAATAGGTACTATTGGCCAATTTGTCTTCCCAGAAGCTTGTTTTCCTATTCCCCAGGTTGACCAATTCCTGTTTTGATTGACACATTCTTTCTTTAGACATATTAATATTAATATATTCAATCATACGATAGTCAAGTCCCAGAAATGTGTTAACAACTTGACTTCATTAAGCTGACTTTGCATATCTCTATTCTGAACTGTTGTATTTAATTAATTGTAAATGCCCTCTCTGAGGACAATCTTATTTCCTCTACTTCTAAGTTCTTTAGGATGGCTGTACCTTATTTTATTTTATTAGAAAGATAAGGCCCTGATGAAACTTTGATTATATCTTATCCTCTCATCTGCATTTCACAAATATGCAGACTGAGGGGCTGGAAAAGTTGTGATGAGGGCAAGGTCACCCAGATTATTGGGGACAGAGACTAGATTAATAGGTGGCCACCAGATTGCTGAGCTCACACTTCTTCCACTCTACCACTCTGTGTCTTCAAATTTTTATACCCTTTTTATATCCTTTTTAGGACTTGCACACTTTTCATCCTTGTAGACTAAAAGTGATCTTGCTTGACTTTTTCAGTTTATTATTGTCACCTATCAAAGGCACAGCCCATGCAGCTATCTGAAGGATAGTTCTGATCTCTTGCTCTTTCTTTATTAAAATTATTGTAAAAAAAGTAAGCCAATAATTAATTTAAATTATTAATTTTTAAAAATAGCACTACATGATTATTTTCATTTCTTAAAAGATGAAACAAAAACAAAAGCATATTAACCTTATAATGGTGTTTGAGAATATGATAAGGCAAGCACCTAGTATCAAAAAGATTTAAATTTATGGTACAATGAATAATTGTTTCTCTGTATAGAATCTTATTTGCAGTTTACATAGTTGCTTTTGTAACTTACGTTGAACGTAACAAAATGGTATCATGTTTATTCATAACTTCATTTCAGATACATGGGGAATGTATATGTATAATGTTAGGCTTTAGGTGACACGCAAAGCTAACACACAAAAAGTCTACCCTATCAACAAAATGTTAAAATTAAAAAAATATATTTACTTATTTAAAAAATTTTTTAGTTATTATGGGTACATAAGTGGTATATATATTTGTAGGGTACACATGATGTTTCAATACAGTGATACAGGCATAGAATATGTAATAATCAAATCAGAGTAATTGAGGTATCTATCACCTCAACCATTTATCATTTCTCTGTGTCAGGGACATTCCAATTCCACTCTTTTAGTCATTTTAAAGTATACCCTAACTTATTGTTGACTTTTATTGCATTAAATCACAAAAAATACAGTTGTGCAAAGTATGTTATTAGAATAGCATACCAGTATTGATGCTATCCCTTTCTAAATACCATTTTATTTTACTTTTCTTGAAAATAGAGGACAGATTTAAATTTCATTTACTTTTTGTGGATTTTTGCCCTTATTTACCAACTCATTGCCCCTTCCCTCAATGTATATTTCTCTTTTACTTTCTGTCTCTCCTTAAACCTTACTCCCCCTTCCTTCCTATAACTGTTAACACAACCTGTACATTTAAAAGGATCATTTAATATTTGCCCAAGATTAATAGCAATAAGCAAAACAATGAAACAAAGACTTCTGATATGTGAAAATTTTCAGCACTAAAGGGATTTTTCAAGTGTATACATTTGAATAATAAACATTTTCATTGGCTTTCAATTCTTAACATTCACATGTGTTTTAAATTCAGAAAAGATGACAAGTTGTATGGGACAGAATATCTTTTAATTTCTTTAAACATCTGTCCATGAACATTTTTTCAATTTCAAAATATTAAGGAGGTACAAGTGTTTTTATTACATGGGTGAATTGTATAATGCTGAAGTCAGAGATTTTAGTGTGCCTGTCACCAGAATAGTGGTTCATTGGACCGAATAGGTAAGTTTTTTATCCCTGACCACCTTCTGCCCTGCAAAGTCCTTGGTTTCCAAAGTCCTATATACCCATGTGTACCCATCATTTAGCTCCCACTTTATTAGTGAGTATATGAGTTGGTTGTTTTTCGATTCCTGAGATACTTCACTTACAATAGTGGTCTCCAGTTCCATTCCATCCAAGTTGCTGCAAAAGACATTATTTAATTCATTTTTATGGCTGAATAGTACTCCATGATATATGAAGTCAAAGTCCTAGTCAAAGATCAGTTGGTAATACCTATATGGTTTTATTTCTGGGTTCCCTATTCTGTTCCATTGGTCTATGTCTCTACTTTTATACTGGTGCCATACTATGTTCGTTAATATAGCTTGGAGTATAATTTAAAGCCTGGTAATGTGATACCTCCTGATCTGTTATTCTTGCTTAAGATAGTTTTGGCTATTCAGGTTCATTTTTGATTTCCTATGAAGCTCACAATTATTTTTTCTATATCTGTGAAATATTACATTGTTATCTTTATGGGAATAGCATTGAATCCATAAATCACTTTGGGCCGTATGGAAATTTTAACAATATTAATTCTACCGATCCACGAGTATGATATTTTTTTAATTTGTTTGTGTCACCTGTGATTTCTTTCCTCAGTGTGTCATAGTTTTCTTTGTAGAAATCTTTTAATTCCTTGGTTAAGTATAATCCAAATATTTTATTTTCTTTGTAGGTATTGTGAATGGTATTGAGTTTGATTTGGCTCTCAGCTTGACTATTATTAGTATATAGAAATACTACTGATTTTGTAACCTGAGACTTTGCTGAATTCATTTGTCAATTAAAAAGTCTTTTGATGGAGTCTTTAGTGTTTTCTAGATATAAGATTATATCATCAGCAAATAGGGATAGTTTCACCTCCTCTTTCCTGATTTAGATGCCCTTTATTCCTTTTTCTTTTCTGATTGCTCTGGCTAGGATTTGCATTACTATGTTGAATAGAAGTGGTTGTATTGTTCCAGTTCTTAGGGGGAATGTTTTCAACTTCTCCCTATTCTGTGTGATGTTGTCTGTGGGTTTGTAATATATGGCTCTTATAATTTTGAGGTAAATTCATTCCATGCCTAGTTTGTTGAGGGTTTTTATCATGAAAGGGTGCTATATTTTATTAAATGTTTTTTCTGCATCTATTGAAATGATCCTATGGACTTTGTTTTTACTTCTCTTTATGTGGTGAATCACATTTATTAATTTGAGTATGTTGAACCATCCTTGCATCCCTTGGATGAAAACCATTTCATCTTGTTGAATTATCTTTTTGATATGCTGTTGAATTGAGTTTGCTAGTATTTTGTTAAGGATAATTACGTGTATGTTCCTGAGGGGTATTGCTCTTCCTATTTCTTTTTTTGTTGTTGTATCCTCTCTTGGCTTTAGTATCAAGGTGATACTGGCTTTGTAGAATGAGTTAGGGAGGATTCTCTCCTTCTTGATGCTATGGAACAATTTTAGTAGGACAGGTACCAGTTCTTTGTAGGTCTGATAGAGTTTGGCTGTGAATCTGTTTGGTCCAGCGTTCTATTTGTTGGGAGAATTTGTATTGCTGCACAAACCTCATAGCTCATTAGTGTATTCAGGATTTCTATCTTTTGTTGATTCAGGCTTGGGAGGTTGTACATTTCCAGGAATTTATCCATTTTCTTTGGGTTTTCTAGTTTGTGTGTGTAGAGATTTTCATAGTATTCACAGATGATGCTTTGTATTTCTTTGGTATCCATTTGTAATGTCTCCTTTTTCATTTCTGATTGAACTTATTTGAGTCTTTTGTATTCATGGTTAATATGGCTAGTGGTCAATTGATTTTGTAAATCTTTTCAAAGAACTAACTTTTTGTTTTGTTGACCCTTTCTATTGTTCTTTGGTTTCCATTTTGCTTAGATCATCTCTGAGCCTAGTTCCCTCTGTTCTGCTGTCTTTAGGTTTGCTTTGCTCTTCTTTTCCTGGTTCAATGAGATGTGACAATTGGTTGATAATTTGTGATCTTGCTGTTCTTTTGATGTAATCATTTAAGGCTGTGAACTTCCCCTTTAGCACTGGTTTTTCTGGATCCTATACATTTTGGTAGCTTGTGTCCCTTTTTTTGCTCAGTTTGAAGAATCCTTTAATTTCCATCTTAATTGCATCATTGACCCAAGGATTGTTCACCAACAGTTTGTTTAATTTCCATGACTTTGCATAGATTTGAGAGCTGCTCTTCTTCATTCTTTTTTCTGCAATTTGAGTGACTGGATTATTCAAAAGCCTTGTCTTCAAGCTCTGAACTTCTTTCTTCTGCTTGGTCTAGCCTCCTGTTAAAGCTTTCTGCTATGTTTCAAAATTCCCTAAATAACTCTTTCATTTTTTATGTTCTGTTAAATCTTTTCTTATGCTTTCTATGTCTTTAGAGAATTTTTTATTCTTTGGATTTTTTCAGCATTTTTTGTGTTGGTTTTCAACTTTCTCTATACCATTCATCTTGTTTGCCATCCACATTCTGAATTCCATATCTGACACTGCAAGAATTTCCTTTTGGTTGGAATCTGTTGCTGGAATCCTATTTTGATCTCTGAGGGTGTCAAACTAGCTTGTTTTTCCATAGTTCTTATGCTGGTTCCTTCTCACCTGAAACCTTTTCTGTCAGCTCAGGACAGCAAAGTTTGCAATGCACCTGTTCTCCTTTGCTGGGAACTCTCCTACTTAGTGAAAAGGAGAGGCTCCTGGATCACACACTTGTGTTCTTCTCTGGAAGACTGAACCAGCAGGAGAGTTGCAGAAGCCCTAAGAGCCTGTAATGCAGTTCTTCTCCTGTGTCATCTTGTTCCCCTGGCATTGCCTCATTCCAAGCTGTTGCTGGGAGATATTTATGTGGAGTGGTGAGTTGGTCCCCCAGGCTGTTGGTCCCCCATCTAGCTGGATATGGGGCTGTAAAAGTCCCTCTCCACAGAGGCCGGTGGTGTGGGATATTGATTTGCTCAGCAGTGATGGCGGTGTGGGCTGTGCGAGGTTATCTAGATAGTGGCCAGAGACATCAAGGCTGTGGGTGTCACTCCACTTCACTCAGGTCCATTGGGCAGTAGCAGCATGTGGCAGGGCACGGCCTACAGCTAGCATGTCCGTGTGGTGCATGGGACTGGCCAGCAGGGTGTCAGGTTCCAGGCATGTCCATGAACATTTAACTGAGAATTTCTAGTTCTTCAGTCAAATATTTATTTAGTATAAGTCCACAGAAGGTCACTTGAACTTTAAGTGACTGTATTAATGTCAAAAATATCAATGAGTAATGACACCAATCCACAAAAACAAACAAACAAAAAGAAATAAAACAATTAACCAAAAATGAATGGCCACATTTAGAATTCACTTAGACATACACTTGTTTTTCTGAAAATTAATAATATAAAGAAAGATTCTAGCATTTTTCTAGCTCTCCTATACAAACCACATTTCAAGATAAGCAAATATTTTTTGAATTATGTGTCTTCTTGTGAGGATGAATTTCGGCTAATACATGGTAAAACATTTATAAAATTTAAAAATAATCATTGTACAATACCTGAAAAACAATGAAGCTAGGGAGTGACCATCAGTGACTGCTAAAATCAGTAGGTGAAATATGGTGAGGAAATTTAAAATGTGTGGATCAGTATGACAATAGTTAGACCCTCTGATAAGTCCTAACCTAACTAAGAATGGTACAACCAGATATTAAATGAAACCTGATAAACACTAAACACTACAGTGTCATCCATAAATAATTCATGCTTTGATTCCAATAGATTTAAAAAAATGAACATAAATAGAATGAAGCCTCTAGAACTAACTGGCAATTTCTGGTGAATATCTGGTTTGAAAAACATATAAAATGGCACCAAAATACAAAATATAGGAAAATCTACGGGACAAATCACCTAGTAGATGACATGGGATGGGGGTAAGGAGGGTGTTATAGATTAACGTACTGAAGGGTCATGTCATCCTTATGATAGACTGTTTCCAAATTCTGATTAAATAAAAGTACTTAAAATACATTTTGAGAAAATAGAAAAAACATTGAACACAACATGGTTATGTTATATTATGATAAGGATTTTTGGTTAATTTTACAAGGTATGAAAATGATATTATAGTTATATTTTTAATGTGCTTTATCTGAGATACATACTAAAATATTTACAAAGGATATTATATGGTGGCTGGAATTTACATATGATACTTTAAGAGAAAAAATATTTTAAAAAATGTTGAGAAGGAGGATAGAGGAAGTATAAATGACAAACTATTATTGTTGAAGCAATGTGATAAGCATATGTGGGCTTATTAAACCATTCTCTTTATTTTTGTGTAGGGTGTAATTTTC
>CM052442.1:41431291-41484651 GCA_028533085.1 Varecia variegata
AAAACTAGTATGTTTGAATGTGTTAAATAACAACTATAATAATACAAAATAAGTTTAGGGAAAATTCTATACTAAACTAAAGGCAAATGCCAAACTGGTAAAGATATGTAAAATATTTATAATTTTTATTCAAGAAAAAGAGGTAATGTTTTCAATAAAAGAATGGCACAATATATTATAAGGAAAAGTACAACTCAAGAGAAATATAGTTAAAGAATGTAAATAGGCAGAAACATACACACATGCACATACAATGTCTCTTAGCCCAAAACTAACTTAATCTGATACTTATTTTTAATAAGCTTGATGAAAATTTAAAATTGGCAAAAATAAAAAGTAATTGATAATGTACTCTATCAATAAGTATATGAGGGAATGCATAATTTTATACATTGCTGGTATAAGCACAAATTGTTAAATTTGTCCTCAATTTGGAAATGTGGGTTAATAATAATGTACCTAGATTTTGAAAACAATTTTATTTCAATGTATTTGTCCTGAAGACATACTTGCAAGAGTTTCTAGTGTGTATTTCAAGGGTTTCATTGCAACATTTTATACTAGCAAAGATATGGAAACAGCTTAATTGTAAAACTTTAGGGAATTAGATATATAAATCAATTAAAAAGTGGAATACCATGCAGTTATTAAAAAGAATAAAGCCTTCTGATATATTCTGATGTCAAACTTTCCCCGAGATGTATTGGTAAATTACAGGGGGAAATGATAAGGCTGGTGGAAAAAGCACTGCTAGGATTTGCTTGAAAAATTCATGGAATATCCTTGATAGAATACAGAAAAAGCTAATAATAATGTGTACTATCTTAGGCAGGAGAGCTGGTGGGCCAAGGGAGGAAAGCTAATTACTTTTTACTGTATGCATTTCTTGTTTCTCTTGAAGTGTATATCATATGCATGTAACTATTCCATAGCAAATTGAAAACTGATTCATATTTCCAAGGGGTTGGTGAGGACTAGAAAAATCTCATTCTAATCTGACCTCCTGCAGTAAGTCCCAATACTTAGTGCAGGTCTTTAGATGCCTGGACGATGATTTTGGACTCAGTTTGAGATCTGCCTGGGGATCCTGGGTGCCTGGCCAGTCTGAGTCTGTGACTTGGCTTATGGTCAGGTTGTGGTGGAAGCTGGTCTCACTGAGCACACAGAGGCCCTCTAAGGGACACTGTTTTCTAGAGCCATGGCCAGCCTCACAGGCTCTGTTCAGGTGTCGTTAAAATATTCTCTGAGTAGCTGGCGCTACAGGTACGTGCCACCACAACCATCTAATTTTTCTATTTTTTTTTTTTTTTTGTAGAGACAAGGTGTTGCTCTTGCTCAGGTTGGTCTTGAACTCCTGGCCTCAAGCAATCCCAAGAGTAACCTTTCCATTATTATTGCTATTATTTTATGTATTAAATATTACCTGTGTTTTTGCAGCTATTTTGCTTATTTTCCATGTTTATTCTTGTATCTATGTAGGTTTTAAACCTCAGAGGTTTTTCTTTTCTTTTTTCTTTTTTTTAATCCTTTAGTCCCCTCTATAGCTACTTGGACTTTCCCTCCCTAACTCTTTCTCCTTTTCCCCTCTGCTGCTGCCTGGTATCCTCCTGCCTGTCCTTTAATTCTCTTCTCTTCATCTCTGGGCTACTCCTGGGCAACATCTGCTCACTTTATCACAGAGCAGCATGATTATAAACAAATAAATTACTTAGGGTGAGGTTCATATTTATTAACATTTTCAGGAAACTGGGGAGGGGAGGATTGTCAGTATGCTCAAGGCTTAGTCCTGTTACCAAGACATTCAAGAGTGGTGCATGGGCAATTTAGCCTTCCTGAGCTTTTAATTCATCTTAGTCCAGCTCCTGCTGTGTTTCTTGCTCCTCTCATTTCAGTTGGGGAAACATTTGATAGTTCTGGCAGATTAGGTCCAAGTGACCTATATACTTTTCCCCAATTGAGTAATTCAATATCTACTAGTTAATACTAACCCTCTAATACTTTCCATCTGCAATTGAATAGATTTATTTTCTGAAGTCCCTCTCTGGTGTATATTGCCAAATCAAAGACATGGGAATTAAGCAATGAAATATATATATATATATATATATATAATATTTGTTGATTAATTTACTGATTCCTAATTGTTCACCAAATGCATATTTATGGAGTATCTACTAGTGCAGTGCTAGTCAAAGCAATGTGAAAAAGAGGGTCCTTTTACCTCATAGATTATGTCAGAACTCATACTTCAGACTCAAGTAGTAGTATGTATTTTTAAAAAACAATGAAGCTGAGAAGCTTTCTCAATATGATACCAAAAGCACAAGTAAAAACAACAAAATAGGTAAATTGTACTATATAAAAATTAGAAATGTTTTTGCTGAAAATGAGACAATCATGAAAGTGAAACAACATCCCACAAAATGGGAAAAAATATTTGCAAATCATGCATCTGATGAGAAACTTGTATACAGAGTATATATAAAGCAATAATAAAAAGACACGTAATACAATTTAAAAACGGACAAAGGATTGGAATAGACATTTCCTCAAAAAATGTATAAAATGGCCATTAAGCATATGAAATAGATGCTCAATATCTTTATTTATTAGGAATATACAAATTAAAACTATAATCACATACCTCTTTATACCCACTAAGATGGCTATAAACAAAATGAAGAACAGTAACAAGAATACATTGTCAGTGGGAATATAAAATGGTGCAGTGACTCTGAAAAACCATTTGACAATTCCTCAAAAAGTTAAACATAGAGTTACATTATGACCAAGAAATTTCACTCCTAGGTGTATACTCAAGAAATAGAAACATGGCTTCACATAAAAACTTATACACATAAATGTTCACACAACATTACTTATAATAGCCAAAAAATAGAAACAACCCAAATATCCATCAGTTGATGAATGGATAAATAAAATGTGGCTATTTTTATTCATGGCCATATACTATTGGATATAAAAATATATATGAATAAAATATAAAATAAAAATATGTAAATATATAAATAAAAATAATACATGCTACAAGAATGAACCTTGAAAACACTATGGTATATAAAGAATTTGGTCACAAAAGACCATAGTGTGTACTTCCATTTATATGGAATGTCCAGAACAGGGAAATCCATAGAGACATAAGGTAGATAGTTGTTTAGGGCTGGTAGAGTAGGGGCAGAAGGCAGTGGGGGAAGATGATGAATGACACTAATAGCTATAAAGTTTCTTTTAGAGAGAACCAAAATGTTCTAAAATCTGATTTTGTTGATGGTTGTAAAATCATATGAATATATTATGTGTTGAAGTATAAACTGTAAATGTGTGGGTTATATGGTATGAATTAAATCTCAAAAGTATCTCAGTGAAGCTGTTAAAAAAATCAATGCCCTAAACTTAAATGTGGCCTCTAGAATAATTTTCCTGAAACCCCAATTTGACCTAATTATCTTTTCTCTGGGTTACTGGTACTTATCTTTATGTTAACATAAAAATCCCTCATATGTCTTGTATTTATGTTAGTATAAAATGCCTCTTACCACTAAACTAAGAATTCCTCATGATCAGAGATGAATTCTTCTTAATTATTATTTTTATTTTTGCCAGAGTCTAGCATAGTTCCTCACGTATAGGAACCATATGGCTGAACTTAACTATAGTGTTCCTTACATTCTAACAGCCCTTTGAGATTATTTCAGAATTTTTTTTAATATAAAAAGGACTTATAGATAGGAAAAGTACCTCTCTGAATGTTAGAAAATGCCCTGTGCAATATATCCTTTTTTAATGAAAGAAAGTTTTTGCCTTGAAAGTGTAGATGATAAGGATATGTTACAAGACCAGATATTCAGTATTTACATACAGAAAAGGACAAAATGTTCTGGGCCATTGATATGATTTTTATGAGGGGCAACCCAGATCAGACTCATTTTACTTTCTTCCTGTTATGTAAATCTTATACATCAAAAAAGCTCTTATGATTATTTTATCTTTTATTAAAGCACCATTAAGCTTTTCAAACATTGTTAATCTGCTCTGACTTTTCCTTGCCTCATTATACTTGAGCAAAAGAGCTGGACTGAACCACTAAAACCTTGCTATTCAAATATTATTATATGGTTTTACTAAAAAATTTCGTTGTCATCCTAGTTTCATTAATAACACTAGAATATAATTTGACATGAATTTTGAAGACAGCTTTAAGCTCTATGTAACAATTATAAATTGGTTTTATATTCAAAGTTATCCTTGAGAAAATAGAAAGTCCCTTAACTCAGTGATTTGCAAGATTTTTTGATCTGAACTCTTTTTCTTCAGCCAAAATCTCATTCAAAAGCCAGTATATAAGTTATAAGAACAGACTTGCTCTACTTATTAGGGACTGAAAAAGGGGGTTAAGAGACCCAACCTCTAGCCATCATAGTCCCTGGGGCACCTCCAAAGATTGCTTAAGGGTCCTTAGAGTAGAAATCATTGCCTTTTTGGAAAGTAGGCCTAAGCATCTCCCTGCACCTGGGGGATTATATTTTTTATAGTAACCAATTACCTTGAGCTAAGCTAATGTAAGGACATTTTGTTAACTGATTAGCTAACAGTGGCACCTATCTATATATGTATGTGTGTATATATATAGACATATATATACACACACTATATATATAGTATATATACAGATAAAACTATTATATAGTTTTATATACATGAAACTATATATATAGTTTTATAGACTTTTTTACTAGAAAGGTGTTAATAGGTTAACTCAGTGATAACACACTGGTGTGATGAAATTAAATATGGAAGGATTTGCATGTAATTTTTTACTGGTAATATTTAATGTGCCAATTTTTATAAATCGTTCCCTTGGAAAAAAATTAGGTTATTCTCATAGTAAAGTTATTTTTATACTTTGTTTTTCTTCATTAAAGTCCCAAATTGAGGTACTACAGAAAGGAGTGAAGTAACAGCTGGCATAGGGATTGCTTTTAACCCTGGATATGACTTTGAGACTGGGTGAGGGAGTGAACAGGTCCATCCAGGAAGCGGGGAGGCTGGGTGAGAACCTTTTCTTCCCATTCTCCTCTTTTTTTTCCTTCTTTTTCTCTAGAACTCGATCTCAATCTCTATCTCTATATTGTTCTCTCTCCTTTCTTCTGGAGAGCACCAGAGATAGGTTGGCCATTGACCCATAATGGGACCTTCAGTAAGACCTTTAGCTTTCACCTCATTTCTTCATCTATGCAGTAAAGATAATCATGATGCCTCCCTTGCAGTGTGTGTTATGTGATGACTACATGAGACAGTCCATATAAAGCACCTAGCAGAGTGCCTGGCTTGTAGTGAGGGCTCAATGAATCTTAGCAATTGATCTTTTAATTGGTTGTTTCCTTTTCCTTTCTCTTCCCTTCCTTCCTTACATTTCATTTTAATACTTAATGTGTGTTGTTTCTTATTTTCACTTAAGAAAAAAATGCTACGTATTTTTGTTTGGCTTTTTGAGTGTTTTAGGTTGAGTGTGTTTTAATATAATAATGAGTTATAAGGGAAAAGCAAAACATTGTTACTCATGAATATCTAGAGTATAAAAACTGGGATGCACAAAGTAGCAAATGTGAGTTAACAGTGATTTTCAGCATTCTGTGACTTACCGAAGGGTCAGGTCCTAGATTAAAACAGTTTTTGCAGGAGTTACTCACAATTGAGAAAAAAAAAATTAGAAATCCAGGGAAAGATAAGGAACTAATATTTGACTTTTGGGGAATCATTTGTAAACAAAATGTTTTTAATAATTTAAAGTTACTATAATTTTTAAAAGTGTTTTAAGTTATTTTCTAATATTATTGATGTTGCTGTAACTGAAGGGAGAAAATAATGGTCTGTTTGGTTTAAGTGATTTATTGGCGATCAGAAGATGTGAAGCCAGCCATCAGAATGGGGTGGGAACCCTGGCTCTTGCCAGGGCAGTGCTCCCAGGATCTTTTCAAATCAGAGTTTCTGTATTTCCTGAGGTTCTACTTGCACTCATTTCTCATCATCCGCTACAGAGTGACCATTTGTAAAAGAGTCTGGAACCACATTTGAGGCTTTTTAGCTACATCAGTACTTTCACTTTTTAAGCAAACCCACATACACACACATTCACGCACACACTCTCACACTGTTAGATACACTACAAACTTTCTCACACTGCACTGTTGTAGGTATTTTCTTTTCAAAATTGGTAGTGGGGAAGCAGGGCAGAATTACATTAGTGATTTTCAATTAATTGTGTCTAAAAGATTAAAAACAAAGGGAAGGAATTCAGATGCGAAGCTGTTGCTAGCATTGGAGCAGCACTTCCCCATAGCGAGGTAGAGCCAAGCATTTGAGGGAAGAAGTTTAGGTGCAGATACTGAGGATTGGAACCTTTTTTAAGTTCCTCTCTCTGATAATATGACCCTGAAACCTTGCACTGGCTACTGTCAGAGCATATGCCTCCATAACTAAAGTTAGTAATTTCACACAGGAAAGAAAATAGCCAAATAAGACATAAGAGGAGGAGTAACTTCCTTTTAACTTTCCCTAGAAAGCTTCTAGGGAAGCTTCAATCCTGCCAAGTATAGATTTTCTCCACAAGATTGTGGTAGAGGAAATCATTTGAGTAAACAAACCTCCATGGTTTTGAAAGTCAAATTAAGAAATGTATCTGCCCTACGTCTTTCTATTATTTGGGGTGCATATTCACTCTCTCTCTCTCTCTCTCTCACACACACACACACACAGAACATGTGCACACTTACATGCAATCTGTCCCAAGCATAATTTAAAATGTATTCATAGTTTTCTTGCAATGATGATCATTCCCGTGTGAAACATTTAAGTAGTTTAGTGTTTTTTTCCATCACTAGATTTTCTCCTAAAAACACTGTGAAGGAACTTCATCATATCTCACTTCTCATCCCAGGTCATATTGTCATTTGAGCCACACATAATCCAAGAATAGATGTAAAATGGTATCATCATTCCTTTTCTCTGAACATTAATCTATACACTCTGAATATATTTGACTTTCTATTTTATGCTTTCTGGACCTGTTAAATCATAGCAGCCAAAACTCTTTTCTCTCTGATTTCCTAAATGGCACATGCCCATATGACCAGCATGAATATTAATGCTTCCCCTCTCAGTTATGCGACTTCAACATGACTGGAATCCTCTAGTTTATGGAACCACTTAGTCTGTTCTGTAATATTAGGCAAAATCAGGATTGTATATACATGCAGTAGAAAATTCTGGTACTCTGGAAAGTGAGTAGAAAAAAATTGCATTGGCTTTTGTGGAGCACAAATAACCTCAATACAGTGTTTAAGTGTCTAATATTGCTTAATGGAAAAATCCATGGCACAGTTCAAACTAAATGAAATAGTGATGTAAGTTAGGGTGTTCCTTCAAACAGCATCTTAAGTAGATACTTACACATTTCTGAGTTCAACCCCACAGCAGCCATGCAGCCTCAGAGCTTGTTATGGAATTTCATATTCCTTTAATGGAAATGGCTCCACGCTGTGCTTTCACTTTTCCAACTGTGGCAGTAATAGTTAGTAATCAAGCCATAATGTAATAATCACAACTACAGGGAAATGCTGGCTGATGTAATGGGTTGCAAGGGGAAAAAAATCTTGGTATTTTTCCAGACTTTATTTCATTGTCTTTTTGTTGTATGTTGATAGAATCTAAGCTCATAGGTGAAAACAGCCCCTCAAAAGTACCTACACAGATAATGCAATATCACTTGCTTATTCCTGCTGAATTTTCTAGTTTGTGTACTCACAAGTAGGTCACAAACTTGGAAATTTTATGTTGAAATCTGAAAAACCAGTATTCTCTTATTCTCTGAGCAATAGCCAAAAGCATTCCTAATTCTAGAGTTCCTCACATATTTAACTTATATTTTAATGAAGCAGGTATCAATAAAGCATATTTATGAGACTGGAAATCATTTGACTTCTTTCAAAAACTGATTATTTATAATGTTTCAGGAATTTTCATGAAACATGCTACTTATTGACTAGAATGAGTTACTACTACTGCTTTTTAAAAATAAGTTATGGTCCCCTAAATTGTCTCAATGAAGTCATGAAGTCCTCTAATTTAGAAATACAAATTATACATTCATTCTGTGAAAACTATCTGATCCAGTCTTTCCAATTTTGGAGTAAGAAAACTGATCCCTGAAAAGGTAACTGACTTTCTTTATGGTCTTTACAAGTGGAGAGGTATGAATGGAATATAGTCAGTGATGATAATGGATAATTCCAAGTGGCCCATAGCTTTTCTTTTGTAAGAATAAATATATGACATAGCCTTGCCAAAGAAAATGAGCAAGATGCATGAAATTCTGCTACATACAGTTGAAGCAGTGATCTTAAGGATGAGAGCATGAGAATATATTTTCCTAAATTATATCCTTTAGCTAACTCCAACTACAGTACTGAATTGTAAGAAGTCCTACCACTGGGTGTTTTCCTGACCTATAAGGACTGTTTTCTTCCTCAATATTACTCAGGTATTAACAAGTACATTTTGGCTCACAGTGGTGAGACTTAACTTCAAAATATTCTGTGAAATCTTTATAATCACAAGTATATTAAGAATATTTTTAAGAAAAATTAAAACTTACCAATTTAAATTATATTTTCCTATCATTGCTATTGCATATGGCAGTTTGTGTTCCTAAACATTGATTTCCACTAACACTGCCATTAGCTTATCTACTGCTACGGTTTATGCTGAGAATGTTTTGGATATAGTTTGAAGAAGAGTTATCACAGTATCATCAGATTATCACAGGCTAGACATAACTGTGCTACCCAAAAACTATCCTTGTTTCTAAAGAATAAATAATTATAAAATTTTGGCATCAAAGATACCAGAATTTTGTTTAGACTCATGACAGTAAAACAGTTCATGCTTTTAGAAATGGAATGTTTGGCAGCACTTGTCATCTTGTTTTCACATTGATTACAGGGTTTCAGGATGAAATCTCTCTAAATTCTACTCCTGACTATTGCCACAGTCCTGCTGTTTCTATTCTTTAAGTATTTGATAGATTATAGTAATTCGTTATTTTAGTATCATTCTTTTTGAAATAAATTTTTCAAAATTCCTTTCATGATGATGTTGTGAATATATAAAAAGGAAATAAAACATTTTTGAGGCTGCATTAATTGGTATAGACTTTGTAATACTGTGTTAAGAACTTAGCATGCAAACAAAGTAATGTTTAAAACCCATGGTAATGGCAAAAAGAATGTTCAACACTTCCGATAAATATTTGTTAATCAAACCATAACAATTTGACCCGAATGCTGAGCACCTAGAAAGTATACCTTTGAAATACTAGTAGGCTTTAAATTAAGTGCTTTAAATTTTATTCCAAAAATAAATCAAATTATGAATCATTTGTTATCATTCATAATAAATAATACTGGTCAAAATAATATAAAATAAAGTCAACAGTGGATAAAATTGAATGGTTTAAAATTCATAAAAGAAAGAAATTCAGAGATTATATTTTCTATGGGATTTTCAGAAGTACATGTGTGTGTTAGAAATAATCTATGAAAAACTGATGTTCAGATAAGCAAACATTAAAAACATTATCTATAGAAAATAATGGAAAAATAGAATTATCCTGACAAAATTTTGATTTGCCATGTATGACCTGAGAAATTGGGAATCAATAGGCACAATGAAAAAAAAAGAATAACAATTAAAATTTTATATGGGCAAATTCAAATGGATGAATCAAATCCTTTCTACATAATTAATGTTTAGCAGTAATGGATACAGGTGAAAATATTCAACAAAGTGAATGTTAATGGAATTTAAAATCATTCCATTTCCTTCCCAAGGAATTAAATTGCCTTTGTGATCTTAATTTTAATGACTATTTCTTACTTAAAATATTTCTAGATTGGTGTAATTATAATTAAAAGCTTTGTATTTACCAAAAAGCACCATACTCGGAGATTAAAGTGGAGGGGTCAAAATATCCTGTATTCTGTCATTCCCCCACCCCACTTTTGTGTTTGTACTTGCATGTTCAATTTCTTAAACAGGACAGTGTTACCAGGACTTCATATCATCATTCCATTTTAATCCTCAGAACAAACTCATCAATTCATTCAACAAATGTTTATTGATTACCATTACTATTTAAGCCATGGTATTCAGAGTTGGATATATAGACAGAAATAAGACAGTCATGGTTTCTGACTTCACAGACAAGAACAATTGTGATATAATGTGGTAAATGTTTTGAATGGGGAAGCTCTGGATAGCATGAAGGCAAGGTACCTTTCCCAGACTTTGGGAGTCCAAGAAGCCTATCGAGAAAAGTGAAGTTGAAAGATGAATAATTAATCTGAATATAATTGATGTGTTGGAGAAGGGAAAGAGCAGAAGATTCATACCTCAGACAGAGAAAATCACTTATTCAGAAGCCAGGAGGTGAGAGCTTAACACCTTCACCCAAACAGAAGTTGGTCAGTATGAGGGGAAATTGAAATTCCAGTGACTGAAGAGATTAGAGAGAATGGATCTTGAAGAGCCAGGGGAAATCCACTTAAGGACTTCAGAGTTAACTTGAGTCCTCTCTGAAATATTTTCACTAAGATATTGACAGAATTAGACTTTAATTTTTGAAAGATTATTCTACCTTCATGCTAAAGAAAGATTGATCCTGATGAAGCAGGGGATAAGAGGCAAGAAAGGAGGAAAAAAGACCAAGTAGAGATTCTCGTAGTTATCTAGGTCGGAGATGATGGTGGCCTTACCAGGGTAGTGGCCATGGAGATGAACAGATTTGAGACCTATTCTGGAAGTACAACCTATAGGATTTAGTGATTGATGTGAGAGGGGTGAAGAACTAGACAAAATTAAATGTCTGGCGTTTCTGGTTTGAACACTGGGTAGATGCAGGACAAGTGAAATATGGATAATGCATGTAATAAATGGAGTGAAGAAAGGGCTGGAGAATTAGGCAAACCTAAGTTTGGGTTTCAGTTTTATACCAACAATTATTTGGGTTTAGTTACTCTATTTAAAACACATCTGTTTGCTCAGTTGTAAATTGGGAATAACAGAGGTACCTCCCCATGTGGCTGTGAGTATTAGATGAGGTGATATATTAATATATAAAAACTATACCAATGTTTGCTATTAATAGAATTAGTTATAATAATGGTAGTAAAGATTTGTGGAGGGTAGGGATTATGATTTCTGCATACCTAGGCGGTAGGCATTGTGATTTGTGACTTGCTTTTTAAAGGCCTGGAGAGGGCTTGATTAGAAGATTTCAGACTTCTGTGTTATTGGAAATTTGGTTCAATTAGGTTAATTGATATTAACATGGAAGACCTCTAAAGTGAGAAAACACTCTACTAATGTCACTAGTCCTCACAGTGGAGTTGGGATTTTTCTAGGAGCTTTCAGAGATTGCCCAATTTTTAAATAACAGAATTATATCCTGTTGTAAATCAGTGCATTTAAAAATAATTTAATTCCCCAAACAAAACAAAACACTGGCTTCCATAGTAATGTCAGCTTTAAGGCATTACATTTAGGCTCTTCTTCATGATCTTAAAAAGCAAAGAAGAAAGTAGCATACTCCAACTACCATTAATAGAAAATACAGTGACCAATAAAAAAATCTGTAGAGTATTTATAGAGATATTTAAAGTATGAATTTTTCTATTATGAGATACATATAAGGTTAAATCTTTATTAACTTATAGACAGTGGTGTGCTAGAGCCAGCTCTTAGCAACCTGTGAAAGATGTCTGTTAAACACAGTGATTATTACAAATTAAATGACATGATGTTACAATTAAATAAATTACATCAAAACCAAATATAAGAAACAGTCAAAATTAATCACTTTTTAATTATTTTACTACATCCTATTATCCATGCTCTTGAAATTATTTATGTCTATTGCATCCATGTGGTAGAAATGCTATATAATGGTGTACTGCACATCTCTTCCTAACTTTGCATTCAATGCTATTATATTGATAATTTGAAAACAACCCTGTTGGGAATATTTACATCTCAGAAATTGGCAAATCCTACAAATCAAGTCTTTTTGTTCTGCCTTGTTTTTGTTAGAGGGATGTTCTTAAACATCTACAAGCACATCTTTTTTTATTTTCAAATATTAAGGGGGTACAAATGTTTTTGATATGTGGCTTACGTAAGGGCTGTATATGTTTCCATCACACAAATAGTGTTCATTGTTCCAATTAGGTGGGTGTTTGCCCCTCTCCTCTTTCCCACTCCCCCTGCGTGATTTCCTATGACTTTTACTTCCCTCTGTGCACTTGTGTGCCCATCAGTTAGTTGTAATTTATAAGAGAGTACAAGTGGTGTTTGTTTTTTCCATTCTTCATATACTTTGCTTAGAATAATGGTCTCCAGTTCCTCTCAAATTGCTGCAAAAGGTATGAATTCATTCTTTTTATGGATGAGTAGTACTCCGTGGTATACATATACCACATTTTGTTAATCCACTCATAAATCGATGGGCACTTCAGTTATTCCACATCTTTGCGATTGTGAATTGTTCTGCAATAAACATTCCAATGCAGGTGTCTTTTAGATAAAATGACTTCATTTCCTTTGGGTAAATACCAAGTAAGGAGACTGCTTGATCAAATGGTAGGTCTACTTTTAGTTCTTTGAGGAATCTCCGTACCGTTTTCCATAGAGGTTATACTAATTTGCAGTCCCACCAGCAACATGTAAGTATTCCGTTCTCTTTGCATCCACTCCAGCATCTACTGTTTTTGGACTTTTAGTAAAACCCATTCTAACAGGAGTAAAGTGATATGTCATTGTGTTTTTAAATTGCATTTCCCTGATGATTAGAGACGTTGAGCATTTTTTCATACGTTTGTTGGCCATTTTTCTATCTTCTTTTGAAAAACATCTGTTCATGTCTTTTGCCCACTTTTTAATGGGATTGTTTGTTTTTTTCTTGCTGATTTGTTTGAGTTCTTTGTAGATTATGGATATTAGCCCTTTATCAGCTATGTAGGCTGTGAATATATTCTCCTATTCTGTAGGTTGTCTATTTGCTCTGTTGCTTATTTCCTTAGTTGTGCAAAAGCTTTTTAATTTAATCAAGTCCCATTTATTTATTTTTGTTGCTGCTTTAATTGCCACTGGGACATTTTTCATAAATTCTTTGCCTAGTCTGATGTCTAGGAGAGTTTTTCCTATGTTTTCTTCTAGAATTTTTATGGTTTCATGCCTTATATTTAAGTCTTTTATCCATCTAGATTTAATTTTTGTGAGTAGTGAGAGGTAGGGGTTCTGTTTCCTTCTGCATGTGGCTAACCAATTTTCCCAGCACTGTTTATTGAATAGGGGTTGTTTTCCCCTGTGTGCATTGTTGTCTGCTTTATCAAAGACCACTTGGCTGTAGGTAGATAATTTTATATCTGGGTTCTCTATTCTGTTCCATTGGTCTATGTCTCTATTTTTGTGTCAATACCATACTGTTTTTGTTACTGTAGCCTTATAGTACAGTTTGAAGTCTGGTAACATGATGCCTCCAGGTTTTTTTTTTTTTTTTTTTTTTTTTTTTTTTTTTTTTGCTTACAATTGCTTTGGTGATTTGGGCTCTTTTCAGGTTCCAAACAAAGGATAGAATTATTTTTTCTAGATCTGTGAAATATGTTGTTGGTATTTTGATGGAGATTTCATTGAATCTGTAAATCGCTTTGGGTACTATGAACATTTTAACAATGTTGATTCTACCAATCCATGAGCACGGTATGTTTTTCCATTTATCTGTGTCATCCACAATTTCTTTCCTCAGTGTTTCATAGTTCTCCTTGTAGAGATCTTTCACCTTGGTTAAGTATATTCCTACATATTTTATTTTCTTTGTAGCAATTATGAATGATATTGAGTCTTTGATGTTACTCTCAGCTTGACTATGATTGGTATACAGAAATGCTATTGATTTGTGTACATTGATTTTATATCCTGAGACTTTGTTGAAGTTATTTATCACTTCCAGTAGTCTCTTCATGGACTCTTTATGGTTGTCTAGATAAAAGATCATATCATCAGCAAAAAGCGATAGTTTGAGTTCTATTATATTCTTCCTTATGTTGTCTAGCTCTTTAGTGACTTTTTCATTAATTTCCTGAAATAATTTTTTGACTTCCTTTTGTTGGTTTTCAGCTTTCTTTTCAATTCCATTCATCTCATTTGCCATCCATATTCTTAATTCCATTTCTGTCATTTCAACAACTTCCTTGTAGTTTGGCTTCACTACTATAGCTGTATTGTGATTTCTTAGGGCTGTTTATCTGTTTTGATTTTTTATGTTGCTAGGGTTCTTTTGCCGGTTTCTTCTCATCTGAAACCTCTTATCTCAACTCAGGGCTAATAGGTTTACAGAGCACCTATTCTTTGCTGGAAACTCTCTTGCTTAAGTTGGAAGAAGTGGAGGAGGTTCCTAGATGGTGCTTTTTTCACCTACTCTGGAATGTTCATGTGGCAAGGGAGGGATGTGTGCACTAGAAGCCTGTAATGCAGCTGTTCTGATTTGATCTGTTCACCTGCAATTGCCTCTGTTCAAGCCTGTGGTGGATGCTGTTTGTGCTGGGTGTTGAGCTGTTCACCAGATAATTGTAGGATGTTCAAGTTGGGAGCTGGGCAAGCCCTCTTCACTGAGGCTAGTCATGTGGGGATTGCTCTGCCCAGCGTCTCCCCATGGAGGTGACAGTGGCAGCTGGGTGAGGTACAAGCACATCATTGAACAAAGGTACCCTCTTGAAGCAACATCAAAAAACAATCATAAAATTTTAAAGGAAAAAAATCACATTTTTTAAGTTATATTGGAAGGTATTGACTAAGGGCAAGGCAAAACAATGAAAAGCACTAATCAATAAAATTATTTTTAAGTTCTTTGGAGCTCCCACAGAAGGTATAACTTGAAATGCATTAATAGAAAACTTAGTTCAGCCCTGTGCTGTAGACAAGGCTGAGAGAGTACGGGATGCCAAAAGTTTTTATAAAAGAACCCTCTTTGAGCAATGCTACAGAAGGCAAATTTTACAGTGTTCCAAAAACATGCTTTAAAAATAGTTAAAAAACTGCAATCAAACCAATATTTTTAGCTTACTTGAAGGAAATAAATTATGAGTTTTAATAGTGTGATTGTTTTTATGTTTTTTGTTTTCTGTCTTTTAATGATGATGTCTATAATGACATGTTCATTTGCAAAAGATTTCAGAGCAAAAAAACTGAAGAAATTTTCAGTTATATGTGAGTTTTTAGTGAGCACAGTATAGATGAATCCCAGAAGTACAAATACAGAAGACATTTCAGAAATAGTACCTCTCTGCTCTTTGAAAACAACTGCAGTTATTAAATTATCCCTCAAGGACACCTTGACTTAAATAGCCTTAATTTTCTTCATGGGTTCAAGAAATGATAATAAGGGTAAATTCTGTGAAATAAAAAGTATTTTGAATATCAAAACTTTAGTTAAATCTGTTCCAAAATGTAATGACTTTTAGAGCTTATGCTACTCCACAGATGTAGGCTGGCTTGGTTGGTGTCTATCAGGGTTTTGGATTAAGGGTTGAATTGTTATTTTTTTTTTGTGAAGAAGAAAGAGACAGCATGACAATGGTTCACATGACAAATGGTGAAAATTAGAATAAGGTAAATGAATTAATTTTCACCATAATATAAAGAATGGCTTATAATGTTGGCTTTTAAATGAATATTTGTCAAGGCAAATCCCTTGAGATAAATGCAAGGCAAATGTGGTATTTTTGCTGTTCAGATGTGATCATCACAATAAAATGCAGTTTGAGAGTTGACCTAGTGTAGTCTAATACTGCTGAATCTGTTGGAATGTTCTACCTCCTTTGCATATATGACAAGTGCAGTGATGGTCGTAAAATAAAGCTCATGATCAGTCATCCTACCATATAGGAGTTTTTTAATGAGGACTTCACCGAAACACTAAAAAAGCTACTAGTATATCTGAGGTATTTCTGATTTAAATGATAATATCTGAGCCAGGAAACTTAAATCACACATTTTCTAAGAGGAGATTGAAACATATTTTGCTCTATACTACTATTTAGCTATGGCCTGAATACTTTTCTTAGGTGATGAGATCATAAAGCTGTAGGGGAAAACAAACAAAAACAAAAAAAAACAAAAATCTTATAATTTAAAGATACCACATACCTAAATAAATCTAGGTTCTTGAGATTGTGTGACACAAAAACACGAAAGATAAATTTCCTATTTATTGACCCAACCATGCAGTGCCAGTTGTCTATGATTGAATTTAGAAAACTTAAAGCAGCAGCATTTAAGAAGCCGAATGTTACCAGAACAATGCAGCCAGGCTGGCAGGCAAATTATCCTGGTAAATTTGCCTTCATCCAGGATCTGCCCCATAACCTGGTAGGCCCTAAAAAGCAAACTTTTTGGTGACATTGGGAGGCTAACTCATGCTGACAAAACCCACAATAATTTTAAGTTTATAAGCAGAATGATCATTAATTTATTTATTAAGAGAAATTTACCTGCCACGGAAGTAGTCTATTTAACTGGGACATTCTTTCCTCACTGGAAAGCTATAAGGAAAGCCAAATTTTAATAAAGAGAGGTAGACATATGATTCAACATTTAATAGCATTAGGTTTCAAAAATCTATTCTCTTCATCTCCATGAGTGTTAAATCCAAGATACTGGGGCCTGTAAGGGCAAATATTAGGATGTTTTGGTCTTATCTTTCTTGGTCTGTATTTGAACAAGGACTGTTATCTTCGTCTTTTGGCTCCACTTAGCTTAAAATTTTCCCTGTTGAACTTCTGTCCTTCAGATTGATGGCCTCTAGGTGGTGTTCTACAAGCAAATTCATGGGACAAGGGAATAAAATATTAGAATTTCCATTTGTACTTATTTTCATCATTTTTCTATTTTATGTATATTTTATAATGCATATAACATTTAATAATAAGATCAAGCAGTACATGCTACAAATTTTATGTCTGTCACTGATCTAAGAGCTTTAAACACATTCGATATTTAGAATAGTCTTGTGAGAAAAATATAAATGAAGCCAAGATTAAGTCGCATTAACTTGTCCAGAGTGGAGGAGTTGAAATTTAAGCCCAGGTTGTCTGACTTGAGATTCTATGCTTTTAACACTATACCATGCCAGTTTCCGATGGGAGTCCCTGGGTGTAATTCCCAAGTGAATGAACACACATGCATTATTTACGGAGCGGGATTTACTGATGGAGCCATACAGGGAATTCATTTGTCAGCCTCAGCCTGTTCTTTCTAATTTGAAAGTCTTTCGCAGGTCTTTGAGTATCTGTGCTCTGATCTGCGTGTTGTGTGCTGCTTTTGTAGTCGAAATGTCTGTGGGTAATCACAGCTACCTGCTTACAGCCCCTCCTGTGTGTGCCTACATTCTGGAAGTGATTTCCTGGCATCACCTTTAATAATTTTAAACTCTCTCCAGCAATGTTTAGTGTCACCAGACTTAATGAGTGTTTCTTTCTTCATAACTAATTCAAAGACCAGTAAGTTCCCCACTTTGTTTTTTGTGGAAAAAAAAAATTCTCTGCAAGAATATGCAGTATAGTACACTTCTTCCTGGGTTGCTGCTTTAGTTTACTGTCATTTATCTCCATTACACAGGGGATCTCATAAGACAAAGAGGCCTCATTTAGGGAGAGAGGTTAGTTTCTTTCATGTGAGCATGGCAGGCACCAAGATGCTTAAACACACACAACAGACCCAGAGTAATTCAGAAAATAGCATCAAGTGTAAAGAGGAAAAACCTTTTTTGAAGTGAGATTTCTTCCTAAAGGTATTTTTTGCTGCTGTACTTGGCATCTTGTTAATAAAAATATTTCTTGAGCTATTTTAGTTCTAGTCTTCATACTTGTGTAATGTAGCACTGACTTAGGCCATCTGTTTTAACATCTTATGATATACCATTCTTTGCTGTTTTTAGCAGACGAATCTTTCAAACAGCAGTTCATAAAACTTGATCCTTACTTACATATTACATCACCTTTTTCTTTGTTAAAATCTTCTGGATATCCCAGATCTCCTTCGACATTTCACTCTTGACCTTGTGCTTGAGATAGAAAGGGGATAAGTAGTAAGATGGAGAACATGTAGTTGTGAAAGATTTGGGCTAAATATCAATTTGTCCGTTCCAATTTGACTTTCTGCTTTGTTTTGTTTTGTTTTAAATCCTGAGCTTGGAATTTTAAAAAGCTTGAAGAACGTGATATTGAGGAGGCCTCAGAAAAATGTGCTGCTAGTTATAAATAAGGCTATTTATAACTTTCTGATTGATTTGTCCTTTTAACTATGTTTTTTCCAAACCCTCTGAACCCTCTTAAGCCTACATGGCTTTTGTTGTCACTGCTATGCAGTATGACATTGAGGTAATTTGCTTTTGCTCAACTTTTATGCCATTCTTCTCTGTATTATTAACTCAGTGGGCTAGAATGCTAACAACTTTAAATAGCCCATTTGTTGTCATAGTAACTGATATTAAAGCTAAATATAATCTGTCTCTTGGATTTCATTGAAATCATTGCTGGTAGTTGCATTCTTTAGTAACTCTGTGGACTATCGGACTTTGTATAAGGCAGCCTTGAAAACTTAGGTTTGCTTGCTAAGTTGACTCAGTGGAATCCAGTTTCAGCCCCATTTGTGATTTGTTTAGGTTTATTCCAGTCCCATCAAATGTATGTTCACAGAACCCCAAGAAGGATGCTTATCTATATATTACATGGGCTGTGTAAATAAAAATTGTATTTATTCACTGTGGGTATTTTCTATGCTGCTCAGTTTTTCTGTTTTACTTTCTTTTGTAATATTTTCTATAATGTTTCTGAACTTTTTAAAATTACATTCTGGGTACTGAGAAAAGTTACATTATAGAAAGCCTTTTGAGAGCGATGACTGCTAGACACATCCTATTACCAGCTCTGTGTCTTGTGACTTCTGTGTCCCCTATTTAGGGCCTTAGAAAAGATTCTACTTCCTGCTTAAAGCCTGACTGTACTCTTTCACTTTTCTTATGTCAATCTTGTTTTCCCCAAATATAAGGACTATATCGAGCACACACAATTTGATTATAGTGTTAGGGAATCTCAGAGAAAGCTGACTATATACAAACAAACAAAACAAAACTTAAATTTGCCTCTTTTCACATATTAATTCATCTTGCATTAAATAAATCACTGCTCTCATCTGGGCTTTGTAATCTTTCTCTCTGGGTAGATCAATTTTCCATTGTTCTATTTTGGGCCATGCTATCCTTTTTTACCCCCTAAATCATCATTTTTCTATCTAACACCATTCAAGGCTGAATGAATTTTCTTAACTCCCTTGATCTCTGGAGATGCAGAGTTATTTTCTGTCTAGGCTCCCCATCCACCCCCAGCTTTGAAATGAAAGAATATTCTCAGCAGCAGCTTATCTGTTGAATATGTATGAAATATCCTAGATGTTAGATCGTCTTGTCAGAGTCTCTTATATAATAACTTGTTGGTAACATTCATTCCTCTCCCTTCCCCCATATTAGCCCTTTTTCTGAATATGCAACATTCTGCTCAGCCCTGTGTCCCTTTCTACTTTCTCAGATGCCACAGTTATCAAAATTCACTTTCTTGTGACATCAACCATCTGTCTCATCAAGCGCTTATTTTCTAAAGCTACTTTTCTTCCCAAAGTTCCTATTTTATGTATAGCCATGCTTTTTAGTAGCAACATCTAGTATAGTGTTAAACATGTACAAGTGGAATATTAGTTCTATGGGTTGTCAAATAATGTCATAAGGGAAACGTGTCCTGTGTTCAAATATGTTTAGAAAGACTGCATTAAACAAACCAAACAGGTTTCCTCACCAAAGAACATCCCTATGTTCATTACGTGCTGACAATGAATGCTGTGAATTTCTTAAGGAGAAAAGCAAAAACAGCATTTCTCAAACATCTCCTTCTTGCAAACATTTAGTCCCCTCATTCATGGAATTGTTTGTTTTGATTTTTTTTTCCAGTAACCTTCAAACAAGGATATATGAGTAAAAGGATAGTTTTAAGGGAATCAACCTCAATATATTCAACCTTCATGTGTATACCTTCCTAAGATTAATCTGCTCAAAAAAGAGTTGATGCGATTTAAGTTCTCTTTCCTCACCCATTATAATAACTTTTATCCCTTTATACAAGAGAAAAAACTCACATATTTAGCAACCTTAATCGTATTACTGGTGCATTACTCTAGGATTAAAAAAAAAAAAAAAAAAACTCCAGGGCACCAAACAAATGGAAATTAGGTTGTGGTCTTGGTGTGGAAAACAGTGAATGACTTTTAGGTTTGAGTAACAAATTCTTCTGCAACTAAGGTGGATTTCAATTCTTCTTGTTTTTACCAGAATTGAAGATTGACCTGATAAAGCTGGCAGCCAGTAGGTTACTAGAAATAATTTTTGATGATTATATGATATTCTTCCCATAGCTAGGAAGAATTCTCAGGAATCATTCTATATTCTTATTTATGTGAGCAAGTTTCTCAGTTTTTAATTAGAAAAATGAAAAATATAAATAAGCAGGATACTGAACTCTGTATCATGTTTTAATTAAAAGTGATGATCAAGTACATGAACTAATTGGAAAACATGGCCATATCTATCTGATTAAGAGACAGGTTTCCAATAAATACTTTTCAAATTACATAATATATTTACATTATTTAAATCAATTATGTACTAATATAATTTTGGTGATAATTCAAAGAGGAATCTCAATTCAAAAAATAGACTCATATCCCTTAGGCAGTATGAAAAAGGAATCAGTAAATGATTTTCAAGCATATAAAAGGTTACATTAAGATAAAATCCTATGGAGAAAAGTGGAATGAAACATTACTCAAGGAAAAAAATAAAAATACATAAAATTTCTGACTATTAAAGAAGATTATGTTTTCATATTTTTCAATAGATGATGTTCCATGGATCTATATAAAAGAGTGATTTAAAAGTTGAATGATTGCCCTTTCAAATTGCAATAGTGAAAATGCATCTTTTCAACTAGTTAGACTTATGAGAAAAATTTTAGATGTCAACCAAAAATATGTGAAAGGTGCCTGTTTTCTCAGAAGTCTACTAGGAGGTATGTGAACAAAAACTGTTTGAAGACCACAATTCTACCACTCTGTGGAAGCACTGATCTAATACTCCAAGTTCTTCTTCTGGAGCCTGGAATCCCCTTGTCTTTCCCATCTTTCCAGGCCAAGTGGCCTTTTATGGGTAGAGCTCTTGAACTATAAAAAGTGATTCATTAGCTAACCAAATTATGGAGTCAGTTTAGATAACTAATAATAACTTTTGGGTTCAAGCATTACTACAATTTTATTAAACAACTCTATATGCCAGGCACAATTCTAGGCACTGGATAAAACTACCAGGGAAGAAAATGAGATAAATTTCTGTCCTCACGGACATTCTAAAGAGGGAGTGCAGGTGATAAACATATATAAGTAAAATATAAGAGTTATGGATGGGGGGATCTGGATGAGGTGGTCAGGGGTGATTTACAAGTTCCAGTGAAATATTTAAGGAAAGCTTCCTTAAGAAGCTGATATTTGAGCAAAGACCTATAGGACGTAAGGGAGTGAACCATATGAATATCTGAGGCAAAACATATCTGGAAGAGGAAAGAGCAAGAAAAATGTCCCTAGGGTGAGATCACACCAAATATTACCAAGGAAAGCATCAGTGGGAATGGACCAGTGTGAACTATGAGAGTGTAGGAGATAAGCCTGAGAGAACAGGAGGCAGAAACACAGTTCCATGTTGTCTTTTGAAAGGACATTGGTTTTTATTCTAAGCTGGGAAGCTATACGGGGTATTTGTAACAGAGAACTACACACTGAAAGCCATCACTGAGTAGTGTTACAACTAAAATCATTTTCAATCCTGGGCTCTCCTGACCTCCCTGTCCCTACATATATGCTTTCCTCTCCCCATTCTTTCTCCTGCATTTTTCTGTTTGTCCCCACCCTCTTTCTTTCTCATTTTCCTTGTTTTTTAAACTTTTTGTTTCCTTGGTTCTGTTTGTAACTAAATAACAATTTTTATGATTTGTTGCATTTAATAAAATTTTGTCCATTTCCTCCCAAATTAAAAACCCAACCCAATTAAACTATAATAGAGAAAGAAAATGTTCTACTGAAAATCACAGCTTCATAGGATCACTTTTCCTCTAATGGAGTATCAGAATTTCCTTCCAAAGAAATGACTTTTTGTCTAGTGCAATATCTTCTTTGAGTGTGTAGGGTATGTACTTGAGTGTACAGTGTGGTTGGAAAGAAGGAAGCAAATTGACAAACTGTTCTACTGGAGAAATGCACTGAAATTTAGAAGTAAGGAGGACCATAACAAGGAGGAGAGACAGGGAGTGAGTGAGACAGGAGAAAGTATCATGGGAGGGGAAGGATACTGTTGCCAGGTGTCAGCTACTGACAAAATCCTGATTGGAGTGGAGGGAAAGTGGCTGAATGAGTTTTAGGGGCATGAGTATTTAATATTTTATTTTATAGTTGTTTATTTGGTAATTACATGATGTAATCATAGGCCATACTCCCAACTGCCCTGAATTTCAGTAGTCCCCTACAGTCCCTTATGCTGCTCTATGTTAATCATCTCTTAGTGACATTAAATTAAAGGGATTATATTTTAGGTTATTGTGGGGCATGAAGAAGAAAATAGCCATAGGAGTGAAATATACATGAGGTCAGGGTCTCAGAAAAATCACAGACATTTAAAATAAAAAAAAAAAAAACACTAAAATAACCCAACCTTTGAGGAATTTGTAGGACTCTGGAGGTGAGCATCAAGCTTCTCACTAAGTGTAGACAGTGGGGTTGTAGGTGGGAGAGGCAGGAAAGGGGTCGCCTTAATTGTATGTAAAAATCTCAAAAGTTGAGATAATCTCAGTTGGCATCTGGGCTATACAAATATGCACAATATTTGTTTCTAATAACACTATTCTACAATCCCATTTACCAGACAAACACAACTAACATGGATATAGTGCTTAGACACAAGAACACAGTCCTGGAAGCTTATTTTGTGTTAGAAATACATTGGGTGGGACCACCAAATATAAGAATAAGAGGTGGTATGACTAACAGATGATGAACAACAACAGCAGCAAATGGATGCAGCTATTAAGCCAAATTGCCATTTTTAAGTATAAAGGCAAAGATGAAACATCCAAATTCAGTGAAATTTCATCCTATGGAAATTGGGGAAGCCAAAAGAAAGTGATGATTAAAAAGAGGAGGAAGAGGGTAGGTAGGGCCTGGGAAAATTTCCTGTAAAAAATATAGCTGCAAATATATTTTGAAAAGTTTCTGTAGATGCAGCATAGACTTGATGGACAAAGCTAAATGTTAAAAACCTGGACCTAGACAACATATACATACAATGAACACAGCAGTGTCCCTTTTGAAAGCACCTGTTGTATCCCACTACCTGTAAGATGCATGATCAGCTTTGTCGGCCACTCTTTCTTCATGTCCCCTGACTCCCAGGAAGGTGGTCTGCATTCTACTCAAATCCAGGCTCTTCCTCTAACATGCTGTTCTCCTTCATGCTACTATGTTTAGCTCAGGATTTGGAATGTCCTCCTCTTCTTTGTCAATTTATAACTTCTTTAATATCTTAGGTATTTCAACCTTTTAGAATTTTGGGATATTTTAATACTTTGGAAACATAAACAATAATTGGGGGATCACAATGTTGAGTTAGACTTTTTCCCCACCACTTAGCAGCTGAAGTCCTACGGCAAGTTGCTCAATCTCTGTCAATCCCTCAGTCTGTCTAACTACCCAACCTCACAAATTCAATTTTACCTTTTTTATTGTGTTAAGATGATTGAATTAGATAATCTCTTTGAGAACCAGCCAGTGCAGTGCTGAGAAAATAGTGACTAACAAATAAATATTAGTTTTCATAAATTTGTTTAAAGTCAAATAGACATTCCTCCAAAGATATACAAATGGCCCCAAAACATATAAAAAGATGTTCCACATCACTTATCATTACAGAAATGCAAATGAAAACCACAACGAGATAACACTTCATATCCATTAGGATGGCTACTGTTTAAAACAAAAGAAAATAACAAGAACTAGCTTGGATGTGGGGAAATGAGGACCTTTGGTGGGAATATAAAATGGTGCAATTGCTATGGAAAACAGGATGGCAGTTTCTTAAAAATTAAAAATAGAACTATCATATGATCCAGCAGTCCCACTTATGAGTATATATTTGTATTTAAAAGCAGGGTCTTAAAGAGGTATCTACACATCCATGTTCATAGCAGTATTATTGACAAATAGCCATCAATGGATAAACAAAATGTTGTATATACATGCAATGGAATATTATTCCACCTTAAAAAGGTGGAATCTCTTAAAAAGGAAGAGAATCCTGCTATATGTTACAACATGGATAGACTTTGATGGCATTATGCTAAGCAAAAGAAGTCAGTCACAAAACAAATATTCTATGATTCCACTTATCTGAGGTATCTAAAGCAGACAAATTCATAGAAATAGAAAGTAGAATGGTGGTTACCAGGGGACTGTGGAGAGGAGGAAACTGAGTTGTTGTTTAATGGGTATAGAGTATCAGTTTTGCAAGGTGAAAAAGTTCTGGAGATCTGTTGCATAACAATATGAAACACTACTATACTGTACATTTAAAAAATTTAGATGGTTAGGGAAAAAAAGTCACAGAAAAAATATTGTCAGTTTTCTTCTTTTATTGAGACTTTACTTGCACCTGTCCTCTACTATCCCCTTCGCTAATTCCTTCCGATCTGTATTAGCAGTTGTCCCAATTCTGCCCTTACAATAATAATTGCCTCTTCACCTGTTTGTCTTTTTCATAAGAATGTTTCTTAAGGGCAGAATCTGAGACCTATTCTTCCTTGCATCTCCATATCTTGGTGATGGATGACCCATCCATCACAAGTGCCTAACACATCTTGCTTACTAAATTAATTAGTAAAGAATAGAAACATAAGCCATTTGCTGTATCACCCATCATATTCAACCCATTTTCCAGAAGGAAAAAGAAAGCTAAATGTGGAACAAGACAAAAAAGCCAAACCACCTTGAAGCACTCGGATGCCATACTCTTTGGACAGCAGGACCGTACCATTCCAACATGAGTTTTTCATCCATTAATTGTTTTGTAAATAGGAGAGATTTAAACTTTAATTTTCATAACTATTACTTGCAGGTGGCTAAGCTTAAACAGCAAATTATTTTCTCTATTTCATAAAGTAAAGAAAAGCTGCCAAAGAAGAATTGAGATAGACTGAGATATTGACCATATGTTAGATTTTTTCTATTTTAGGAATTTCTACTTTTCCTAAGATATTCCTGTTAGAAAAGTGTTTCCTTGCAAAATTAAAATAGGTAACAAGTCACACATAAATGTTATTTTTTTCCTTTATTGAGAAATCACTCTCACCTTGTCCTTCACCTCACCCCTTTGCTGTTTTTTTCTATATTCTAATATGCAGATCTGTTTAGCATTTTGATATGTGTCAAGCTTTGAATTCAGGTTGTCACTCCCAAACTGTGTTCCTGTTAACACTCTGTTTTACCACCCAAATGGAATAATAGTGCCATGTCTCAATTTGCAGGAAAAGCACAGTGTGTTAACAGATTAAATTTTTCAATTCCCCATATTTCTTCCATAAATAGTTTTAAACATTTAGTGCTATCACTAGCTCACGAGATTATGAAAAAAATAAACAGTAAGCCCACATTAACAGAGATACCTAAAACTGTGATTAAATATTTATCTTGTTATTTTTCGAGATGGGACCTGTGTGTATATCATCATTACATTTTATGTGAAAAGAAGTGATGGTTCCCACAATTAAATGTATCATAACCTTATTCTGTTCTAAAGTGGTCTGTCTGAATAGGTTTGAGAATTTATTTCTTCTTTACTATAATAATATCTTATTTTTAGCAATGTTTCTACACTTCATGAGAGTCTTGAATTTAGGAATTCTAGATTCTCTAAGCTTTATCCCTCCTTTTCGTCAGTGTATGCATTCTAGCTCTTTCTTTTTAGCCATAAAACAGTCTGATAAAGAAAAAAATGACACTATCTTACCATCTTATAGACCTGGATTTAAAGTGAGGTTGTGTGGATTACGGTAGTAGAGGCAGAAGGAAGAATAGCTGGGGTGAGGGAAAGGTAATGACAGTCCAAGAGGTGTCTTTGGGGAACTATAGACACTTCCTTTATTTCTGTTAGCCCCTTTTCTCCCTACCACCACAAATTAAAATAACAGTAATAACTATAATAACAGTAATAAACTCCCATGGAAACCCACCTTGTTCTATGAGACAGATACTATCAGTTTCCCTATTTTTTAGGTGGAACTAACCAAAAGAAAGGTTAAAGTACTTGATCAAGGGCACTTAATTAATAAGCAGAAATAATCTTTTCTTTATGTTGATTGTGTTTTTTAGCTTAAAGGTTTTAAAGAAATATTCTTTTGTCACGGTGACATTGTTTTACTTCCAAACAATTTGGTATCTAGCCAAATGTGAGTATGAATGGTTTATAGGAAACTTGAGCATCTTGGTGCACTTTTCTTGTGAAACAATGGTAGCCATACTTTTACTGATGGAAAAGAACAATATAAAACTTGTGTGATCGTTTATTCATCTCCAGTATAACAATGCCCAAGATATGCTATATGTACTTCAGGGCTAGTGGGTTATAGTAGACAAAGCCCAGTATTCCTTTTATTTATGTAATAAATGTTATAAAAGGCACATATAATATGACTATTCTAATTTTTGAGGGTATAACAATGCACAAGGTAGATAAAGTCTAACTTCTTATTAGGCTTACATTTTAGGGGAAGATACAATAAATAATAAACATATAAAATAAATGCAGTAGCTTGTACTGGTGATAAGAACAGTGGAGTGAAGTCCGGCAGTGAGGTGGAGAGTGAGTGTGGGGGCAGCAGGCCTACTGTAGACAGGGTGGCCGAAGGGCTTCCAGAGACAGTGCTTTCTTGCTAAGATCTAAATGATGAGAAAGAGCTGGTCCATGTGAAGCTTTTGGTGCAGTGTATGAGGCAGGGGACAGAAGGGAAACTTTCCAGGTAGATGCAGTAGTAGATGGAAAGGCCCTGAAGTGGAGACAAAGATGAAGTCCAAGAACAGAAAAGCAAACACTTATGAAAAACCAAAGTAGCTGTAGGCATTTTAAAGCTCAGTATGAGACAGGAGTTGTGGGAAGCTATTAGAGAATTTTAAGCAAGGGTATAAATTAATGTATTTTGATTTATATTTACACATTACTTTTCTGAATGGAGGAGAGCTGGCACTCTGGTCCTCTTTGTACCTCTCCCTGGAAGGCAGCCTTCCTAGAATGTCCAAGCTCTGGGATCACACAGTTCCCCCAGGACCCACCAGCCCCTGTGGCCACCACAGTTGGGGCAGGAGTTGGGAAATGTTTGTGGTGACACAAAAACCAAAGGGCTGAGCTCCCTGGGGAGGACAAAGGTGCACAATGGGTGGAGAAGCAGTATGGCACCCGCTGTTTCCGCTTGGGTCTGTAGCAATAGGGAGCGACCCTGAGAGGGCTGGTAGCCTGGTGCTTTGTTTTTAAGAAGCTCCCAGTTCACTAGTGGCTCATGAGGGTAGAAAAGCTTCCCAGCAGCTTGGGAACCTGCTGACTAGAAGAGGTGTGAGGGAAGGAGAAACAAAACCCCCACCTACCCTTTCCATGGGACTCCAGGTTTCTCGGGGGTCGATCTCTGCCAAAATCTTGCTCCTTCTTGTTCTGTTCCATAGCTTCTTCCCATGGACTCTCCAGTAGGTTCTGGCACTTATTCCTCTGAACTACGCCTGAGCTATGCTTTCTTTTTTTTTTTTTTTTTCCCATCTAAAACTTTCCCTACTTACTAAGACAATCTGACAATGGATGTCTCTAGTCAGCCATCTTGATCCCTCCTAAATATTATTTTTCTATCTTGTTGTAAGAAAAATGTACCACAAGGGAAGAAAGACTGAATGCAAATCGACTCAGTAAGAGGTGATTGATATATTTCAGGTGAGATGATAATAGTGGTCTAGACTACGATGATATCAGCTGAGATGCAAGTCTGTCCAGATTCAAAGGTTAAGACATAGACCCCATCTTTCAATGGGAAGAGGGTCGAGGAATCTGTGACTATGCTATAAAATTTCCATCTAATATCTTTTTTTAACAAGTGGAAGAATATCTTAGTAATACGTGGAAGAATATCTTAGTCTGTTCAGGCTGCTAACAAAATGCTATAAACTGGATTTCTTATAAAAAACAAATTTGTTTCTCATTCTTCTGGAGGCTGGAAGTGCAAGATCAGAAACTGGCAGATTTGGTGGCTGGTGAGGGCCCGCTGTGTCTGCACATGGCTGAAGAACGGAACTTTGGTCTCTTCAGCCCCTTCTAAGGGCTCTAATCCCATTCATGAGGGCTGCATCCTCATGAAATAATTAACCTCTCAAAGACCTCACGTTTTAATACTATCGCATCAGGGATTAGGTTTCAACATATACATTTTGGGGGTACACATACCTTCAGTCCATATTAAAGGTCATATTAATTGATTAAATGGTAGATAAATAGGTACAAACAAGCAAATAAATAAGTGATAAAACTTTAAAAATACAGTGCCATGCAGAATTTACCAATGGCAACCTTGCTCTCTGAATCCAGCATAAACTGCCCCATGTGGTCTGTTGCAGATTTTGAGTATTCTGTTCCCTAAAAGTCCAGAAAGTTGTTCTAGATTCAGTGGTGAAGTGTCCCCGTGAAGGGCTTCATGCAGGCATTGCTACAGTCTACAAGGAGTAGGAATACCTTGACTCAGTGTCTAATCTAATGCAAAGCTATGCTGCAGATACCTCAGCAAAGGAGACCCCCCTCCACCCTTCAGAATTTCTCTTCATAGTCCCACGTCTGTGCCACATCTCCCAGAGACTTTCTAAGACATTTCTTGGGCCTTCTGGATACAACCATGCTAGACTGTAGGTGTTTTCTTATAGCTTTTCCCCAGTGTGAAGGTCTGTTTCCCTGCCACAGACCGGCCAGGTTACAGATGCTTTGTCTTTCATCACCGTCTCTATTTATTAACTCTTTATGAACAGAATCTGCTACATAAAGGGAAATACAAAGAACACGTTTGTAAAAAAAAATTTTTTTTCAATAAGTAAATGTCTTACTTCTCAGCCCTTGAGCTCATTTGTGTCCTACCATTTACGGGAAGTATCTAAATCTGTTTCTCTAAAAACAATAAGGTAGCCTATGATTTCTCCCTGTCTTGTCTTAACAATAAACTCCAAAAAAGGTAAAGGGACCAAAAAGATTAATTGAAACATAAATTTAACTTTTGTTTTTCAGGCAGTGGTATCAACACCAAATATACTAATTTTTTCTAAGTTCTTTATAGCTCTGTTAATTGAAATAATTTTATAAGATCTATCTAGCTATTACAGAAATAAAAATAAGATTTTAAAAATTACTTTGATAAACCTAATACTGTGTTGCTCTTAAACAAACTGTTTTGTTTTCTAGCTACTAATAACATTTACAATTATTCTGATGCTCAGGAATTGTATTTTTTTTTGAAAAGCAAAGTAAACCAAACAAAAATAAACAAAACTCAGGCACTATAGTTTCCATCATGTCAACCATTCGTCAATTTTAAGACTCATTTTATTACTGTAAAACTGTATAACTTCAATAAGACATTAGGGATTTGTCATATATCTTTTTAAAACTATAATTTCCTTTCTGGCTCTGAATTCTATCCTGTGTGAATCATTTCCTCGTGGCTATTGTCTAGCTATGATTTTCTATAAATTCATAGAGAAAATTATCTTCTTTCATGAATCTATTTCCCTAAACTTTCTAACATGACATTTTCTCTATCTCTTCTGTGAGATTTATGTAAAATGTGGAAAGAGGTATGCTTTCTACATTATGTTTTCCTTTTGCTATTATTTCATCTAGTTTCTTTTTTTTAAAGATAAACTCATCTTTTGTCCTCTCCTACTCTTTGTATAATATGTTATATTTATTCTCTTGTCTTTATTTATATTTTCACCTATTAAAAAATATATAATACTGTTTCTAAATACCTGACATTATACCAGGCACTATGGGATATACACACATATTTAATTCTTTCCCCCACTCTTGGAGCAGCTCCCACAGCTGGTTCCTTGGTTTCAATACCCACCGTATCCCACAGGTGTAAGTATACAGACTCAGCGTCTCTTATCCTGCAAGTTTTTCATTTTGTGCTTATGATGATCCTGTAACCACCAAACTTGTTAAGATATAGCCTGAAGCATAGCCTCAATATTATATTATAGAAAGTAATTTTAATTGACAGAAAGCACATCAACAACAGAAAATCTGCACAATGCATTAGATAACTGAGGATCCCACAATGTAGCAGTAAGTTCTGCTAGTATTGCCCATGGGCATTAAATCGATTGTGGGGAATCTTCCTGCTCCCCAAACCCAGGACTGCAGCCACATCCTCTACTAGGTATTATGCTCCCAGGGATCCTCTTGCTTTTCATTGATATGTCAGAGTATTTGTGTGTGTGTGTACGCGTGTATATGTTTTATCACTTGGCCCCAGAATTCATAGGGTTTTTTTTTGTTCTTTTCTGTTACCTTTTTTCTTATTTCTCTTGGAAACCCTGCTACATCTCTAAATTTAAAAAAATAAATAAAATAAAGGGAGGAGTCATTCTGCTCTTGAAGGTTGCTGACCCTACTACCAGTCTTCATTCCTAGGGAAAGTGCTATTCTTTTTTAGGACAAAAAATACTAAGTAACTGGCTCATTCTGCCCTTTTTTGACTGACCCTTAGGCTTCATCTAGCTGAAACTGTCAGCAATTCCTTCCAACAATTCATTGTAGCTATGTATATGGTGTTCATCTAATACGTGAGCATTTTGAGTTGCATGAAGGGAGTTTGTGAAATTGCAGTCTTCTGGAGGGCAGTGAAGCAGGTGTCTTTTTTAAATTTATTTTTTTAGTTTCATAATATTACAGAGGTACAAATACTCTGGTTACATATATTGCCTTTGCACTGCCCGAGTCAGAGCTACAAGTGTGCCTATCCCCTATACAGTGTGCACTGCACCCATAGATGTGAATTTACCCATCCCCTCCACCCCTCTACCACCTGCCCGACATCCGATGAATGTTACTTCCATATGTGCACATAAGTGTTGATCAGTTAGTGCCAATTTAGTGTCTTTATATCTCTCAGAGCAGCCTTTGAATGCTTCTATTTTTCTACCAATGACGATGATGTTGGTAATGAGTGGATCAGGAACTTGAGGAGAATTGATAAGTTTTAGACTAGCTGTTAATGGGAGCAAACTGAAAAACTGAGCTCATCAGTTACTGTAAACAGAGACTATTAAGCCATGCATTGCATATAATTGGTGCTCAAGGCATACTTGTAAAGTAAAAGGAACAGAAAGTAAATATAAAGTCAAATTGCTGATCAGCATGAGCATCACGTTAATGTTTGGAGTGTGCCGCAGAGTGAAGAACATGGAGCAGCACGGTGTAGTAGATGAACTTGGGGGAGAACTGGTCTCTGAGCCAAGTACCCCCCTTAAAGTTTAAATCCACTAATCATTAGCTCTCTGTGACCTACAGCAAGAAACTTGATCTTTTTTACCTCAATTTCTTCATCTACAAAATAGAGGTAAAAATGACAACTACTTCATAGTGTTGTTATGAGTATTAAATGAGTTAATGTTTATAAAGCTCTTTAGAAAACATGCTTGCATGGAAAGCTATGTAAGTGCTTACTCTTATAATTTCCTTGAGCAAATGGTTGCAAATAATATAGGATGTTACACTATTTGTGAGAACTTTTAACTAAGTAATGAGTTATTTTAATGTTTTGTGGAAATGTCTTATATTAATAATAGAAATAAGAAAATATTTTAAACCCCGTATATTTATAAAAGTGCTACCACTATGCATGTACAGTTTTACGACTTGCTTTTTTCATTTAAAATATGTTTTGGACAATTCTGTCAGGACATTTAAAATTTTTTGTTCTCTCCTAGTTGCTTAGAGTTAGGTAGGAACTTTTCTATCCTTCTATCTTCATATCATGAATTGATTGTACAGCTGATCCTTGAATAATGCAGGAGGTAGGGGTGCTAAGCCCCTGTGTATCAAACATCCACATATAACTCAGGACTCCCTCAAAACTTAACTACTAATAGCTTGCTGTTGACTGGGAGCCTTACCAATAACAAAAACAGTCAGTTAACATATATTTTGTATGTTGTATGTATTGTATACTGTATTCTTACAATAAAGTAAGCTATAGAAAAGAAAATGTTATTAAGAAAATTATAAGGAATAGAAAATATATTTACTATTCATTAAGTGGAAGTGGATCATCATAAAGATCTTCATCCTCATTATCTTCATGTTGAGTAGACTGACAGGAAAGAGGAAGGGGAGGGGTTGGTCTTGCTGTCCCAGGAGTGGCAGAGGTGGAAGAAAATCCACACATAAGTGGACCCATGCAGTTCAAACCATGTTGTTCATGGGTCAGCTGTACTTCTTAGAAGGACTATAGTTTTATAGTATGCACCCTGCAATCCTAGATAATGTTCTATAACTAGAATGGTTCATTTATTGTTGATGTTTAGAGTGACTACCCCCCAAAAAAGAGATATTACTTGTTATTATTAATAATACCCAAGTCCAAGTTCTTTGTAGTAGATGAAGCCTAAACCTGTGTAATCACCTGAAATATTGCACACAGAGCAGTAGAGTAATATAATCTTTTAAAACTCAGTTAAAAATAATGAATTGAGCAATTCATTAAGACCGTTATGTTATAAAGTTGTAAAAATGACAGGCAGAATAGGCAAGGAGACTTCAGCAAACAAACTGTTGGAAGATAAACAACATCTGGTCAGCAGAAAGGGGGAAGTAAAACTGTATCTGAGGCCAGCATTGTTAAAAGAGAGAAGAACTATAATTTATAGCACAGAATCTCTCCTTTCGACCATCAAAAGCTTATAAACTTGCAGCACCAGTTATCTCTGGAAGTGGAGGGAGTGGCAAGGTTAAAAAAACAGAATTAGTTGAAAGCCTGTTTTAGAAGCAATTAGACCCTGATCAACTCTCTACTGGACTCTGCATAATTGACTGGTCATTCCTTTCATACCCTGACAGATGAACGTTTTCTATTCTGGAAAGGGTAAATGAGATGCTCTCTGCCCAGGTAAGAGGACACTAAATTAAAACAGGACAAGAAAGTGAACATTTACATGATGAGGTTGAGATGCCCACTACTCTGCCATAACCTCCTACCACCTCACACCCAAGATGCTAAAAATATGGTACACATCCTTCAGGCATACGAATGGAAGATGCTCTTCCAGGAATGAGTGAGAGCAGGAATCCTAAACATACTGATATCAGAGATACCCAATCAAATGGCCCAATAGGTCATCATATGATGAAGACCATGGTTAACAAATCCCACCCACCAGCATGGAATGTCCAATCAGCCTTTTAGTATTCTACTCTTAAATGTGAATAGACAGCTGTAGATCACAACATGTTTGTAGAGGGCATCTTAGGTGAAAGATTGAGGCAAAAATAAACAAAAAACCATACTGAAGTAAACAGATACTATACAAGGAGTGGAAATCTCTGCAGAAATGTTCATGAGTAATCTTAGAGTAATAAAACATAATATTGCATTGATGAAACAAGAATAATTTGGTATTAAAAATAATTATCAAACAAATGAACTCTTGGCAATAAAGATCAGATAGTTGTGAGAGAAATCTCAATAGGAGGTTTAGAAATTAAAGAAATCTTTCAGAAAGGAGAGCAAACAGATAATGAAATGGCAATTAGCAGACCAAAAAAAAAGAGAGAGAAAATTATTCCAGGAGGTCCATCATTTGAATAATATGAGTCCCAGAAAAACCTGAAGAGTAAAAAATGGAAAGTAATTATCAAAGAATTATGACAAGAAAATTCCCTGAACATAAGGAGAGAAGAGAAGCAGTTGAAAGGAATCCCTGGGTTGATGGTGAAGGGATGGCCTGAGATTACAGCTGCGGAGCAGATTCAGAAAGCAACCTCTCCAGATTGGAAACGTAGGATCTCTGGGCAGGGATTTCTTCAATAAGAGGAAGTGAAAGAATGCTAAATGTATTTGTGTAACCTGAGGCAGGTAAGCAATCTAACAGAGAGATGAGACTAAATTAATAGTAACTATGTTAAAAAGGATTAAACAAACATGAACACTATTTTTTACTTCAAGGAAGATCAAAAGCAGTGGAAGAAAAGAAAAATTGCCTAGTATCCTATATGGTTCAGCAATGAGTAGTATTCACACAGTCATGGTACTATAAAAACTGAGTCTTGATTAAACTAAAACTATGATATACTATTTTTTGGAATATAGAGTGGTATGAAGTGTGTTGTGTGTCTGCGCATCTGTGTGTCTTTATGGGGGAGGCGGGGAGGCTGCGTGATGTAGGAGAGCTGAATCTCCATCTTCCGCAATGGAAAGCCAATAAATAGATATGTAATGACCCAAACAGACAAACAGAGGAAACCAACATGTTATTTTTGCAAAGTCCCATGAAAATTTAGAAAAAAATAAAAAATAAATATGTTGTTTAGATTCATGAAAGGAAATACAATAAAATACACGAACAGGTTTGAAAGTTACTTCCTCAGGTAAGCAGACAATATGTTCACTGGGCCTTGGGTAGTGTTTGAAATTTAGAAACAAATCCCTTAAAACTGACTGATGCTAAATTATACATTTAATTGATTTAAAAATTAAAGGGGAAAAAGCAGAAGGTTTTCTACAACTTTATACTACTTGTGGTTCCCTCATAACTAGATTTTAAAAATAAAATGATAGAGGGAAAATCCTTCAAAAATCCCTTTTGCTTGTAAAAAAAATGGCCTTATTGTGTGTTGTGTTATTCATGAAGTTGAAGAAATGCCACAAGAAATGATTACAAGAGTTCTAAACTATTAACTTCACCACTGTTTACCCCAGTACTAATTTAAGAAGTTAGAGTGAGAAACATAAATATCTTTTTATAAGGGCAGGAGGAGGCTTGGCTCCAGTATGGTAGCAGTTTACTTGCCAACCTAATTTCACTTTGAAATGTAAACTTGGGGAGGAACATGTGGAGAGCAAATAAAATTATATTAATTTTACTATTTGTTTAAATATGCAAAATGAAATGACATGTTAAATACATCTATAAATCTGAGACTACCAATAGCAAAACTCTAAGTAAATGTTAGGTACAAAATAGCAAATTCGTATTAATTTTACTATTTGTTGAAATATGCAAAATGAAATTGTCTGTTAAATACATCTATAAATCTGAGACTGCCAATAGCAAAACTCTATGTACATGTTAGGTACAAAATAGCAATTCATATATTGCAGTTATTTTTTGCTTTTGTTTACTGTCTTCACCTTGATGGCAGAGAATATTTTTGTTCTATTTTTATCATTTATAAGAGGCCAAGGAAAGAAAACAGTGTTTTGGTATGTGTACATAAAAGTATACAGACACGGAGCCCACATATTCAATAGCCTTTTCACAGGATGGCATCTTCTAAACCTTTAATCAAGACGTCACATAATTGAAAAATTCTAGCTGGTCTGTGTGCTACAACCTAGACGACAACATGCTCTCTGTGAAGTCCTAACTATTTTATAGAAGCTTTGAAAATCTGTATCGACATAGATAACAAGAATCAAATCAAAAAGATAGAAGAAAAATTAAATTTAAAGAATTAAGACAATTACATTTTTAAGTAGGTAAATTAGATTCTTTCAATGGATAATTACTAAAAGTTCTAATATATGTGACCACAAAATATATTAGACACTGGAAGCCAGAGATTGGCCTTCAAAGAGCTAAGAAGGTCTAGTAGAAAAGATAGATAAATAAGTAAAAATTGCAAGAGTATAAAATTGGATACATAGGACTTACTCATTTAATTGCAGAGGGCATATAACTTATACTGAAAATACATTGCTTTAGGGCAGATAGAATTTAATTTAAATACACTAAAATTAATAAACTCGTATTATACTTTCCACAATAAAGGTGGGCATTTTTCACTCATTAAACCAATTCCCTATAATTCTGCAGCCTACTATGTGTCAGGCACTGTGCTAGCTGCTGGGGATGAAGTAATTAAAGAAACAGGTAAGTTTGTGCCCTCAGAAGCACAATCTCCTGGGAGAGACTGATAAAGAAGCAATTATCAAGAGTGCTAATGCCATCAAGGAAAAGTCATCAGAGTAGGAATAGATTCTTTACATACAATAAATTTCAGAGTTATTAAGGTAGAAAGAACTGCAGTGGTCATCTAATTTTTTACAGAGCTATAAACTGAGTTCCAGAAAGAATAATGGTGTAGCTGTAGGCAGAGGCAAAACAATCATACCTATGTCCTGTCACCATTGGGACGTGATCTCCAGTCACCATGTGGATTGGCTGCAGTGTTTGACTCCATGAGGTTAATATCCCTATGCAAGGCAATATTTCACCAAGCCACTTAATAACTATGTAATTACTGAAAAACAGAACTGTAAGTGTGTTTGGTAGTATCTGTATGAGCGATTATTCTAAACAAAATAGTAGCAATTGTCATTGGTTAGAAGAGAACTCTTAGTAGGTTTTACAAAGTGCTAGGGAAACAGTAAAGATATTAAAGTGAATAAAAACATTCTCATTTTCTACACAGTATCTCATTTTTTCTTCACAGTGGGCCCCTATGTTGGGTATCATTGTCTCTATTTTGCTGATATGGAATGTTAGTTAAGCTCTAGGGAAAAAAGTAACTTCCCAGGATCACAAAACAATTTCATGATAAAAAAGGGATTTCAATTTAGCTGTTTTGTTTGTTCCCCTACTGAAAAATATTCTTGGTAGGTAAACATCACTTTGAATTTTAAACATTATTTATACCTCAGTGGAAAAGTCATAGAATACAGGCTATGGTTTTATGATACAGTGAAACATTCTAGAAAGCAGAATGATCAGTCAGAGGAAAAGAGTTGGAAGATGCAAGAGTTTTGGGAAACCCTTTTTTTTACTCCTTCCACACAGGAATGCATACAAATATTTTGGGCCGCGAATAATTCACTGGAGACTTAACCTCCCCATTCAGAAACTGATCTTTAATTAAAGGAAGCACCTTTTCTAATGCAAGCAACTAAGACTTCTCTATCTTTGACAAATTCTTATCACTGAAAAATTTTTTTTTTCTTTCTTTTACCCTGTGAAGGAATTGACATTTTAATGGAAAAGATAAAATTTTTTTCTGGAGCTGGATAGGGTGTCCCTGTGAAGCTAGCCTGAGGCAAGATGAGCATATCTGGGTGTTTATCTGAAGGGGGCAATGGGAGCCTGAAAGTGAGCAATGGTTTCACTATTGTGCCTGTTGTGAGTCCAACATTAAAGTACAGAGTTAGCTTTTGTTATGATTACTTAAGGCATTGCACCTCCCCCAGGCCATAGTAAGGCTCCTAAGAGTTGAATTATTCCTGTTTTAAGGAAGTATTAAAGTAGCACTTTAGGATCTCCAGGAATCTCACTATTTGGGGATCTCCCCAGAAGAAAAGAAATTGTTTTATATGAAAATATACCTGCTCCTGTGTGCTTATCGCAACACAATTCACAATTGCAAAGATATGAAACCAACATAAGTGCCCACCAGATGATGAGGGGATAAAGAAACTACACACACACACACACACACACACACACACACACACCAGGGAATACTACTCAGACAGCAAAAATAATGAAATCATATCGTTTGTAGCAACTTGGATGGAACTGGAGGCCATTATTCTAAATGAGGTAACCCAGGACCAAAAAAACAAATACCACATGTTCTCACTTCTAAGTGGGAGCTAAGCAATGGGTATGCATGATCATATTGAGTGACAGAGTGACTTAATGGACATTGGAGACTCAGAAACAAAAGGAATAGGAGGGGGACTCGGGGTGAAAAGTTACCTACTCGGTGCAATGTGTGCTATTCAGGTGATGAGTATATTAAAAGCCTAGAATTCTCCACTATGCAATTCATCTATGTAACAAAAAAAATTTATGGCTCCTAAATTAATTTAAATAATAAACTAATAAAAAGATCGAGTATTTTAAATGACACACAGAAAAATAAAGTAGCATTTTAAATACTTAGAAACATCAAGTGACTCTGAAGGCCCATCTCCTGGATGGGGCAGCCACTCCTAAGGGTTAGTTGAGTAGAATTTGAAAGCCATCAACAATTTCAACAAACATATCTAGGGCAACTTTTTTCCAAATAACCCATTTTCTAAAATCACACACACACACGCACACACACACGCATCTTCATACTCTTGTTTGTATATATAACGTTTCCTAAATTCAGCTGATTCAGCCGAATGTTAAAAAGAAAGCATCCGATTAAACTAATTGGCATTAAAATATGAATAATCAACTGATACCACCCTCCTTAGAGGTATCTGCTTTCACGATGGTTGGCTAAGCACTCAGTAAGCGGGAGATCAGGAGAGAGCAACAGCAGTTCCACACACTGCTTCTGCTTTACGATTTGCATTCTGGGTAATGTATTTTTATCTAAAACCTCAGTTGTGTTTACAATATTCTAAAACATATACTACCTCCATAATAATCATTCATTCCTTTCTATCCATGATTTGTGACTTCTTTGCGAATATTTCTTTTTCTCTCCACTGTGATACCATGCTCATTTTCGTTTTTAATTTGTACCTTCTCACACATGTGATATCCACAGAGGAAGGTGCATTTGATGGTCCTTTCCTGGACACTGACAAACACAATGCTCCTTGAACACTTTTAATTATCTAGCTACTCTTTATTATTGTGGTTGTCATTTTATTGAATACTTATGAAAGTGACATATTCTTATAACCCAATTTAAGAAAGTGAATATTACCGGCACAATACTGTCCTTAAAAAATGTTACTTACCAAGAATAGTGCCTATCCTCCCATTATTTTTGGTGAAATCACTTTGTGTTTTAGCACATATTTGAGTGACAAGGTTAGAACACTGAATGTACCTGAAATGTTTCAAAAACTGTAATGTTTAGAGAGGAACGTTGCTGCTATGCTCTGGGAAAAAAAAGTATATCTAAAAAAAGATGATACAAAATTTTGATATAAAGTCTGTTGTTTCAAAAAGTGAGGATGCAACAGCAGTTGTATATGTGGAGGAAACAAAATTTATTCAATCAAATATTTATTAAAATGGTGACCTTTTAGGCAGGGAATTTAATTTAGAATGATCTCATTTGTTAATCATTGAAGACATTTTTTTCCTAAGAAAGATTCATGATCCTTTGATTGCAAAAGTAAAATAATAAAATAGCCAAAAGTAATAATAAAATAATGAAATAGCTGACTTACAGCTCCTTTTGATATGAGTTCCCTTGAAATATTAAAAAGTAACAAAAATTCTCTTCAATTAAAATTGTATGCCTGGTGTCTGTTTTATATGAAAGGAACTTTTTATGTTTCACGTCAAATTGATCAAAGCATATTACTTGCCTTTTCGTATGTAAACACATCTTTTTGAGAAGGCTGATTTTCTCATCTGTTAGAACTGTCTATAAATTATTTTATACATTGTACAGTAATTTACATTAGACAGGTTAAAGTAGAAGACTATAGTGAAATATTTATGATTAAAATAATGATGCTTTTCCTCAACTCAGTGATAACTAGTCCATGAAACTAATGCTGTATGACAGCATTTGTTCATAATTTAATTGAGCACTTACCAGAGCCATTTTTGTGTAAATGTGGGCTTCCATAAAGGTTATGGTCCTCAGGGTCACGGAGTTTGCTTTGTGTCCCCCAAGCTAGCATGGGATCCATATTAGGCCCTCACTATAGTTTGAGTAACAGCGATAGGTAACAGCACTCAAATTCATGCCAGATAATTTGTTTGTAGTTATCCTAGAACAGCCAGACCCAGCTACATAAAGGCTGATAATAGAATTTTTGCCAAAGAATTAACATATAATTATAGAGATGATCACTATTTATTTACAACAAAAACTTTAGATATTTCTTCCTATTTTAAATGCTTTACCTCTTAGCACATCCTTACTTTTCATTAATTTAAAAATATTCTTAATAAATCATTTTGTATTGTTTGTGGTCCTCTGGGTTAGTCATATTTTAAAAACAGTTTTATTTTTGGTTAAGTTTTATTTTGTTTTTACATCATTAAATGTGGTGAAGTTAGTGGATACATCTCCTTTTGGTTACTAAGCTTTAACATTCTTTTCTTCCCAAAACTGCTAGACTTTAAAGTCTTTTCATAAAACCTCTTCTCTGAATAAAATGCCCTTCTGGGAACATGGTGTTCCCAGATTTATTTGGAGAGGTCTGTAGGGTAACTTATACTACAAAGATTTTAATTAATAATGTAGATATTTTTATTACTACTAAATGGGTAATTTGTGTAAGCACATAATAAGCTGAGTATCTTAGAGTGCAGATTTCCCTAAGAATTGCACAGGGCACTAATGAGATAATTTCTGCTTGTTAATGATTTAGAGTTTTAAAGAAAGACATCTGTATGCTGTAGTAAGGAGGTGAGTATAAAGCATCTACTATGTATGAGACACTATTTGCAATGAACAAGATCTACCAAGTCTTAGCCTTCCTAAAGGTTATAGTTTTTAGGAAAAAACAGGAAATAAACAAATAAATATGTATTCTGATTTCTGATATGTAAGTGTACTGAAGAAAATAAAAGTGAATATGGTGATTGAGAATAGCAGAAACTGCTATTTTAAGTAGGGTGGTCAGGGAAGCCTAGTCTGATGAAATGACATTTAAGCAGGGGCTTGAATGAAGTTGAGATGGAAGGGCAAAGGGTACAGGCCTTGTAACAGGAGGACTATTGGTGTGTTTGAGGAAGGTCAGTTGGCTAGAGTGCAGTGCCTGAAGAGTGAGTGACAGGACACGAAGAAGGATATAGGGCCTGATGAAAAGGGATTGGGTTCCATTCTATGGGCAATGGGAAGCCAAAAGATGATATAATGTGACTTGTGTTTAACAAGATCACGTTGGCTGCAATTTGGGAAATAGATTAGAGAGTTCAAGAGTGGAAGTTTGACATTGTGTCCAGGGAGAGATGATTGGTGACATGGGCAAGGGGGTTAATGTTTAGAGGTAGTGGAAGAAAGTAGATCAGATATTTCTGCGTGAAGATTTTTGTTGAGGTGTTGGATGTGAGGGTGAGAGAAGAAGAGCAAAGATGATTTACGAATTTTGGTCTGAGGAACTGGGTAAATGGTGGGTGCCTTATATGTAGAGACAGAATTTTAATTTGCCAATTTTTGACAGTAAAGTTTGGCACCTATCATCAACAGAGACATCTGTATTATACAACAAATCTTTTATTTCTGATATGTTTTTGTTACAAAGTGATAATCAGTGACCATTCCAAAAAGAATATCTTGATTCTTCTTTCCATTTCACTGCAAGTTTTAGTAACTGAGGAGAACTATATCATCATTTTTACCTGTAAAATCATGTTTACAAGCCCTACTCTTCATTCAGAGTCATATATACTACACTGTCTTAGGTGAATTAGGAGGTATCAAGAAAAGCTTGCATTAAGGGAAGCCCTGGGAAAGCTGAATGTGAAATGTAGCTAGTAAGTGTTACAAATCAGTTGATTAAGTCCGAAGTTAGAGTTCTTCAATTTGCTTAATCTGATTTTAATTTTTTATCAGGGAACTAAGGTGTTTTATATTTTAGGACCTTACCTTCTTGGATCATGCCCAAGAAATGAATGACTTTTTTATTTGCAAAGCTTTCCTTTTTAATGCACCAAATTCTCTGGCATTCTGAATTAATAGTAAGTCCTATCTAAATTAGATTTAGGTTGTGGGAAAGGGAACACTTGCTTTAGTCTAGGGGAGGCAATAGCTATTTTTATAGGAACCTGAACATTGTAAGTACTGCATATTCAGGGTATTTGCTCTAGTAAGTTATATTAATAGATAACTTGATAACAAATTTCTAAGAACTGGGTCAGAGGGAAATATTAAATTGGTACCTTATAAGCTTCCCTAACAGCTTGGCTTACTTTGCAAGCAAAGTTAGAGTGCATTTTCATGGAGGCTCTCCTTTATATTAATATTTTATGGCCTAGCTCAGGAAAAAGTTTCTTGAAAATTAACTTTTTAAAAAAAAAATTAAAAGCTGATATTGCATGCTGACTTATTTTGAACATTTTCAAACATTTTGAATATTTGATACTTTAACATTTTATTAATGTAGAAAGACACAATATCCTTTTATTTCCTTCCTGAATGCACTGAAGTGGCTATCGTTCATTTAACAATTACTTATGAGGTGCTATAAGATGACAGCAATCATTGCATCATCAATCCTTGCCCAGAAACTAGGAAGGCATTTGGGAAGACATCACGAACCAAATCAGTTTTTTTTTTTTAATTTTTAAACAAAAGTTTGGAAGAAACCACCTTGCCTACTTTGCATTTTTTTTAATCCCAGAAATAACGTGTGACTCTCAATCTCCTTCATCACTGTTATCCTCTCATGACTTTTCTCAAACACTACCTACTCCTAAACATTCCCTACTAAGGTTAATTGCATCCTTCAGCTTTGATCTTTGAAACATGTATCTCATAATAACACTGTTGCCTCCCCACAGTGGATTCTTCTTTTATAACCCCATTTTCCTAACCACACCAGTGACTCTCTGCTTGCTTTCTTCTTGACCCTTGAACTCAAGCATTATTGCCATTGGTAAAGTTCTTAAAGTCCAATTTTAGGCCTTCAGATCTGGCTTCCTGAGCAGCTACTGGGGTCAGGTGATGAAGCTCAGATATGTGGGAAAGTTAGTTCCTCTTGGCATGAATGTAGACAAATAGGAAAACAAGAAACTTTTGCTTGTTTAAGGAATAGGGGGATAAGGACAGTACTTTTTAAAAATGTCTCCCCTCAGAGAACTGCAATGGAAGTTTCTTCTTTGCAAACCTTCCAGATAAGCTTTCCTTCAGAAGAAAGGCATATCACAAACAACATATCCTCTGCATTTCCTTACATCTTTCCTTGCCAAGATCATCCCTCCCCTCTTTTTCCCTGATTTTTATTTCCTGAGCATGCGCCTTTCAAAGAAAATGTCAGTACTCTAATCCTTACCCAGGTTTTGCTCTTTTTAAAGAATCCAGACTCAGATAGCTACTATTATTAATGTATTCAATTAGCAAAGATTGTGAGGACCAGAAAGGTTTATAACATCTCTTCTTCCTACACTGTCTGAATTCTATTAGTTGTTCACATTTTTCTTTCTATGATGAGTTTCTAAAAAAAAAGAACAAACAAAAGCAAAAAACCTCCTCTTTCAGAAGACATAGAAATTGTTTTTCTATCCTCATTCCAGGATTTAAAAAAAAAAAAAATCCTCCTACTCAAAGCTTATACGTAATAAATGTATCATAAACAAATACATTGATTGAATAAAAGAATGTTGAGTGATTACTAATAGGCATTTTGACATGCCACAGTATGTCATAGCAAAAATTGTTCTGTGGCCCAATATGGATGCATAAGATTTCTGTTACTATCTTCTCTTTATTTCTCTTTCAAAGTCTTAAGTTAACTTTGGAAAGTAAGCAATTTGAAAGTCAGTACTGTAAGTGATACTTGAAACTTTTCTCTTTTAGGTACTTAATAAATACCATACACTCTTTTAAAATCCATGATACTGAAGATATTAAACATTTCAATGTACCCTACAATTACACAATTAGATATAATAGTTACATGTTCAAATGATTACACATATGAACACATTTATTAATTAAAGACAATTATACACACTATGTAAGTATACAGTAATTGACTATTGTGACAAAATCAAGTAAATACTTCCATCAGAGAATGTTAGGGAAAAATAAAAAATACATATCTATGATACAGTGCCATTCAGTGGCCTCCAGTATTTGCTATGTATTAGAATTCTGATGTAAATTGTATTCATTTTGCAGTGATATTTGCAGTGAGATTCCTACCTAAAATAGTGAATATATAAAATTACATAAAAAGGTATAATCCTTTTCATGATATGTCACAGAAGCAAATTGTCATTTCTTATTTCCTGATAAATTCAGCATACCTTTATCTCCTTTGGTTTTGTATCCTCAACATGTACTGTTGCCAGACAGTATTGACTATTTGAACATATTTGATATCTTAGGACTTCTTGGAAATCAGTTATAGAAGTAGTATTGGTAGATGTGCATGTGGAAAATGAGATCTTAGATCTTTATCATTTCCTTTACTTAAGGAATACAGTGTATGAAAATCACTGATGACAAACTAACATATCAGATTTGTCCAAACTTTAGCTGATAATTGATAAATGTTGTCTATAATTTACCTGATGGTATCTTGTATTCTAGAGGACTTATATACTAGCAGACTTATGATTATATAATAGTTTCAATATATGTGCATATGTGCATGTATATATAATAATAAATATATATCATATAAATGCTCATATGCATATATATATTATTTATGGGATAATATTCAGTTATTATATCTGATTATTTTTTCTTTATGACTGTGTGATTTTGGTTTTGTTATCTAAATGTAAAAAGTGAAGTTAGTAAAAAGAAAAAAAAATATTTAAATAAGATATCTTACAGTGCTGTATGTACTGGTTTTAATTTGAACTAACCAGGTAGATTAAAACATTGTAAGGGTTACCTTAATAGCTCAGGGTGAATTAGTGTCATATGTGTCACCAATTTTCTAAAGGACTTGAGTTCAAATTATGGCTAATAGTGAAATCCATTGGCAGAGGCTCTAATTAATGATTTTAAAAGATTTGACTGTATGGATGTTCCTCAGAAAACTAGAAATAGAACTACCGTATGACCCAGCAATCCCACTGCTGGTTCTATATCCAAAGGAGGGGAATTCATTATATTGAAAAGATACCTGCATTCCCATGTTTAGTGAAGCACTATTCATAATAGGCAATATTTGGAATCAACCTAAGTGTCCATCAATAGATGAATGGATGAAAAATACTGTGGTAAATATACACAATAGAATGCTATATAGCCATAAAAAAGAATGAAATTCTGACATTTGCAACAACATGGATGGAACTAGAGAACATTATATTAGGTGAAATAAGCCAAACACAGAAAGACAAATCTTGCATGTTCTTACTCATATATGGGAATTAAATATTAAAAACAATTGATATTATGGAGACTGAGAGTAGAAGGCTGTTTACCAGAGGCTGGGCAGTATAGTTGGGGGTGGTAGGCGGATGTTGAGTGTGATGTGCACTGTCTGGGGAATGGACAGGCTTGAAGTTCTGACTCGGGGGGATGGGGGTGGGGGAGAGGATGGGTGTATACCTACATGATGAGTGTGATGTGCACTGTATGGGGAATGGACACGCTTGAAGCTCAGACTCGGGGGGATGCGAGGGGCATGGGCAATATATCTAACCAGATCTTTTGTACCCCCATAATAAGCTGAAATAAAAAAAAAAAGAGAGGGTGGTTAATGGTGCAAAAATATAGTTAGATATAATGAGCAATATTTGATAGCACAACAAAATGACTATAATCAACAATAAGTTAGGGTATACTTTAAAATCACTAAAAGAGTAGAATTTAAATGTTCCAAAAACAAAGAAATCATAACTGACCGAGGTGATGGATACCGCAGTTACCCTGATTTGATTGATTCACATTGTATGCTTGTATCAAAAGATCGCATGTACCCTATAAAGATATACAACTATTATGTACCCATAATAATTTTATAAGAAAAAAAGAACAAAAAGGTTTGGATGCCCCCTCACCCTTGGGGTGGGAGTGAAATATTCTCAGAAATGTCTAAATTTAGGTCTGAATTGTAACAGTCTAATATAATGTTAGGTCAGTATTCAAAGTTAACCTCATAGTATGATTCCTTTTTATAAACTTTAACAAAATGTATTTTTCCTGACCTTTGCCTAGCATTTTCTATGGCAACATCTTTGTGTTTGAATTTTAGGACCAGCAATTCCTGACTTTTTCTTCCCCCTGCCATCTTGCTTTGATGCCCCACATTACTCATGTTGAATAGTACAGTATTCAAAGTAATTAGATACACTTAACAAAGCGGCAACTGAGGTCTAAAGCACAATCTGACTTTTTTTAAAATTAAGGAAAACGCCCTGATGCAAATTGTGTATATTTCCCTATACTAGCTGTATTGAAAACTAAGTGTGTAAGGAGAGATGAAACAAGTCTTTATTATACACGTTGTATTTTTGACATAGATTGTGATATATCAATCTTATAACAAGTCTTTTATTTGTATTTTACCTGACATATAGGTTAGTGTTTCATATGCAGCTCTCTCACCTTTATAAAGTCTTTGATTCTAAATATTGTGAACTAAAATCTTCCTTTATTTAATGTCAGGATGAAACTAAGTATTTGTGGGTTTTTGTTGATATTGTTGTTAACTTTACATGGATACATGAACTTGTAACATAATTTACTATCAAACAGCAAACTTATTTTTAAACTTCTTGAAGTTATTTATTGAAATCTAAACACACTGACAATTTAAATACTGCATGTGAAACTCTTTTGTAATAGAGCATACCTTCAGTTGAAGACACAGGAAAATCTTTATGAATTTTTCAAAGTAGCTTCCACATGTTTCATGCAACTTCAAATAATGTCTTTATTTAGCAGAACATGACTTCTGATGGTTCACCTGCTATTGAAGGTACTGCTTCTGTCTTCAGTGACCAGTGCCCTAATCTCCCTCATTCCTCTTCTTTTCAAAATCACAGAATTGAAGGACATCATTGAAACTCTTGGATTTCCTGATAATACTTAGGCAGTTAAGAGTTTCTGTCAATATGTCAATTTGACTGGTCAGTTACATTTTATGGTGTTCATTTATAATTATGGAATAAAGTCATAGTCCTGATCTACAGGTACCACAGGTAATTCTAAGGTGGGTGCCTACGTTTGCAGAATGGTGGTTGGAAAGGTGGCCTCATGGTACTGACATTACACAGTTACTCTGCTTGGCCTGGCTTTAAAGGTGAACCTGATTGAGGGCAGATGAGAATGAGAGAAGATGAGGTGTATCAGTCAGGGTTTAGTTGCAGATAATAGAATTCATTCTAGCTTGTTCAAACATAAATAGATTAATTTCAGTAATTAATTCCTTACAAAACGTATTGTAAAGGCTGCAGGAAAAGATTCTAAGGCTGTGTCTAGTAGAATAACACTACAGCCCTAGCTAACCAAGAGAACTACTTCCTCTATGAATATCACAAAGTAACTCTACCAGCCAGTAGTTCAAGAAAATGCATCTTAATTATGATCAGAGTATTAAGAAGCCCACCCTAGAACTCTTGGCTCTGTTTCTTAACCATGTATACAGTGATTTGTACTTGCAAAAACTGATTCCTCACAAAATACATCTCTTCTCACTTAATTTGGTTCTGAAGTCTTATTGATAGAACCCAAATTCTATCTGCAACCTTAGTGCAAAGGAGTCTAGTGAATGTAGTTTTTAGCTTTCTGGATTCTGAATTGCAAGAAGGTGTCCTAGCCAAACATTTAAAGAGATGGTGAGTGACAAATGAACAGTATCCTGTGATTATATGGAACAATCATATGGGGAAATTTCCTATCCATCTACTCCTATAACACATTTGATCCTTAGTATATTTAAACAAAAGTCAAAATCTCTAACTTGCTATTGAAGACATATCTTGAAACTGCCAATGTATTGAGGATTATATCCTATCAATTCTGTTATTTGTGAAAAACACTCTGAAGAAGTCTTCTCCAATAGACTTTTCCCTTTTAACTTTTAAATTGTCATTATTCTCCCTTCTCTTCTCAGCATACAGGTTCAAGTTTTTTCCTCCTTCTCCTTCTCCCTCCTCTTCTTCCTTCTTCTTCCTCTTCTTCCTCCCCTTCTTCCTCTTCCTCTTCCTTTTCTTCTGCCTCTTTCTCTTCTTCCTCTTCATCCTCCTCCTCTTCCTCCTCCTCCTCCTGTCCTGGGAGCATTCAGTGCCAAGAATCCCAGGTAATGCCATACGGAATAACTGTGTTTTATTCTTCATTTCCATTCCAATTAGGAAAGAACTATTAGGTAGAAATATAGTTATGTACAGGAAACTTTACAATGGGTTAATAAAGTTGAATAATGTGTGCTCTGTTTACCAAGATTTAAAGCAGCCCTCTATTTTCACTTGTTCTTGCAGAAAGGTTTTCTGTTCTACTTTAGTTAAACTAACTAGAGTCAGTTTCTCTTAACATCATAGTGAGACTGAGAACAGGCTCTGGATTCAGGTGGAGTGGGACTCCCATCCTAGCTCACCCATATGCTGTTTATGAGATCTTGGAAAAATAATTTTCCTGTCTGAAGAATCAATTTCTTCATCTATAAAATGAAGATCTAGTTCTTAATTGATATGATTTTGTCAAGATTAATTGAGATACATTAATAAAGCATTTTCCAGAGTAAATCCTAATAAATATTTGCAATTTTTAGTAGAATTACAGTCATACATATGGTAGTTAGAACCTTGGAACCACAGTTTACTAATTGTGTAGTCCTAGAAAAGTTAGTTAACCTTTCTGAATCTCAGTTTAGTCATCTGCAAATTGAGGATTAATAATATTTACTGCTAAGATTTTTATGAAAACAATTAGGCAAAAGTGCCTAGTAGAGAATCCAGCAAAAGATTAGTCCCCATTTCTTCTCTTTCTAAACTTTATTCAAAATTGAAACATGTTAAATATAAATTCTTATAATATTTAGCCCTGACATTAATCTAGTGGGCTGAACTATTTCAAATGTGTGTAGGAATAGCAGACTGTTAATGTTCCCTGATTCACAGGTCCTAAAATTAGACCACTTACACAAACATTTAAAATGGTCCTCTTTCATGTATATTATTTCTTATGCCTCAGTTTAGTTTTGCATATCTTCCTGTTAATAGATTTTAATCATCTGGATGTTGAATGGAGTTGAAGTTGTAAACGGACAGTTATGTGTGAAGGTCATTTACACCTCTAAGAGTTGCAAGGTGCCCATAAAATGTGTTGTTCTTTTTTTTTTATTTTTCTAAATGTTCAAATATTTTGGTTGCAAAATATTAGGTAAAATTTTTTCGATAAGATTGAAAATGCACTCATAAGAATTATATATATTGATTTTCTCTTTCCAGTTCTAGGTGCTCAGAAAAATATAGAGGGGGACAGATGATGCACTGTATAATATTTCTTAGGCAAATTTAATGTAATTTTCTGGGAGGAATTTTAGATGAATTGTTAGAAAATATGAAATGGAATTGAACTGTATTATTTATTTGGTAAAGTCTGGCTAAATTTACCTGTCAGGCTAATACTTGAATATTATAATTCTAAACATCTCTGTCAAGCATACAGGCTTTGAAGACATTCCCATTTTTCTATAATTGTGCTGGTGCCTTTTTTTAATCCCTTAAATGGCAGAAGTTCATTTGATCACCTTACAAATATGACTTAAGTAGAGTGCTGTCTTGGAGTGAGTGGAATAGAGCAATTTATTTTTTATAACATATCTAATACTCTGTGGTGTCTGCAATACTGTTATTTTAGATTATATGCTATTATAAAAATCATTAAAGAAATTACTGCTTCACTTTCAACAAGATTGAGAATGATGGTGAAAAAAATCCCATAAGAAACTCATAAGGAGAAGATGGAAGTGCTGTTCAGTAGTAACACTTAAAATAATCCTTAATTTCTAAAACTTGTGGTAAATCAATATTGATTAGTGAGTGCAAAAGTGCTAAATTTAAATCGGGGAGAGCTTTTAACGTTCTGGGAGAAACATTACAGTGAAACTTGAATACCCTCCTATATTTATTCACTCACCTTACAACAAAAATGTGCTTGAAATATACTATATGTCATTTCAGCACCTTTCCCTACATAAAAATGACATATTGATAATTAAGTTGTGATGTTCCATGTTAAGCTATTAAAGGCCCGATTTAATGATTTATTTTTTTCAAACCAAGAGTTTATTTTTTCTCTCATGAGCTGCTACTCAAATTTTAAAGATTCTTTTAATATAGAATAACATTTCTAATGCATGCAATATGCTTTATTTCTTTGGGTAGTTTTAGCTGTTTCTCCAAGGGTGTTACTTTCATCATTTTGCATTTGAAAAACAGAGATCTTTCATTTATAGGATCTTCAAATGTTAAAAATGTATTTTTTATTTCTTTTCTTTTCTTTTTTTTTTTGAGACAGGGTCTCGCTCTGTTGCCCTGGCTAGAGTGCCGTAGCGTCAGCCTACCTCACAGCAACCTCAAACTCCTGGGCTCAAGTGATCCTCCTGCCTCAACCTCCCAAGTAGCTGGGACTACAGGCATCCGCCACCATGCCTGGCTCGTTTTTTCTACATATTTTTTAGTTTTCCATATAATTTCTTTCTATTTTTAGTAGACCCGGGGGTCTCGCTCTTGCTCAGGCTGGTCTTGAACTCCTGAGCTCAAACGATCAACCCTCCTCCGCCTTCCAGATTGCTAGGATTACAGGCGTGAGCCACTGCGCACGGCCCCTATTTTTTATTTCCTGCTTAATTAAAATTTTTGTCATGATTATTTGGCTGCTAATTACTGAATTCAGAAATAATAGTAGCTTAAACAAGATAGGCATTAGTTCTCTCATAGAAAAAAAGTCTAGTTAAGAGAATATTGAGATACTGTGGTGGCTTCTTGGTTTCACCAGGGACCCAACCTTAGCACAAGATTTCTACCTGGAAGTTGGCCCATAGTCTAAGTTGGATCCTGAAGTGCCAGCTATCACATTTGAATTTCAGGCAGCAAGCAAGGAAAGGGAAAAATGTAAATAGTCCCATTTACTTCTCTTTTTAAGGAACTTCACCAGAATGCTCATATAACACTTCTGTTTACATGGTATACATGTGCCCCCCCCCCAAAAAAAAAAAAGTTAACCTAGCAGTCCTGAAAATACTATCCTTAGAAAAACCTGCTTGCAAGGTTGGCCTTTGGTTGGCTGGCATCTGGAAATGTGATTTCAGGAGGGATCCCGGCATTCTCTAATTGATGAGTGGTTCACTGTGCCTAAATTGTTTTGGTAAACAATACAGTTTATACTGAACATTTGCTTTACATGTAGGAGATTGGAATTTTGATATACGCTAGGCAAAGTGTGGCTAAGTGACCAGTCCCCAGTAAAAAATTCAGGCACTGATTCCCTAATGACATTCTCCGAAAGACAACATTCCATAAGAGTTGTCATAATTAAAAGTTAAACACATCCTGTGTGAATCCATGGGGAGAGGATTCTTGGGAGCTTATGCCCTTTTCCTTCCAAACTTCTCCCCATACACCTTTTCCTTTTGCTGATTTTGTGTTGTTTTCTTTCACTGTAATATATTATAGTCATGAATATGACCATAGAGATGTTTCTCGACTTACAATGGGGTTACATCCCTATAAACCCACTGGAAGTTGATAAAGTACATTTAATACACCTAACTTACTGAACATTATTAACTTAGCAAACATGCTCAGAACACTTATATTACCCTATAGTTGGGCAAAATTATCTAACACAAAGCCTGTTTTATAACAGAGTATTGAATATCTCATGTAATTTATTGAAAAGATCAAAATTTAAAATTTGAAGTGCATTTTCTACTCAGTGTGTATTGCTTTCACACCAACATAAAGTCAACAAATCGAAGTGAAAACCATAAGTCAGGACCATCATAAGCCAGGGAGCACCTGTGTAATGAGTCCCACAAATCCTCTGTGGATCATCAAACCTAGGTGTGGTCTTGGCAATCCTTGACAAACATGAAAGTCGAGTAAATGATAGTGTTACTACTTCTCAAGTTATAAAGCATATTTTAAAGTCTATCACAGGTATAGTATGTTTCTTTTTTGGGACTAAGATTAATAATATGATATTGTGTCTTTATTGACATTCTCTTTTCATCAAAGTAGACTGCAAAGCTTTTGATCTGAATGACTGGAAGGATGGTAGTGCCAGTAATTGAGAGGAGAAAGACTGGACATATTATGTTGGAGAAGGAGAACAGGCAGTCGGTGGCTACAAGTCTGGGATTCAGGGGAGAGGCCTGAACAACAAATACTAATTTAGGAGTCATCATTATGGAATGGTATTTAAAATAGTCCATGAGATGACTCCATGGGAAGTGACACATAGATAGAGAAGGACCAAACTTTAAAGTACACAGCCATTCAGAGGTCAGGAAGATGAGTAGGAACCACAAAAGGAGACCAAGAAGGAATGGCCAGTCAAGAAATAGCTCAACAAATTTCCTTCCATTTGCCTTATGGGAAACTTGGAGAATATTTTTACAATTTTTCCTGTTTTTCCAGAGCTTACATGAAATGCATTCTTTACCAATTTTGGTAATGATCAAAATGAAAATATTTACATTTCAATCATACTTAAATATATTTGGCACATTGATATTTTTATTCCATTTGTATTGCACTGCTGATTCATTTACTAGTGTATGTCTATTCTAAAACTTGAGTGGTTTTATGGTGAACTAATTCATAGCTCATATCTTTTGCCTTTTTGTTTTTATTTTTATATTATTTTTTCTTCAGTATCACCAGTTCTCTTGAAGGAATTTATCTTTATACATTCACTTTTTCCCATTTATCCAACTTTACTTCAGTCCTGTTTAATCCTCCTAATTGCTGATTCGGTAACTTAAAATATGACATCAGGAAGCTATCATTTGATATTTTCCTCTAACTTCAACCACCCATGTTCAAAATATAATTCTATGCTTATAAAGAGGAATGTGCAAAAATATTTAGATGGATTCATATAAATTCATCAAAATTGTAGAATTTAAATAAAAATCCTGCTGTGTATATTCTAAAATGAAAGCAGATGAGTAGATTCAACTTCCACTTAAAGAAGTATGTATTAAACAACATCTCAATTAGCTGAAACTCATTATATTGCAGGTACCTCCTAG
>CM052442.1:41485151-41503608 GCA_028533085.1 Varecia variegata
TATGCTCAGTAAGGTGCAAGCAGTCATTTACTCATTATCTGGGATGGTTTCTTCCATCTACATGAGCTGTAGTATTCTGCACTTGATTAGCATCTAGGTTTTCTGTCTTGGTATTCCCTTGTTATGTGCTCATCGTGGGTGGGATCATTTACTCTGATCTGACTTTGAGAAGGAAGCTGAAAAGGATGTGTGATATTACTAAATATCTTCTGACTACAGGGTTTCAGGAGGTTTACTATTTAACCACAACATGTCCATTAGTTGCAAAGGTTAACCAGCAGATAAAAGATAAGTAGCAACCCATTATTAGTGGAAAAATTTAGAAATAACTCATATTCTTACTTTGGTAACCTTGTTCTTTTCATGAATATGGAGTCATTTTCTAGTAAAGAATTTTGGAAAAAAGTAATTAATAGACATCTTAATCAAATGAAGATGTTAAGCTACAGATGTGACAACTGAAACTTACTGAAAATATAAAGATGGCCCTATGATAGCCTCTTCTAAATATAGATGCTATAAGAATTGGTAATATTTCTAGCATTTTCATACATATGTATATATGAATATATATTTGAAAGTTAATGTCGTATGTAGGAAGAAACTTTTTGCATTCTTGAAATGGTATAAATGATACCAATTTTATTTATTTTATTGCTCTGTAAAGAATACAGACATATAAAAGAAGTATAACTGAGAACATTATGGTAGGTTTGTAGGGTCTTCATATTGTTTTCAAATTTCTGAAGTGCTAATATGCATGAAATTCTAGTCCTAAGGGGGGAAAATACACACACAGCTATGTGTGTGTATTTATTTATATATATATATATGTATATGTATATGTCACAGTAGCTAAATTCAGATGCTACAAATTTTTTTTAAACTTAAAAAATACAAACTAACATTTCCATTGAAAAACTATCCACCTTCCCTAAATCTATTATAAGAGCTTATAGGGCAAGTCTCAACCTGATGCATTTTCAAACAGCTGAATGAGTGAATGCCTCCTGAAAAACTGAGCTCATATAGAGGAAAAAAATGCACTAACTGACCCCTAACTATATTGTTTCTAGCAAGGTAGCGTTAATAAGATCGAAGACTCCAGTGCACATACAAGTCTCCAACATTGGATTTTCTGCTGTATTACCCGAGCCAGTCATAGCTTATTCAACTGTGGATGTGGAAAGAAAATTGACTTAGATAGTTCCATACTGAGCCACTTTTTATTTCTTTTGCTAGAAATATTTCTATTGATAAAATTCATTTCGTTAAGGGGGGGGAAGGAAAGAAAAATACTCAATAGTTTATATGCAATCATGATATTCTGAGCATTATGAGACTAAATGTTACAAAATGTCATACAGTTATGGCAGTCTTATAGAGGTGCACTTTTGTCGTTGGTGGTTTTGTTTTGTTTTGTTTTTACATAGCCACAGATACTATTTTAAGGATTATGTAATTTCTGGGAACTTTGACCTTATATTCAAGTAACTCTGTGAAGCAACTTACTGAATTTGCTGATGTTTATATATTTCCACCAGAGAGTATGAGTAAAGTTCCAAAGGACACAGGCCTTGAAAGCAGATGTCTTAATGTGTGCAACATGTCCTGACTTTCTAATATTTCAACCCAAAAGACAAGCAGGTCCTTCCACCCACGTAATTGACTTTAATCTGGCTTGCTGTCCTGGGAGTCTGTGTATATTGCTGTCAGTGAGACTAGTTACATTTTCATGCTATTTTACCGCCGTTACAAACAGTCATTAGGTTCCAACTCCTAGATCAGCAAAGTGGCCATTCCCAGGCCCTACAGAGAAACAAAAGGAAGATCCTGCTTGTTTCAATTTGCACAGAATTGACTCTCGCCTCATTGTGAGTGTAATGAAGGATCAAACTGATTTGAATTTATCATGGGCAGTTTGTTTAGTAAATGCGAAAGCCAGGAACCTGAGTGCTTCTGTAAGATGTTACCAGTACCCTACAGCTAAAGTGACAGATGAATGAGAGAAACGATGGGACTTGGCAGACAAATTCTGGAGAAGTAATCGAAAGAGTGACATTTCACTAGGGTGTTGGAACACAGCCTCATTATTTCTTTTTATTGCTACACAGAGGTGCCTTTTAGTGTTAATTATCACCGTATCAGTGAGAGAGACCACAGAAAATGATTTCAGACATATTAAGTCCATCTCCTACCTGACAGAGTGATTAAATGCATCTTTAACTCTATACTATTCAAAAATCACACATCTGAGGTTGGTCTCTCACATTAAAGACTTAAATATAAATTGAAATTCAGTATCTGTTTTTATGATTTAGGAAACAATTCTGGGATTAAAATTAAATGATGCTTGTTTGCCTGATGGTACAGGCATGTTTTCAGTCCTCATTAAACCTCCAAATCAATGACAGCATTTTTGTTGAAGAGGTGATAGGGAGAAAGAAAAGTGAATGGATTCAGAATATCTCCATGTTATAGTAGGAAGAATAGAAATGACAGATGATTCAATATCAGCAGCTGTGGTTACCAGAAATAATATTTTTCACCTTTATCTTGTGATTCTAGTGCGTCTCAAAGAGAAGTGGTTAAACCGACTGCATTCCATGGCTCTGGGGCAATAATCCCCTATACTTTCCTGTCCAGTCACTCTGGGAGGAACCTTTTCACAAAGGAGCAACATGATAGTTCCAAACTGTCCCTATATCAGGAGGAATTGCAGTGGCAACACTGGTAATTAATTATTGATAAACTTTAGTGTGTGTTTGTGAGTATGTGTAAATGTGTGTGAGAGTGAGAGACAGAGAAAGCATGCCACAGGAGGATAGTGTGAGAGGGATCAGGGCTGCAGACTCAGGATACCAGAGCTGTGAAGCTATTGACCCTCTTGTTTGCTTGTCTTTAGCTGAAAACACTTCAAATGAGGTGAGCTGTCTCCGATAGCAACAGCAAAGCTTCTTGTTCCTAAGGCCTGCTTAGACGACTATACAGACAGAGCCTGGTTGGGGTAGAGACGTAGCCACAAGCATAAACACCACAGATTTGTGCTGTCTTACGTGAAGTTCAGTAATTTTTGTGAATAAATGTGCACAAAACAGTTTGTTGTGTGTCTGAGGGCAATTTCCAGATTACTGGAGTACTCGTTGCCTTTTGGGGAAAATACTTGAGGATTTTTTTGTCTGTTCTGTCATGCTGGAAATGAATCTCCTGTAATCATCTTTTTGAATATATCAAGAATATTTTGTCTTTATTTTTAATTTTACTCCTAGAAATATTTTTACATTTCATCGTCCATTTTAATTATTTTCTTAAGAAAGGAATCTTAGTTATTCATTACTGCATAATAAATTACCCCAAAGCTTCGTGCCTTAAAATAGCAAATATTTATTATCTCACAGTTTACGTGTGTCAGGAATTCCATCATGGCTTAGCTATGTCTTGTGCTCAGGGTCTCACTTAGGCTGTTGTCAACTTGTCAGCCAGGACTGCAGTCATCTCAGAGCTTGACTGGGAAGAGAGTTACTTCCAAGCCTGGTTATAGACAGGCTTCACATGCTCGCTGCCTGTTCCCCAGAGACATGAGAATACTTGCCACATGGCAGCTTGCAATGTGGTAACCAGCTTCCCTTAGAGGCAGCAAGCAAGAAAGCAATAGTGAGCACCCAAGAAGAAAGGCATGGTATCTTTGTAACCTAAACTTTGAGATGAAATCTTACCACTTTTGCTGTATTCTGTTTGTTAGAAGTGAATTGGGTCCAGTCCACACTCAAAGGGAAAAGCATACATGAAGATGTGAATACCAGAAAAAGGTCATCATTGGGGGTTCATTTTAAAAGCTGCTTACCACAAATGGTGACATACAACCAATGGCTTTAACAAACCAAAAAAATGACAGTTTCCTGAGTCATTTTTACAAAATCTCTAATGGGAAAATACTTTTTCTTTTATTTTTAATTTCAGAGTTTTGCCTAAAAGGATCAACTTTTAGGAATTTGATGGAACATTTGGGAACATGAAAACTGTAGAGAGAATAGGAGCACACACAGATACACATATCCATATCCTACTTCAGAAATAAACATGGCAAATGTAGTTAAAATATTGATGTATCCTTCTTTCCTAGTAAAGATAATTACTATCCTGACTATTGGTGGTTTTCCTTCCTTTATATTCATTAGTAATTTTACTATATATATATATATATATATACACACACTATTATCAATGTACTATTGTTTTATTGTTTTAAAACTTTGTTTGATGATGTCTCTATTTTATGTGCTCCAAGAATACATGTTAGAGATTGTTGGAAAGAGCATTCTTCGTAACAGCCAAAAAAAATTTAAACATTTTTAAAAAGTAAACAACCAACATATTTATTAATAATGGAATGGATATATAAATTGTGGTATAGTCTCCAAACTGAATACTATGCACACTGAAAATGAACTAGAATCACGTATTAACATGGGTTTATCTCACAACTGTTAAATTGAAGAACATATGTTTAATAATAAATAAGTTTTACTCAACTAATTTTTAAGTGGTTCAATACAATTCTAGGTTACTTGTTAAAAATATATATATAGGAGGAGGGAGTAGAGCAAGGTGGCCAAATAGAAAACTCTAGCAATTGTCCCTCCACATGAATACCAAACTCAGCAACTATCCATCAACCATCAGGAGAACCAAAAACCAGGTGAGCAATCACTGTACCTGGGTTTAAGAATATATTAAGGAAAAAGACACTGAAGAGGGCAGAAAAGACGGTCTTGTATTGCCTATGCCAAACTTCCCCCATACCCCAGCAGTGCCATAGCACTACACTGAGTGGAGAGGGAATTTGTGTGTCCAGGGGAAGGAGAATGAAATGATTGTGGGACTTTTATGTATTGGAACTCAGGGCTACCCTGTCACAGGGGAACACAGCACAGGGCAGAATTATGCCAGCACCCATGGAGAGAGCATTAAAACCAGCCTGGCCAGAGGGAAATACTCCATCCCAAAACCCAAGTTCCAGGTAACCCCACCACTGGCTGACAAAATGCAGCCTGGGGCCTGGGCTAAATTTCTAAGGCAGTCAGTCCACGAAGGCTGCAGCTCTTGGGCAATTCCTGTTGCTGTGCTGCCTCAGAGCCAGTGGAGTTGTGGTGCATGTGATCCAGTGAGAAACCCTGCCCCAACTACAGGCTGTGTGGTTCAAGGAGAGTCTCCTTCCACTTGGGAAAAGAAAGGGAAGAGTTCAGAGGATTTTGTTTTGCAACTTGGGTACCAGCTCAGCAACAGTAAAATAAAGTACCAACAGATTCCTGAAGCCCCTCATTCTGGGCCTTAGCTCCTGGACAGCATTTCTAGACCCATCCTGGGCCAGAAGGAAACACAACACCCTGAGTAAAAGGACCCAGTCCTGGCAGGATTCGCCACCTGCTGACTAAAGAGCTCTTGGGTTTTGAATAAATATCAGAGGTAGCCCGGCAGTAGTCACTACTGGCTTTGAGTGAGACTGGGCTGACTTCAGGTATAAGTTGGCACAGTCCTTGCTGCGGTGGCAATGAGGGTGTGCCCACAACACTCCTCCCCCTACTCCAGCAGCCCAGCACAGGGAGAGAGGGAAGAGAGTGAGAAACTTTGCCTGATAATCCAGGCAATTCTCCTATAATTTATGCAAGTCCACCAAGGTGGTACCACCAGGTGTCTGCAACCTGGTGGTATTCTACAGTCCTGATATGGCTGTAGTGACCAAAACTTAGATCACAACACTCAATTCCATTTGAATGTCTGGAAAACCTTCTCAAGAAGGATGAGATCAAACAAGCCCAGACTGTGAAGATTAAAATAAATACCTAACTCTTCAATGCCCAGACATTGACAAATATCCATAAGCATCAAGAACATCCAGAAAAACATGACCTCATGAAATGAACTAAACAAGGTACCAGTTACCAATTCTGGAGTGATGGAGATATGTGACATTTCAGATGAAGAATTCAGGTGGTTGTCCTAAAGCAGCTCAGTGGTCTTCAGAGAAGAGAAGGGAGTCAGAGAAGGAACACAGAGAAGGAATTCAGAAGCCTATTAGAGAAATTTAAAAGAGAGTGAAATAGTAATAAAAAAAAATAAGCAGAAGTTCTGGAGCTGAAAAATTCAATTGACAAACTGAGAAATGCATCAGAGTCTCTCAATGACAGAATTAATTAAGCAGAAGAAAGAATTAGTGAGGTTGAAGATAGGCTATTTAAAAATACATAGAAGAGAACAAAAGAATAAAAATGAATGAAGTATGCATAGAAGATCTAGAAAATAGCCTAAAAAGGACAAATCTAAGAGTTATCAGCCTTTAAAAGGAGGTAGAAAGAGATTGGAGTAAAAAGTTTATTCAAAGAAATAATAGAGAACTTTCCAAACCTAGAGAAAGATGTCAATATTCAGGTATAAGAAGGACACAGACCACCAAGTGGATTTAACCCAAACAGGACTACCTCAAGGCATTTAATAAACAAGCTCCCAAAAGTTATATATAAAGAAAAGGTTCTAAGGGAAGTAATAAAAAAGAAAAAATAACATATAAAGGAGCTCCGATACATGCGGCAGCAGACTTCTCTGTGTGAACCTTATAGACAAGGGGAGAGTAGCATGACATATTCAAACAATGATGGTTACCAGAAGCTGAGAAGGGCAGTAGGAATGGGGGGATAAAGTGGGGATGGTTAATGATTATAAGACTATAGCTAGACACTTAGATATAAGGAACAATATTTGATAGTACAGGAAAATGACTATAATCAGCAATAAGTTAAGGTGTACTTTAAAATAACTGTAAGAGTGGAATTGGAACATTCCTAACACAAAGAAATGATCAATGCCCAAGGTGATGGCTACCCCAATTACCCTGATTTGATTAATTCACATTGTATGCTTGCATCAAAACATCACATGTACCCTGTAACTATATGCAACTATTGTGTATGCATAATAAAAATAAAATAATTTTTAAAATATATGTAAAGAAACTTTTCATGAAACTAAATTTTTATATCTTCATACTTTATTGTTCTTCAATTTTCCAAGTGTTCATATGGGTAAATTAAATAGAACATTTCCAAAAATTCTTAAGCATTTATAAACTTCTAATAAATTACTCTTTCCAAGCTTGTCTTAGGATTGTGCTCATTGTATATGTTATTAGGTGCTAGGATTTATATAGGTTTATTCAATTTGAAGTATAGTGCCCTGGAAGCAAAGTATTTCTTCTAGTTTTTTTTTTTTTTTCTTTTGTATTTTGTTCTGAATGCCTAGAGAATTGATAGATGTATTTGTGCCCCCATACCCTCACTTCATTTCTCTTACAATTGGGATAATTGCAGCAGCTGTGGCTAACTATTTACATTCTAAATAATAACATGTGTAAATAGCATCTTTTTAACTCTTCATTATTGGCAGCAGAAATAAATGGGAATATTGGCCCAGGCTCATTGTAGAAACAGAACCACATTCAGAATGAGATAAAACAAATGATTATAAACTCATAGCAAAACAAGAGAAGAGATTAACAAAAGAAGGTGGTAATAATGATAACCAACAATGCATAATAATCCTAGAAAATCAAAGTAATCCAGCAGATATATTTCTTTTGAGAGGATTGGTCTCCATCTGTTGATTTAGAAATGCTGAGTAATTTGAGAAGGATTGAATGGCTAGAGGTTCCAATGACAGTTAAAAGTCAACTAGTGTTTTAGGCACATTAAGATTCGGAAGAGGGTAGGGTTAATAGCATGAGCTAGACTGTCCGGATTTGAAAATCGGCTCAATCACTTAATACTTGTGGAATCTTAACAATTTCCTAAACTCTCCAGTTCTGTTTCCTCACTTGTAATCCTCATATACCTCATAGAAATTCTCTGAATATTAAGTGATTTAATTTTTACAAAGCATGTAGAAAAGTAATTAGCCTATAGTAAGTATCCTGTAAATGTTAGCTTGTATTATTAGAAGTCAAGCATATGTGGATTTCCAATTATTTGAAAATAATTTATTGCTTTCAATGAAAATAGTTATGTTCCTATAATAATCCTTGCTATAGTCATAGGGGATATCTAATAACTATATCTATGTATCTATAATATGTAATATTAGAATTAAATTTCTAATTAATAACTATGGTTGTACTAAACAATTTTATCAAAACTTATTGCAATGTACAACACAGTGTTTGACAGAATCTCAATGAAAAACATTTTGTCTTTTTTATCCATGTCTTGATGTATTTGTTACATGTTTTTGTATCCAAAAGTTATATGATATTTTTATATTTTATTATTTACAGAAATATTATGAAACCACATATATCCTTTTGCAACTTTACTTTCTTTTTATTTGAGTATATCTCATTTTTAATTTATAACTTTACTTTCTTATTCCACATATTTTTAGAGTTATCCAAGTTAATACATGCAGTTTTTAGTTCATTCATTAAAACTGCAGTATAATACTCTACTGAATGAATAGTGATACTAAAACTTCTCTCTAATTTTCTACAAGGAAATAATTGAATATACATGTAAATGACTCCTTGTGCACATTATAGTAATTTCTTAATGTCCTATATATAGAAGTGAAATTACTTAGTCTCGCAGTACATCTTCAATTTTACTCAATATTGCCAAATACTCTTTAAAGTGGTTTTGTCGAATTTTACTTCAATAAGAAGTGTATCAGACTTTTGTTCACCATTTCATTGTCAACATTTGGTTTTGTGAGACCTTCTAATTTTTGCCAATCAAAAAGACCCAAAATGATATGTAATGAAAGGATCTAAAATTGTATATTATGATTTTTATTTGATAGTTTAATTACCAGTAAGGACAAATACCTTTTTTTCATATTTGTTATCATCAGGGTTTCTTTTTCTAAGAAATACCTATTATTCTTTTGACATTAATAATTTTTATGCATTACAAGTATCTTTTCTTAGTCTGTGGATTTTATTTTTGTCTTCCAATTTACAGATTTAAAAAATTTTATACAGTAAATCTGATCTTTTTATATAGTTTGTCAATTTTGTGCTTAGTTAGAATATATTTTTCTCTACTGACATAATAAAATATTATCCTGTATATATTCTAGAGGCTTTAAAACTTTGATTTTTATATTTCAGAATTTAATATTAAGAATCTATATTTTGTATGAAGTCAGGTAGGAATTTGCAGTGATTATCTAGTGTTAAATAATTTAAAGGAGTCACAAGATTCCACAGTGCATATTCATGTAAAGCTTTAATTAGAGTAAAGTATATGATACAATAAAGGGGGAAAAAGCACAGGCAAACATGGAGAGATTGGTAAATATTCAGGTGCAGCCCTCATGATCCTTCCTTGGTTGCACAATACATGCTTTTCTTCAGATTATGAACCAAACAAGATATGTGCATGGTATCTTAGTGAAGCTGTGTGATCGGTTAAACCAGAGGCAACTAACACTCTATATAACCCTAAATAATGTAGACGAGTTAATATATTGTGCTTAGAGGGGAGTTTCAACTTTAAATGGTATATTATAAATCACTAGCTAACTTCATCCTAGGCAAGGGTCAGTACCAGACTTCTAGGAATCTCTGTAAACACAGAGCTGTAAGTTAACCCTACCCTGATGCAAAATTTATTATATTTTAGTATATTAATTTTATTAATTTTCTCTTAAATGGAAAATTTATTAAATGGTCAACTATTTTCCTGCTAATTTGAAATGTCAACTTTCTCATAAACCAAGTTTCTCTGTATGTGGTATGTCTGATCTAAGGCTTCCTCTTCTATTCCATTGCTTGCTTTGTCTGTTCCTAACCTGGTATCACAGTATCTTAAAGCAGTGGTTAAGAGCACAAGCTGTTAGATTTCCTGAATTAGAATTATGGCTCCATCTACAAGATAGATGATCATAGATAATTTATGTAAGGTTTCTTTGTTTCAGCATCTTTATTGATAAAATAATAATGATAACAACTTGATATGTTCTGAGGGTAAAAAATAATACACATAAAGTAGAGTAGAACTTGGCAGATAGTAGGCAATCAATAATCATTTATTATTATTATTACAGCTTTATAAGAAATTTGATATTTAATAGGGCAAGTCCTTCTCTTTCTTCAAGATTCTCTTATCATTTTTGACAATTTATTCTTCAATATGAATCTTAGAATTAATAAACCAAATTTCATAAAATAATCTTTTAGGCATTGCATTGCATATAATAAATTGATATGGGGCAGGAGTTTCTTCTTTACAATAGAGAAAATTTTTATCCATATCCATAGAAAACTTTTTTCAGTTAGTTAGGATTTTCTTCAAGACCTTCAATAAGATGTTCTGATTTTCTACTTAACAGTATTGAATTTATGTTGTTTAGTTTATCCTTGAATTTCTTATGGATTCTGATGTTTTCATGAATGGGATAATTTTCTTCTGAGTATTGGTGATATGAACATGTTACTTATTTATATATATTAAACTTGTATACAGTAAGTTTAATGAAATTTATTATTTCTATAGATAATTCCATAGATAATTTTTATTTTCTTATCAGATAATATGAAAATGATGTATTAGATTAGTTTCTTCCTTTCCAGTGACTGTATCTCATATATATTTTTCTTGTGATATTTGTTTAAAAAGTATAGCAAAATATTGTTTGAAAGCTTTTGATTTCTCCACTCAGTGTGATTCTAGCTGTATGTTTTTGATGATAGATACCTTCAATCACTTTAAGGTTTTTTTTCTTCATAATTATAAATAGGTATTGAATTTTATTGCATGCCATTTTCTATCTCCGTTGACATGTGATGTGTATTTTTCTGTTGTTTTGCCTTTTACCTTAGTGCTACTAATTATAGTACTCAATTTCCAAACATCAAATCTCACCTATTTTTCTAAATTAGGAATGATGTTTTTATTATTAGGTTTTGCTTGCTAATATCTTTTTAAGATTTTTGAATATGTTTAGATTAGGGCATTAAATATGAAATGTCTGATTTCGAATGAAAAGTGTAGTGTATTATATGTCAAACAAGAAGTAGTACAGTTAATCAAAGTATGCACCTAAACAATTGACACAGTTTTGCCATCTTAATGGTAGCTTATTTATGCCAGCAGTGAAAAAGCCTAGAAAGCAAGTGGTGATGGAATTGTGAAAAGCATTTTTAAAAGCTTGTTGAGAATTGAAAATTTTTCCTCACAAGAAGTGGCCCAAAGCCTGGAAGAAGTGGTAGTCAGTTGGTACAAGATCTGGTGAATACGATGGATAACAGAGAGTTTCCAAGTCCAGCCTCTGTGGTTTGAGCAGCGTTGTTTGTGTGACGTGGTGGAGAGTTGTCTTCCAAGAGGAGTGGCCTGTCTCTGTTGACCAATCTCAGCTGCTTAATTGCAAGCATCCTCATCATTTGGTTCAGTTAGTTGCAGTAGACATCAGCTGTAATCGATGTACCAGGTTTCATGAAGCTGTAGTGGATAATACCAGGGCTAGACCACCAAACAGACACCATTAGCTTTTTTGATGAATATTAGGTCTTGGACTGTGTGTTGGCAATTCATCTTTATCCAACCATTGTGCCAAATGCTTGAAATTGTCAAAAAGAATCCATTTTTCATCACATGTAACAATACGGAGTAGAATTGGCCCACCGTTATGTCCTGACAACAAAGAAAGGCAAGCTTTGAGATAGTTTCTCTTCTGATGCTTGTTTAATTCATGTGGAACCCATCTATCCAGCTTCTTTACCTTGCCTATTTGTTTCAAGTGGTGCAATATTGTTGGAATAGTAAGGTCAAACCTTGCTGCTATTTCGTGCATAAGTTGACATGGATTCACTTCCACTACAGCTTTCAGCTCATTATTATCCACCTTGGTCTCAGGTTGGCCATGTGGCTCCTTTTCAAGATTAAAATCACCAGAATGGGACTCCTCAAACCATTGATGTGCCATGCCTTCATTAGCCACATCCTTCCCAAACATTTCCTTGATATTTCAAGCTGTCTGTGCTGCATTGGTTCCATGACAGAACTCATATTCGAAAATAACACGAATTTTTGACTTATCCATGATTTCATGAAAACTACTCTAAAAATTTTTGAAATACAGTTATAAGCCAAACTGCGCATTTGAAAGACTGAAGATATACCTTCACTATAAAAATAAAACAAGAAGTGTCAAAGTGAAATGTCAGCGGTACCAACTGTTAAACTTAGTATTTCAGGAAATCGGACATTTCATACTTAATAAATAAGATTTATACATGAGATTAAGTAAAATGTCTTTTCTCCTGTGTTGTTAACAAGTTTTACTGTTAAGATTGTACCAGCCACCTGAAACAGATTGGTGGTGAGGGACTGTCCATCTTTTCTGTTCTTTGAGGTGTTTAGTTACATAAGTTTTCTCTTTAGTAGGTGATTTTATAAACATACTCTGTAAACTGTCTTTACCTTAAGTATTTTATTAAATACTTAAGTATTTATTAAAGTTTTGACTCTTATTTATTTTCACTAAGAATTATGTCTATTCATGTTTTCTATTTCCTTTTTAAGTCAAATTTGATAGTGTGCATAACTATATAGCATATATACTGCCATCACATAATAGTGTGGAATCATAGGCAAATTATTTAGCCTTTCTGTCCTTTAGCTTCATTACCTACAAAATGTGAATATTAATAGTACCTAAAGCCTAGGGGTGATTTTAGGATTAATTAAGATGATACATGTAAAGTGATTAAAGAATACCACCTGGCATATAAATCTTCATTGTGTTTCTGAAAAATTATTTTGTATTGTAAAGTAATGATACACTTTATCACTATTAATGCTTTTGCATTATTTTGTCTTTATTAATAGTGCTGACATAATATTATTCTGGTTAATATTTACCTTTCCCTATTCATCTTTTTTTATTCTAAAGCTTTATACCATTATATTAATATTAATGTTATGTTTTATGTATGTATCCTGTACAAAGTGGATCATCAGATTTTTTGAAAAGCAAACTCTTGTCTGTTATTGTCAAGTTGCATTATTATTATTAACATATTTGACATCTTTCTCACATATTCATTAATTTTTATTTTATGTGGTTTCTTTGCTTCATTTTGTCTCTTCATACATTTTATTTGAGTATTCTAGTTTTAGTTATTCTTTTAAAGGGTTTTAAATTTACACATTCTATTTTTACATTTTAATGACTAAACTTAAATTTTAGCACACATATTCAATCTTCTAACTAAGTTAAACATTAATCAGTGTCTCTGTTCTTTTCATAATAGTTATGTGTTAGGTATCTTTAACTATTCATCTCTGTCTTCTGTGTGCTACACATACATTAATGTAATTTAAATTTTTTATAAAATGGTACTACTGAAAATTAAATAATGAATATCACATATTAATTTTCATAAAACAATTATTTTACCTTAAGTATTGTCTAATAAATAGTATTTTTTAAGAAAGGCAAGGATGCTGTTATAGAATATATATCCTACATAGCTCATATTGACATTAAGTAGCAAAACTTTCTTTGAAAAATGTAAGATTTTGCTAGTCTTATATGTTATGAAATATTTCAACAACTGTGGGGGCAGAAAGAGAGAATGAATTTAGAAGTTCATCTGGACCACATGGCTATTTAATAAAATAACACAAATTTATACCAGTATCAATTTGTAAAATTTTTCATTATATGGGTTGATTTCTAATTAACTGCATGGACAAAAATATGTTCTAAATTATCCCAATAGAGGTCTAGTTTGCAGCTGGTTGATTGTTTTTCCCTCCTATTATCTACAAAGCAATTATGCATGAATAAAGACTTCTTGACTAGCTTTCAAGGAAATATTGACCATTAATACATTTAAGGAATATTGAGGCAGAAGAATTTAAATCAAGATAAACAATGTTAAATCAGGATGAAGTTTCAACAATAAGTGATTCTGAAACTTATAAATTAATGTTTCTGTTCCACATTCATATATACACACATATGTACATATACACATATACACATATATAAGTTAAAATTTATTTACACTATACACACACACACACATACACACACACACACACATAGTAAGTGTATAATAAATACAGAATCTGCCCCAAATCACGTAAGGGCAAGATTTAAGCCATTATTTGTTGGGAGGGGGAATTATTATGGAAGGCTTTTTTCATTAAATTGATGTCTAAGTTGAAATCTTAAGAACTAAATAAGAGTTAGGGATACATAAAGGGGGATAGAGATTTGTAGGTAGATAAAAGTAGATAAGGTCCAAAGTCAAGGAAATACGTGGGAGTCAGCATAGCCTTATACATTTTGGTGTCAAGAAGACCAGGATTTGAGTTCTGATGTGGACTATTTTTTTAGAAGTCATTTTATTTCAAGGATTTGTGTAAAGTCTAATAATGTCATCTCTCACAAAATTTTGTGCTGGAGATTTGGAATGCTTATGTATACATGTGTTCTTGTGCAGTTTCTAGCCCAAACTAAGTGATTAATAGATTAATATGTTATGATGATGATGATGTTTGCTAACATTATTACTGTTGTTCATTTAAGACACTACAATCATTTGAACATAACAAGCACACATAAAAAGAGTAGTAAGAATTAGACTAGGAGAAAGAGGTAAACTAGGGCAGATCATTAACCACCTTATAAGCCTCACTAAAACATATGGACATTATTTTGTGGCAGTAGGGAGCTAATGAAGTGTCCAAATTGGAATATAGAAAGCTATCTCTTGTTCTATTGTGAACAATGGATGAAGGGGCATGTGGAATGAAACTGGAGGAAGAAATACTTGTAACATAAGTGAGAGATGATGTGTGCCTGACTTGTGGTAGATGCAATAGAGACTGATGCAATTGGACAGATACTTAGGGGGTAAACTGCACTGGGCTTAGAAATATATTAGATTCAGCAGTTGAAAAGGAAAGAATCAAGGATGATGAAAATGTCTTTAACATAGCAAATTAGATCGATGATGATACTGTTCCCTCAAATGATAAACACAGAAGGATCAACCCATGTGTGGGAGAACATAATGAGTCCAATTTTGCACATGTATAGATATAAATGTTCAGAGAAAAACCAAATGTATGTGTAGGGCAAGTATTTTGTTGAATTGGATTTCAGTTTAGGAGATATGACAGCATTTAGAGTAAAATTAAAGTCATGAAGTAAATTAAATTGAATTGAGGTACTATAAAGAGTGAGAACATACCTGAAGAACACCCACCCACATTAAATATCAAACAGAATGGGAAGAGTTCATAAAAATGTCCAAAAAAGCAGTTTTATTTATTTGAGTACAGATTTTTATGTGAATTTCATTAGGTAAGAAGAATATGTAAATGTGTATGAGAGTTTTTGAAATGTGTTGATGTCATTTTTAACTAATTGGAAACATCAGCTATGATTAAGAACATTCTCTTAATTTTACATTAAAGTGTACAACTTTGGTTACTCTCTTAGTCTGCTCAGGCTGCCATAACAATCCCACAGACTGGGTGACTTAAATAATAGACATTTGTTATCTCACAGTTCTGGAGGTTAGAAGTCCAAGATCAAGGTGCCTGCAGGTTTGGTTTCTAGTTAACCCTTTTCCCTGGCTTGCAGATAGCTGATTTCTCTCTGTGTCCTCCCTTGCCTTTCTACTATATGCACACACTCCTGGTGTCTCCTCCTCCTCTTATAAAAACACCAGTCCTATTGGATGATGGCCCCATCCTTACAACCTTATTTAACCTTAATTACCTCCGTACACGCCCTGTTTTTAAATAAAATCACACTGGGGCTTAGAGTTTCCAGATATGAATTTGAAGATGAGGGGACATAATTCAGTCCTTAACAGTTACAGTATTAAAATGAGTTGAAAATTCGAATATGTTGTAGGATTAAAACTGCCTCAATAAAAAATTAATTATAGGGAAAAATGTATTCATTAAGACACCCCCATGTAAAGAGATAAAAATTATCCTGGTATCAGGATAAATACAGATGAACAGAAGAATCAAAATATTAAGAAGGGTACCTACTCCTACACATACTTGGAACAATTCCTGGCATAGATTAAGGTGTTAAACTATTAATATTAAGTTTTGAATGAATACTGAATGAAAAGTGACTATTTGATTAGTTCACCAAGAAAGAAATGCAGACAATTAGAGGCTTATATAAGGGAACTTAGAAAACATTTAGTTTCAACTTCTTAATATAAGCATGAATGAAATTAAAATTCAGGCTAAATACTTTTTCCAATGTCACAAAGTTATTTAATAGAAAAATTGGGTCTGAAACTTAGTTCTAATTTTTATTTCACCCACACTAATTCATGATATACAATGGTTTAAAAAAATGATTTGAAAAAATGGAGATACAATGTGATTTGCAAAACAAAGTGTGAAAATAGAAATAGGAGAGAAAAAGGAAGGCAAAGGGAAGTGAACTTCACTTATTTAATAGGAAAAATTTAAATCATTGGAAAGAGAAAATTAAGTCTCAACTAAAATGGATTGTTATCTATGAATCTGAAGTGAGAAGTAGTAAACTTCTGTTTATAAAAATTACAAGTCCAGGCCGGGCGCGGTGGCTCACGCCTGTAATCCTAGCACTCTGGGAGGCCGAGGCAGGTGGATCGCTCAAGGTCAGGAGTTCGAGACCAGCCTGAGCAAGAGTGAGACCTTGTCTCTACTAAAAATAGAAAGAAATTATCTGGCCAACTAAAATATATATATAGAAAAAATTAGCCGGGCATGGTGGCACATGCCTGTAGTCTCAGCTACTCGGGAGGCTGAGGCAGAAGGATCGCTTGAGCCCAGGAGTTTGAGGTTGCTGTGAGCTAGGCTGACGCCACGGCACTCACTCTAGCCCGGGCAACAGAGCGAGACTCTGTCTCAAAAAAAAAAAAATTACAAGTCCAGATTATATTAATGTATTTATGATTAAGTAAAAAGCTAAGTGAAATAAATGATTAAAGAATAGAATAAGAATCAGATCATGAATAAAGAGGACTAGTTCTTTAGAACACATTAAAATGTATTCATATAACTGATAAAACATGTCTAACAATCCCAAAACAGTCAATAAGAAGATATTGTCATATCAAGGAAATATTCAAATTAAGTTCTTTAAAAAGGTGATCTGGTTAGGATAGAATAAAAATAGAATAATTCAATATCATAAATTCATGTGTAACTACTCCAATAGCATATTTTGATCATAAGAAATATTCAATTTGTCAATTCAAATTTTTTTCATAATTGTTAGTTTAAAATTATTCACCTGCCTGTCTATACATACAGAAATTATTATATATGCTATGTTTTAATGCTTTTACATGATATATATAATTTTTATGTATGTAATTAAATATCTTATATCACAGTAGCCTATTAGAATATATAATAAAAATGTGATTTTATGAAGAAAACTCCAAACATTGATGATATGTCAATGGGACTTGAATTAATACAGATATGTATTATAAAAATGGTTTAAGAGTCTGAATAAGATGAAGATGTCAGTTCTTCACAAATATACAATAGTTTATTTGGAAAAATAAACATATTTTTTAAGAAATAAAATGTTATGAAAACAAAATGAAGATATTTGGCTTTGAATATTATTAAGCTACCGTAAAAACAACTATGTAGTACAGATAGTTATAAATAGAAGAAAAATAGTAAAAATTTCAAGTAATGTTTCTATCAAAGGAAGAAAATATAAATGGGATATTGAGTCTTTATTAGATGTTAAAACCTTATGGCTTCTGTTGATTTAACTTCCCATATAACATTGTATGCTTGTTAGTATTACTTATTTGTAATTATTTGTTTAATAGCCATCTTCCCCATGAGGATAGTCACTATGCTTTGCTCATAGTTGTTTCTATGTGGTCTAGCAAAAGGCTGGGCACAGTGGGCTCTCAATTAAAATTGTTTACCCAGCAAATTTACATTCTATATATAGACCTGTTCTCATCATGGACCAAAAGTCCCTGGTCGATCTTCATAGCTTTTAAGACCAATACTCCTATATGTTACTCTTAACAATTTTGAACTCCTTGCAGTTTCCTCAGTATACCCTATTCTTTTGTACTTCCAAGTATTTGTTGTTTCCTCTGCCTGGACTAGGTTAGCCTCTACTCACTTGTAAAATCAGCTCAAGCGCCCTTCTCTGCATTCTTTCTTCAGTCAGAATTTGTTGCTATTTCTTCCTGGTCCCTGGATACATTTGGATATGTTGTGTAATCACATTTGTATGATCTAACAGTCTCTGATAGTTCTCCTAGCACCTGCCATACAAGATGATGATGGATTATTTTTCTGGTTTATTTTTCTGCTTCACTGAATCATGAGCTCTTCTAGAGTAGAAATTTTCTCAGTTATTTTTATATTTCTATGAATAGTTCAATGCCTAGTAGTAG
>CM052442.1:41504108-41535545 GCA_028533085.1 Varecia variegata
TATATTCCTGGGATGTACCCCAAGGGGAATCTTCTTTGTGACACTAAGCCATGGAGCAGAATTGATTATAGTGAAATACTAGTATGTATATTTGTAGTTAATCTATTAAACATTTCTGTTAACCTTTATTCCTAAACAATTCACAGGTGTAAAATTAGTAAAACAGGTTTTAAAAATATATACATATATATCATAATTTGACTTTAAAATTTCTGAAGTAGAATATATTCTGAAGTGATTAGCAGTATCTGTCAGAAATAAATAATGTCATTAAAGAACTCATCTCCTTTTGAACAAGAAAAAATCACCTACATTAATTGGTATCATTTGTCAATAATGAATAATGGAAGAGAATTCTAGAAAAGTACTTATACTTTTCACATAAATTGCCTTGCCTCAGGTTGAGAACATAGAATAACTGCTTAATTTTCCTTCTAGTTAAACCCAAGGAGTTCCTCAATTCTTTTAAAGGAAGCAATGTGTTGTTACTTTATATATGTTATTATTTTTATTTATTTTTCCAATGTATGAAATTAAAAAGATTTATAACATATTCATCATGCTTTGAGCCTTGGTATTAATAAAGTAGAAGAAGCTACATTTTGTACACTAAGAGTTCTCTCATTGTACATTCCATATTCAGAAACCCTAGAATTTTCCCACAATTTCTTCCAAGATTATGGCTTTCTAGGGTGTAAAAAACACAACATTTCTCATAAAATGAGCAATTATCTAAAAAATTATGATTTTTTAAATTTCATTAGACAAGGGACTGTGAGCCAATAGCTTATAAATATATGACTTTACACTTTACATTTTCATATATGTATTTGAATTAAGCTACATGTATTAAGCCAATATGCAATGTGTCAGACAGCCTATATTTTGATATTTCAATTTAAATATATGTGAAGATAATGAACCACAAACCAAAACATTTTTAAGTCCATAACAGTTAAAAAATCATATCCTTTTTTCATGGTGTTAACTTTTTAAGCTATTCTCCCTTAAGTTCAGCACTTTTTATCTAGGAGAATAAAAATCAACAGAACCAAAATTTGTTTTGAAACTAGTCTATTGAGATGTGCTTCTTATATAGACTTGTCAGAAACTTTTTTTTTCAAATATCAGAGTAGTACAGAGGTACAAATATTTTTGGTTACATGGATCACTTTTATAATGCTTGATTACAAGTGTGCCCATGATTATGATGATTATGATTATAAGTGTGCCCATCACTCAGATAGTGTTCATTGTACTCTATAGGTAGGTTTTCGTCCATCCCCTTCTCTCCTCTCCTTCTCCCTGCTTGATTTCCATTAAGTTTTACTTCCCTCTATGCACATTTGTGCTCATCAGTTAATTCCAACTTAATAGTAAGTACATGTGGTGTTTTTCCATTCTTTAGGTACTTAGGAAAATGGCCTCCAGTTCCATCCAACTGTTGCAAAAGGTATTAAGTCATCCTTCTTCATGGCTGAGTAGTATTCCATGGTATACATATACCATATTTTGTTAATCCACTCATGAATTGATAGACACTTGAGTTGATTCCACATCTTTGCAATTGTGAATTGTGCTACACTAGCATTCGAGTTCAGGTGCCTTTTTGATATTAATAAAATGACTTCTTTTCCTTTGGGTAAATATCCAGTAGTGGGATTGCTAGATCAAAGGGTAGGTCTACTTTTAGTTCTTTGAGGTATCTTCATACCATTTTCCATAGAGGTTGTACTAATTTGCAATCCCACCAACAGTGTATAAGAGTTCCTTTCTCTCTGCATCCATGAAAGCATCTATGTTTTTGGACTTTTTCATAAAAGCCATTCTAACAGGGGTATGGTGGTATCATTCAAAATAGCTACAAAGAAAATAAAATACTTAGGAATATACTTAACCAAGGATGTGAAAGATCTCTACAAAAAGAACTATGAAGCACTGAGAAAAGAAATTGCAGAGTATACAAACAAATGAAAAATCATATCATGCTCATGGATTGGTAGAATCAACGTTGTTAAAATGTCCATACTACCCAAAGTGATTTACAGATGCAATGCAATCCCCATCAAAATACCAACATCATGTTTCATAGATCTAGAAAAAATAATTCTATGTTCATTTAGAACCAGAAAAGAGCCCAAATAGCCAAAGCAATCTTAAGCAAAAGGAACAAATTTGGAAGCATGGCAATACCAGACTTCAAACTATACTAAAAGGTTATAGTAACCAAAACAGCATGGTATTGGCACAAACATAGAGATGTAGACCAATGGAATAGGACAGAGAACCCAGATATAAAACCATCTATATACAGCCAACTGAACTTTGACAAAGCAGACAACAATATGCACTAGGGCAAAGAATCCCTATTCAATAAATGGTGCTGGGAAAATTGGATAGCCACATGAAGATCAATGAAACAGGAACCTTATCTCTCACTACTCACAAAAATTAATTCAAGATGGATAAATGACTTACATGTAAGGCATGAAACCATATGAATTCTAGAGGTATGTTGGTATTTTCTAGAGAAAATGTTGGAATAACTCTTCTAGATATTGGCCTAGGCAACAAATTTATGAAGAAGACCTCAATGGCAATCACAGCAACAACAAAAATAAATAAATGGGACTTGATTAAATTAAAAAGCTTCTACACAGCTAAGGAAATTATCAATAGAGCAAATAGATAACCTACAGAATGGGAGAAAATATTTGCAAGCTATACACCTGATAAAAGGCTAATAAGTAGAATCTACAAAGAACTCAATCAGTCAGCAAGAAAAAAAATCAAACAATCCCTCCAAAAAGTGGGCAAAAGACATGAACAGAAGCATTTAAAAAGAAGATAGACAAATGGCCAATAAACATATGAAGAAATACGTGACATCACTAATCAGGGAAATGCAGAAATTGTTACAGAAAACTTTTTAGAATGTTTATCTATTAAGTCATCTTAATGTGGTAACTCTTTAATCGTATTGTGCAAACTAGTAAATGCATTGAAGTTTTAATGAAGTATGTAGGGATATTTTCCATTTTAAACAAAATGTCCATAGTGCTCAACTTTTAAATTCTTGCAGTAAGAACTTTGAGGTTCAATAGACTTGTTCTTGCATCTTTGCTCTGCCTTTTGGTCAAGTCATTGAACATCTCTGAGAAACTTGCACTCTTGTAAAAATTGTATGAAATGTCAAATGTCTATACAGTGTCTGACACACAGTTGGTTCTGATAAATGATAGCAAATAATTTAGCATTATTTATTATGGTTTATGATTACTTCTTTCCTTGTTGTTAATCTTTTCAAATAACATTTCTTATTCCTGTTGCTGTCATTTTCCCTCTTCTAATTTACTTCTTGTTAGAGTTTAGTAATTAGACCAAGAAACAATTTATTATTGTATCTAAAAGCTTAGAGTGGGATTGGAAGCCAAAGGAAAGGTGCCAACCCCATGAGTAAAGGACATGAACTTCTTTTTGTCAGGTCAGAAAACTGTTGTGTTTGTGTATGAACACTAGGATTTGTTCTGATGGTTGACAGTATAGGCTGATTAAGTCAGGACAGTTGAAGTATTATATCTATACACTTTGTGTTTATTTAATCATCCATTGTAATATCTTAGCTTTACTGGAATGTTATGAATGCAGAAAAGAGGGTCTTGTACAATATACACAATTTTAATTTGATTTCTGGATGAGTTTTCTAATTTAAATATATTTGATATATAATTATTCATATTTTAGAAGAAATCATTTTAAAAATCCATTAATCAAGATAGAATCTAGCTAATAAGTTGAACAAAACTAGAGAAATTTTTATTTTAAAAAACTATAGATAATCTTGCCTATTGTAATGTTTTTTATATTTAGTCTCAAATATAAAGACTCATTTTGTGTTATTAATAAACATAAAATATCTGTTTTCAAGCTAACACTATGCTTACTTTTTTCTAATTAGATCCATGAATTCATGCCTTACTAAAAAACTTTTTGTTCATATTAAATAAATAGTTTATTTATTTCCATGTTAACATTTGGTAATATTAAGCAAAAATTACTGGTTACTAATTAATATGAATATTGTGTTAACATCTACAGGTAAGCGAAGGCGACATAATACATTTTTAAAAGTGTAGGTGCAATTTTATTTTAATTATATAAATAGCTGTGACTATTTTAAGAGCAAAGAATGAGAGAAAATATTCCAAAAGGAAACTAGCTGTTGTCAAATATTATTTTTGGTCATATTGTTGAATTTATAAATAAGATGGGTTTCAATATGCTCAGCAAGTTTATTTGGAACTAGGTATGTATTATAAATATAGCAAAGTAGCTTTAAAGTTGTTTCCTATCACCCTACCCTGCACATTTGGTAGAGGATTTTTTGGCAGATTCATATGGAGCTCCTTAATGCCCAGGAAAGACCAACTAAATAAATAAAATTAATTAGTTCATTAAATTTCTATGTATACTCTTCTGAATGAGCCAAAATGAGACCACTTAATTTCATAAATAATGCTACAGTAAAAGAATATTTCTAAAGTCTCATGTTATTTTACTTATATCCATAAGTATCAGGTCTAAATGCTGGTAAGGATTAACAGATTGTAATACTATGGGTGAATCAGTTCTCAGTCAAAGGGAAATTCCTTCAGTGAATCAGTGTCTTGAAGGCAGAATTTCTTCCATTATCTTTATTATCATTTTATTACTTTGCTGTGAAATTCTAGCTTCTTAAATTTAATATATAAATATAACTTTAAGGTGAATTAATTTGAATTTGAGGCAGTTCCTTAAAATGAACTGGTTAATATCAGACTATAAAACTTAACACACATGTTTGTTCAGCGTATCTCCTTTTCTAGAACTGAGTACATGTCATTTGGTTGCATTATATTCTGAACTATGTACTATAATGTTTGCTTTAAAACCCTTTTTAGCAATAATTTTAACGTAATTTTTCATCAATTGTCCAATACAAAGATAGGTATTTTGGGGAAAGAACTCAAGCAAAAGAAAAGCAATAGCTTATATTATTGAGACTATGACAAAAATAACCCTCTTGTTTTCTGTAAGTTAAGACCTTATCTTCTGTGCCTGTTTACGACCTCACTCAATGTTAAAAATGAAACTATGAAATTTCAGATTTTTTTTTTGTTGCCTGAAGTCCTGCCAGTAGCTGACCTTATTATGTATTCCTTGCTAGGAATTTATTTATACACCAGTATGGAGGAAGTCTAGCATATTTTGACTAACTCATGAGTAAGTGGCCATTGATCATTTTGATTGAAAGGCTCTAGTTCTACAGAAACTATACATATGACCAAAATCAATTATTTGGGTTCTTGTGGTCACAATCCTTAGATTCTATTAGCATACTCAACAGCAGAAAACCATTCCTGACTTCCTTTTCTTTTCTTTTTTTGAGACGTTTGAGTGCTGGATGCATAGACAGTCACATAGCAGATAATATTAATAAGAAGGGAACGGCATGAAGCAGGGCATTGATATCCTGAGGTCATCCCAATTTGGTCATAGCTCTGTGATGTTTAGGGTATTCTTACTGAAATTTCCATCATTTTGATTGACATTCCTATATATTTCTTGCTTAAGTAGCAAGAGGTTGGTATTAGGTTTTGTTTTGTTTTTGTTTGTTTTTAATTCTTAGAAATTCCATAAGAGGAAAAGAAAACTCATGACAGAAAAGGGGGAGGCCGTTGTCAATTAAAAAGATGTAGACCTAATTCCGTAGCGGCCAGGCCAGTTACAGTTACGTAGGTCTTCTGTGGATATCCAATATATTGACAATGGTGAGTTGAATATGAAGAAACATTAGAGATATGTATTCACAAACAATGCATATTTGGCTAAATGCAGTAGAGCTATACATTTTATGTAATTGAAATGTGCAATAAAATAGATGTAAGTGTGTTGAAAATGCAATTAAGTTATATGCTTGGGACAGAGGAAATAGCATTTATTCAAAAGCTGGTCTACCAAGATTCTCAGATTTTACCTGATTCTGATGGTAAAGACAATAATTTCATGTAGAGTAAAATCTCATTTTGTTCATATATACCACTCACTTGTTAAGGAGGAAATCCAAATTTTATTCTGGGATTGACCTTCCCAAATATTTCCAATAACTCCTTTAGGTGTTTACATGTTCAGGTAGAATATGCTTTAGCCCCTCTAATCTGATATCTCAGAGAAAAATAACATTCAGTGTAACCTCTGTAGCTTGGAAGTCCCTCAGTTTTGGCCTCTGTTACTTTGTCTCTTGTGAGAAGAATGCTCAGTGCTACTGATTTTTCTCTTCCTGGTCAACCTCCATTGCCTTTCTCCCTATGCATTCAGTCAGAAAGTGCTCTCTGCTTTTCACAATCAAATGAGGTGCTTCCCACAGCAGAGCCTTTATAAGGAGAAGACATTGGTACAGAGAGAGGTTAAGTAACTTGCCTCAAATTACAGTATTAGTAAAGAGTCGAGCAAAGATCTTTGAGATTACTTAGTTCTCTTTGTAACCATTAGGTCAAACTGATTCTTCTTCAACTTTAATGAGAATTAATTTCATCCAGTTACTTGTTTAAAATAGTTATCAACTTCAGAAACAGTCTGCAGGATAAAAAAAAAAAAAAAGAAGAAAGATGGCCACATGTGCATTTGGAAAGATACACCTACAGTCATTATTAAAAAATAGTGAGTGGATCCTCACAATTAAGGCACACCAGTGGTGATTGGTCAGGGTGTACATTTGAGAGTATGGCTAATTTTCTCTAATTTTCTGTGAGCTAAGCCTAGTCCATTAGGAGATGGCAGCTGAGAGCCAAATCCTGTGTGCTGGATGCTTGGCTGGATTGCCTGATATATTCTAGCTGACACAAATTGTGTTATCTGCCTGTGTGGAGCCCTGTTGATTAGTTTTTAAATTAACAATTAGAATGAGAAGCATTTGGCAATCAGCAGGAGATACCAAATTAGTTATTAGTAACATCAGGCTAGTCCTGGAGTCATATGTAAAACATGCTTTTAACCTCAGGTGAGGTTTTTGTTATGGTGGTTCATATTTTTAATATTGTTTTTGTTTTTCATTTAAATAATCATTTTTTACAAGTCTTATTCCTTTAAGCTTTGTAGTCTAGAGCTGGAGATAAAGTTGCCTCTTGGTTGTGTCGCTCTTGAGGTCTGTTCTAAAGAGATGTTATTATACACAGTGCTCCTAAGGATATCTTGCCTAAGAAGATGCTAATGTTTGTGTTATGGATGTGATAGCCAATTGTTAACAGAAGGATAATGCAAGTTGTATTTGAGGAAATAGAAGAAATAAGAAATTACATATTTAGAAATATATTTTTGGACTGATAACATAAGTTTTATATATGTGATAGTTATTGTTATTGAATCTTTCAAAAGTTTATGAGGATCAATTAAAATAGTAGACAGACCTGCTTATAAAGTTGAAGAAATCAAAACTTTAAGCACAAGTATATTTCATTATATAAAATTATTTTGTCCATGAAAAAATTTATTAAACAAGATTAATAGAAAAATAATAGTCAAAAGATTATAATCTATAATATGCAAAAATATTTTTTAAAAATTTAAATAAAAATACAATTAATACAAGAGAAAATAGACAAAGGATGTGAATAGACATTTTAAGAAAGCAGAAGTCTAGAAATTCATTTGTTAAATGAAAAGACACTCAAGTTTACGAGTAGTCAGGGAAGTGTAATCTAAAGTAAAATGAACTGTTACCTTATACAATCAGAGTGAGTAAAAATTTAAAAAAGCAAAAATAAATAAATAACTTACCATAGCTGAGATGTAGAAAGAATAATACTCATAGGCTTGGGATGAAATGTGCATTCCTTATGGAAAGGAACCAGGCAAAATCATTTATAACTACTTACAAGCCAGCTTCCCACTTATAAGATTTCTCCTTTCAAAATAAAGCCACCAGTTTGAAGGTACATGTTCAGAGACAATTAATGTAGCATTTTATGCAGAAGCAAAAAAATATAGAAATAAAGTCAATGCCCATAATGTAGGAATGATTGAATAAATTATAATACATTCGTGACCTGGGATATTGTATGACTATTTTTAAAAAGGGGGAGGTGATTATATTTGTACCTTAAAGAGATTTTTATCAGGTGTTTTGTATGAGAAAAGCAACATTTAAAAAAGTGTTATTTAACTTTTATAAAAAATATACAAGCCCTTACACACACACATGCACCCACATAAAAGGGATACATTCTGAGAAATGCATAACAGGTGATTTTGTCATTGTGTGAACATCACAGAGTGTACTTACACAAATGTAGATGGTGTAGAGCCTATTATGCACCTAGCTATATGGTATAGCCTATTGCTCCTAGGCCACAAACCTGTACAGCATGTACTGTACTGAACACTGTAAGCAATTATAACATGGTTTTAAGTATTTCTGTGTCTAAATATATCTAAACAAAGGAAAGGTTCAGTGAAAATATGGTATTATATTCACATGAGACTACCATCTTATATTGGTCCATTGTTGACCAAAAAACAGGTCATTATGCAGTACATGACTATATATATATGATATATATGTGTGTACATGTATATAGTTTAAAAATTCATATTTCTTGTTATTCTCATTTTTCAGAAGTTTGATAGAAAATGGGTAAGGAGGAGGTAAAAGGAAAATCCTGGGATAGTTTTTCCAGACAATCTGAAGGTTCAAAACTCTTTCCCCAGAATGACATGCAAAATCATCAGGATAGTATTGACTAAGAGCTATACAACATGTAGTTACATATATTTTTTTAAACTTATGGAAGATGCAATAGACTGTGATTTGTGTGAGTAGATAAGTAAGAGCAAAACTTTACACAAGAATGAATCTAAATTTTATCAATAGTTTCACTCTTATAAATGTCCCATTTTGAGAAGTTGGCTGTAACTATTCATTTTGTCTGTTTTCTATTATGGGTTATCAGGTAAAATTGGTCATTGTTCAAAAATCACTATGTAGGAAAGACATGAAACATTTCTTGTCATCAATATTTGCACAGAATTTCCCATAGACTTATCAAAGAAAACAGCACTTTTGAATTGGTATCTGCAGAAAGTGCTAAAAATTACTGATATTGATGTTCAGTTCTTAATTATTGATAAGTCTAACAATAATTTATAGTTTCCTTTTTGTATAGCATTAAAGTAACTTAATTTTATTCAGGTGTGGCAACTGACACACATGTATATAGTTAGCATTATCTATTGTTGTGTGCATTCATCCTATAGTTATAATAGTAATATAAATCTTTGTCCAAAAAGTGAAAAAATAATATACTAGCTCTAGTGCCTCCAAAATGTATTGACTAGTTATTTTCCTTAAGAAAACACATTCACCTATCTTCCATATAGGATTTTTAAGATTTCTGTAACTTCCCAGAGGGAAAGACAACATCCAATACAGTATTTAATATGTCTTTGCCATCTGTGATTTCAGATTCATTTGGTTTAATTCAAAGATTAAAGATGGAAAAATTAGACCAAAAAAGGGAATAAACCCCTGTGGAAACATGCTTCTGCTGTGATTATTTTTTAGATTAATTGATTCTTTAACTTGTAACTATACCCCATGACTTCAGTTGCAGTTAATAACTGATTAATCACAAGCAGATAGATTAATTGCACCAGTGCATGCTGGGAGGTGAGTTAACGTGTTCATGTCACTAGAGTATCCTCAATGGAAGTGGAGAGTAGACTAAACAAATGCTTCCATAATTTAGTGAACAGAGTGAAAGTCAGGTAAAAAACATGAAGAGATTAGTGGGTATAATCCTTTCAAGAAACTTGGCTCTGACTAAGAGAGTTAGGGGGCAGAAGACAACATGTGATCAAAAGAGTCTTGATTTGCCATTGTTTTGTTTTTCCCTAAGCTAAGAGATGTACATTTAAATCCTTAGTAGAAAATAAAACATAGGGAGCTTTAGAAAAACACTCAATGTTTGAAAAACGTATTCTTAAACACAAAGCTATTTAGTGTGTAAGAACTAATTTTGGATATTTTTAAGGTAAAAAAAATCTATGCCTTGTAAAAAAAAAAAGGGAAAAGTCAAAAATAATTTTAAGTTTTGGAGTCTGTAAGACTGGGAGCTTAAATGAAAAGCTCCTGAAAAACAGAGACATACCACTAATAAAGGAAATCTTAAATAATGTTGAGTTGTAAAAATCCAAATAAAAATTATACCACTAAAATAACAATTATTTACTAAAATACCCATTTCAAACATTACGTGTTTTTTCTAAAGCTCCCTATGTTTTATTTTCTACTAAGGATTTAAATGTACGTCTCTCAGTGTAGGGAAAAACAAAACAGTGACAAATCAAGACTCTTTTGATCACATGTTGTCTTCCACCCCCTAACTCTTAGAGCCAAATTTCTTGAAAGGATTATACCTGCTAATCTCTCCATGTTTTCCCCTGACTTTCACTCTGTAAAGTATAGGAAAATGCCTGGTAGTCCCATCACTCTTCTCACACAACTCTGGCAAAGGTCATTGCTTGCCAAATTTATAGTCATTCTTTTGTTATCTTGGTCTTTTTTCACCATTCATTTTGCTTTCTGACCCCTCTATGGCTGTGGAAGTGCTTTTAAAATTTATTTTGTTTGCTATTTATTCATTTTGACTGTACCTCTCCCATTGCTTTTTCCTTGGTCTTTTTCAAAGTTTTCCTTTTTTTTTCCCCTCCTTTTTCCTTTCCTTTTTCCATTCTTCATACTCTTTGAGGCTCTATTCTCCCACACAACACACTGATGACTCTCAAATCCATGTCTGTAGCCCAGACTTCTCATTCTGGCTCCAAGCTTATGTACATTGTGACTTGAGGAGCTGTCTGTGCCTGACACTCAGCATGATCCAAACAGAACTCATCAACTCCTACCTTTCATGACCCCCGGCCTGCCCACCCCATGGCCAGGCAAAGTTCTCTTTTTACATTTCATGTTTTGGTTAATGCACCTAACTGCCAAAGCAAGGCCTTCCTTACCTCCCACCTGTCCCTCAGCCCTATATCTAATTACTTGCCCAGTTCACTTCGTGTGAGTCTTCTCCCCATGCCCGTTGCCACAACCTAATTTCAAAGCTCCCATCACTGTTCATCTCAATTGTTCCAGACACTTTCTTACTGATCTCCACTGCCACTCTTTCTGCCACCTGTATGGCTCAGAAAGAGCCAGGATGATCAATAAAGAAAAAAAAAAAGACATAATGAAATTGATTTTCTTTATCATACTTAGTGCTACTAATGATTTTGCCCATTTTTACCTCTCAAACATCATATCATATTAATGTTCCCCAACACCCAAAACTCTGTTCTAGCTTTGCTGCATAAAGTATGATATTTGCTCTGACACCTCAGAGCTTTGTACATGCCACTGCCTACTCTACCTGTCTTACTCGCTTCATAATTCAGGATTTCTCTCAGGCATCATCTTTTCAGGAAGGCTTTACTATTCTTTCCAGAAAGAATCAGTTCTCTATCTCTGGTTTATGTATCTATAGGATTATTTATCTATTTTTTTTAATCTTACTCATTTTTTTTACTCATATGTTGTGGGATACTTGTAAACTGAGTGGTTTATATAATGCCTAGCATATTGTAGATATGTAAAACTATGTGTGAAAAATAATGGACATAAAAATTTTATATCCATTTGATATATATTATTTGACAAATTTGATTATAATACTAACCCTGCTATTTATAAACTGCAAATTACTTAATCTTTCTGAAGCTTAACTTTCCAGGAGATTAAAAGAGACAAGTTTTCTATAAAAATAAAATTAGTTGACATATGTGAAGCTTATTCCAAAAAATCTGGCCCAAAATATGTGCTCAGTAAATATTAGGTCTATCACCATTAGTTGATGATATGTAAACTGTACGCTAAACATCTATATGTCAAAGTGCATAGGAATTCAAAACATACTTGTAAAATAGAACTGACAAGTAGATAATTCTTATAGGTGCACAATGAAAAACTATTTAAAATTTCAGATTGTCTTGGAACCTTCCCCTTGCAATTTCATTAAAACCTAGGTCAAATTTTTCATGCTTTAAGTTCTTTTGGGAGACTTCTTTCTAGAGATAAGGAAAATAGCATACATCATCATATTTTTTATTTTCTTAAAATGACTCTAATCTGTCAGTGTCTGGCATATTTAATCAGCCAAAAAAAAAAAGTTTCAAGAAAATTATTTCAGTTATAAAGGAGTAACTGCTGCACTTAAGGAAAAAATTTAAATTTTTTAGATTATTATTATGTATGGGTAGCTTTGTTAAAAACTGACATTGACTATATTAGTAACAGATAAATCTTTCTTTATATTAATCCATTTGATTATTATTGAGTATTTACGTCCATTATTTTGGTTTTTAGGAATTCAAACATAACTAAGGTGTGGGTCTTGTTCACATAGGAATATATTTTATAGAAAACCATATTAGTTATGTTATTATAATATATTTAAAATAAATATTCATATATCAAATAATGTATTTAATGACTCACATTACTTTATAAATGTGAAGAATTTTAGCCCCCAATAAATAATAAAAGTCATATGCTCTTTACTTCAAAGAACATTTTATATTTGTCAGTAAATATGATTTTTAGATGTTTGAATTTCACACACTTTAGCCTATGAAATTAAAATATTTTAAAGAGAATAAATTAGATAAAATATCAACAATAACAGAAAATAGTCCAGTATGGTTTTTTAATATTATCAAAGCCATATAGCATGAAAATTGATTATTGAATAAATATAGATACAGATCTTTTAAAGATTGAAAAAAATGATAAATAGTAATCTCAAAGCAGAACTGGATACAATTTGGATAAAACTGTGTAGCAAGTCCTCTAAGTTCTGGGAGTGTTGGAAAATGTTGGCTCTCAAATGAATCCTTCTTATGAAATTGTCCTCAGCTGGAAAGAGCCACCTAAGCTAAAGTCAAGCCTCCTCACCAGGGAAAGTCCTAATTCAGTGACTGATCAGTGTCCTTTGTAGGAAAACTCTGCAGGGTAACTCTGACAGGCTTTCTCAACTCAGGAGCTTCTTCTGGATCATTTGGCACCTTTGTAGTGATGTATCATAGCTGAACTTCTCCCACTGCCTAAACCTATTTTTTTTCATGCCACCACATGAGTTGATCCTGAGGGCATTCTCCAATAAATTTTCTAAATATATGTCTTTGTGAAAGAATCAGATTTCCAAAGAACCCATTCTAGGTGATCTGAGGAAGTTGACTCTAAAAAAATGTTATTTTAGAGATGGATCACCCATTAGTCAGATAGCTGACTAGCAATAGAGGCTCCATTACTGATGGGAGGTGGACCACCAATGGCCCTTGACTGATATTGTGGTACGATTGTTAAAAACTTCACCTATAGTAAACAAGGGTAGATACCAATGGAAGGCAATGCACTATGAGTTCAATATCTCAGGCTTTTGAGGAATTCAGAGGAAAGCAACAATTATAAGGTCAATGGAATCATTTTTTTTTTTTTTCTGGGCTCCTTTCGTGCAGAGGAGAAAATAATGAAAGGCTGTGTATACTTAATCATCACTTGAGGGTGATATGTGAAAATAAGACCTCTTTAGCAAAATATAAAGAGACTCATCCTCTGTAGCAAGAAGTCATAAAGCCAATGAAAAGGCTTAGGACTTATTTAAATAAGTATTAACAAAACAGAATTTCAGTAAGTCTGCATCCTTAGCTAAGCCAGAGGATTAGCTAAGTGGAACAAGTGGAACAAGTGGAACCCTGACTTGAGGGAGTGAGCTACATTTGGGTTTATGAACTCTATAACCTTGAAACTTCATATATATCTAAACCTATAGGCCTACATAAGTGGCCTATTTTTCCCAGATAGTGGCTATCACTTCCATCTTGCTCAAAAATGATGCAGAAACTTCTTCCCTTTGAGACAACACATACCCTTCTTAGGATATGCTTCCACCTCCACTCCTGGACACCAGATTAATATATAGAGTCAATAGATAATATTACTTGGCATGGAAATACTGGGTTTTTAAGAGAGAAAAACAACTGCTTCAAATGAGCCGTAGACCCTAGACAATATTTGCTGGCAGGAGTTAGGGGAGTATGGAGGTAGATCCTGATGCTGTTGGACTAAGTGGGGTAGGGAATAAAATTGAATAGGGTTGAGGATGGAGAGAAAGGTCAGGTGAAGATAGAGAATCAGAGTTTATTGATAGGGGAGCATTCTACCATAAGATTTAACACCTTGGCAAGGACAGCAGGAAACAGTGTTACATGCTGCCAGGGTGGCTTTTGGAAACTTAGAGAAAGCAATGGTCCCCACTAAATAAAGTATTAATATAAATGCCAGGGCTGCTATGCAGACAGAAAAAAAAAATACCAAAAGACTCATAGATTTGGGCATGTTAAAATGAATATACAAAGTAAGTAAGCTCAAAAAATGTTATCTGTTAACTCTATTCTTTGTAAGGCTTGTAGGACATCCCATGAACTAAAGCAATAAGAATGTTCTGATGACTGAGACATAAGCATAATTGGGACCCTTCAGTGGTGACCATCCTCTTTATGTAATTATTGATGGCAGGAGATGCTATTATAAAATTGAGCTCTCTGATAGCAATGAAGATGACAAAATCTCAAAACAATAGAGGTTAGGTCATGGTGATTAGTTGTCACAAGGAGATGGGCACAATTTTCTTAATGAGCAGCTAGTTTAAATGCATCCAGGACTCTCAGCTCACAGAGAGCTATGGAGATGGTTAATAGAACACAGCATCTCTAGGGGGAAAGTAAGTAGACAGCCAACAAAGTATTATACAATCTTCACAATTGAAATAAATCAAAGATGGATGATCAGGAAGCCGAATATGGCCACCTAATAAAAAGTCATGACTCCTTGTACAATCTTTGAACTTGAGGCAATTTTCAGACCTTGAACTCATTGACTGAAGGCTCAACTGAATCACCAGAAATATCCCTGCAACACCACAGCAAATATCCGTGGTAATGATTCTCTTCTGTTCTTCTACAAGGAGCCTATATCTTTTTACTTGGATAACATGTACTAGGGAAAGGATACTCCTGAAACATTTTGAGAACTGTTGTACACAGGATCCTGGTTTACCTATCTAGGATTCTGCAGTGGGCACATTGCCATGAGACTATCTGGCCACATTATGTACTACATCACCTGAAAATGCCAGCTTCATAGAGTGACAGGCTGGCATTTTGAGAGGGCAGTTGAATCTTGCAGAGATCATATCCAGTGAGGAGCAGCTGCTATCCTCCAGGGTGCAGTTAAATCCTCAATCAATGACCGTTATTTTATGGTGCTCTTTTTTTACTTGTAGAATACATGGGTCCCAGAACTAAAGAGTGACCTCACTTGGTACCATCTCATCCAGTGACCCACTTGGGAAATCTATGCTTCCCTTCCCGCAATCTAAGCTCTGCCAGTTTAGAGTTCTCAGTTCCCAGAAGTGAAGAAAGCTTCCAATAAGTGACATAGCAGGAGTCACATTACTCTATAAGCCATGGCAGCTACTCAGCTACTTTAGGCTTCTGTGTCAAGAAACAGCAGATAAGGGAAGGCACTATCCTGGTGGGAGTAATTAGCTTGTATGATTTGCTAGAGGTAGGACTGTTGTTACATAGTGAGCCAGTAAAGAATAAGTTTGATACACAATTGATCCACTGTGTCATTTCTTGGTATTCACTTGTCCAATTTTGGTGGTAAGCAGACAAGTGCATCGGCCGTGGCCTGAGAAGAGTCTGGCGAATTAAGGACTCAGATTTCCTAGTGACAATGTTCTGGTAATCCTACTATTATAGTTAAGATACCAACATCAAAAGATGTACTAGACAAGGGTGAGAGAAATCTAGAATGGCAATAGTAGAAGATGATGATGAATATCATCCCACTACTGATCCTTTTGAAAGTTTTCACAGAAAGAAACTAACCAGAATACTGAAGTAGCTTTTCCCAGATAGAATTATCACACCTAGGAAGTGAACCTGAGCGAATGGTATTGTGCACCAGCCAGATCCCCTCCTCAGGACTCAAGCATGCATTACTCCAGCACCTCATTGCTATATGCTAAATCCCTCTGGAGAAATTGCCCTAAGCCAACCAGAGCAGCCCCTCCTAAGGTTATGCCACCTAGTGGGGAGTAGCACAAACTGAATGACTGGTTGATGGAGCAGGGGGTGGCTATATAAAGGCTTAGCCCCTTGCCTCTGAGTAGGACAGATCCGAGGGGACATCACAGCTCCAGAACTTCTCCAGAGCTACTGAGACCTTTGCAACTGCTCTGTAGTTCAACCTTCCCCCTGCTCAAACCTATTTCTTTCACTCCCCAACATGTGCTGATCTAGAAGGCACTTCCCCAAACCATCTGCATATACATCTCTGCCTTAGTTTCTCTTTTATCAGAAAGCTGTCTTAAGACAAATACATATATTAGGTATATATTTAGTAATATATAGAATGTATATTAAAATATATTTAAGTGACACATAAGTATATAAGTTACTTAAACTATATATTATATGTATATATAATGTATATTTACATATATACACACATACATATATACATACATACACATAATCTCCCTTAACATGTATTTTTTAGCCATGCCATCATTTGACTTGTCTAAAACAAATTTTATTTCAGCATGTTAGCTTTTAAATCTGAGAAGCAAAAAGATTTATGAAGTAGAAATTCCTAAACATGAGGGAGTCAAACAGATAACTTAGCCAATAAAATGCTCAGTAAGCCACTGTCACACGATTAGAATCTCAAAAGGCCTGTGATCCAAAACTCATCCAAACCAGGGAAAAGCATGTTTAAACGATTGTTCAGGTTCAGTCTATTCCTGACTGAGCTTATTGACACCACCACTTAACAAGAAAAGAGCTAGGAATACATCAATAAATGGATGTTGGAAAGTACAATACTATTAACTGTTTGGAACCTGAGAAGAGTCACCATTGTTATACTTTTTATCATCCAACTCTGTTTTGCTCCTAAACTTTCTGAATTCAGAATTTTTTTTTACAACATATGCAGCTCATATCTTTTAAAAATGAATCTATGGCTAAAAGAAATTATGTTTTGAACAAAACAGAAAATAAATTGTTTGCAGTTGAATCAGAGTAACTTTTTTCGAGTTACTAAGGCTAACTTCAGTTAGTCTCCTGTAGGAGATATATATATATATATATATATATATATATGTATATATGTGTGTGTGTGTATATATATATATGTATATATATAGCAAATCACCAAATAAGTGAATATTTGATAGATATTTAAAACCTTTAAACATTTCTTGATAATGTACTAGTATCTTTAAATATGCCGATAATAAAACCAGACAGCATATATCCCTACATTGCTAATAAAGTGAATTGAAACTGAAAGTTCTTTAAACATTACCAAAAAGGAGCAGTTGTTCTGTAAATTTACACTACTAAAATTAGAGGCCTTTGAGGTAGCTGTGAAAACATTCTAATGTTGGAAGAAAAAAACCCTTCAGAATGTTGCAAAACTAGAAATCAAAGTAGGGTTGTTAAGCAATTCAAATTTGAAAAAATTAACTTTTTTAAAATAGGGAAATTTTGAATTCTGGTCTTTGGTTCTATAAGGTAGCTATTACTTCACTACTTTTATTGGATTTTTATTATTTTAACATATCAAAGAGAATCTTTTTTCTAAGGAACAGTGTCTTTTACATATTAAGGGTGGCAGATGCTCACACACTTCACTATTCTTATGTCTGTATAAACATTATTGGTTCTTTCCACATTTTCACAAAACTGATTTTCATGTAGAAGCCTGAACAAAGGAGCAAGTGACATTTTTACCCATTTATAAAGAGAGTTGAATGTATTATATATTGGTGAGATAAAGGCAAGGAAACAACATGGAATCAATGGGAGTTTAAATGAGACTCTAAAAATTATAATATTATTATTATTAATAGTAATAGCTAACTTTTATTGAGCATTTACCATATGCTCAGGTCTTTATGGACTATCTCATTTAATCCTTTAACAGTCTGAATAATATAGTACCATTATTATTCCCATTTTACTGGCAAAGAAATTGAAGATCACAAGGGTTAAGTAAACTTTCATGGTGATAAAATTAAAAGGGGTAAAGCTGGGTAAAGGTGGTAATTAACACAGCAGGTATTTGCATCATACTTAAGTATATACTAAGTTTATACTAGCCTAGGGAACTAGGAGCTTGTTGCTTTAAGGCAAGTATACCTTTTAATTTCTTTTTCTCTTAAGAAAAGGACCTGGGATATGCCATATCCGAGGTTGGGAAACTATGGCAAACTATGGCCCATTAGCCAAATCTAGCTGAGAGGTGACTATATTTATAAATAAAGTTTTACTAGTACTCAGCAACATTCTTTGTTCATTCATTTACTTACAGTCTTTGGCTGCTTTCACACTGCAGCGATGGAGATGAGTAGTTGAGACAATGACCATATGACTCACAAAGATCAGATATTTACATATTGGCCTTTTCCAGAAAATGCTGAATCCTATAGTATATAGTCTTTCTTTAGGATTCACATAAAATGGCACATAGTTCCAATATTCAGCAATAGAAATATGAATGATGTTTAATAGAGCCTCTTGTTATCACATTTCAAATTAGCAAATATAATCTAGGATATAAAATTTGAGATGATGGGAAAATCATATTTTGTGCAAGATCATATTTTGTTACAATAGAAAGTAAAATTTATAAACAATATTTTATTTTTAATATAACAGTTATAAATAATAGGTAAAAAATTATATTAAGGAAAAGAGTCAATTGGGCTGCTTTATACTAATTTCTCTGTCACGGTGGTTCATTGTTTTGGCTAAACTCTTGAATTTAAAGGTTTTCAGTTTTGATCTCTCTCATGGATCACTGTTTTCTGTAGCTATTGGCATAGTTGGAAATATACAAGATCATATGTACTATATCAACAAATAGAGATCTTAAGAAATAACTATTGTTTTAATTTGTATCACTCGAAATTTCTTTGCAAATGAGTTCAATAAGCTCAAAAAAATGAGCCTACTGATAAGTAATACAATCAGGTATGTGGATCTTCGGTTAGCTTGCATTATATATGCTCAACATAATACTTTAAAAGCCATGTACCTCATAACATTATCACTTGGTTGTTTTTATTTCTTCTAGATTTGGATGATCCAGTAGTAACTGTTCATCAAAGTATAGGTGAAGCTAAAGAACAATTTTACTATGAGAGAACAGTGTTCCTCCGGTGTGTTGCCAATTCCAATCCACCTGTTCGGTATAGCTGGAGACGTGGCCAGGAGGTGTTACTGCAAGGATCTGATAAAGGAGTTGAGATTTATGAACCCTTCTTTACCCAGGTAGGAATTAAGGTCTCATATTTCCACCCAACACCGCTATAATACTTTCCTAATTCAGACAGCATGCAATATTATAGCTGTTTGAAAAGATACTTTCTCCAAATCGGGCCTTTTAAAAACCAATATGTGCTTGGCTGAAAGATCAGAGAACTAAAATATAAAGGGCAACTTGTTTTTTATGTGGTAGTTAAATTTAAATTGCTAACTCTTAAAAGCATTTTTAACTTAATGTACACTAACTTTATTTCTTTATCCATAACTTTGCCTAGGTTTCACTATAAAGTACATAATTATATATTATGCTGACTGATTTATTTTTTCTGGAAAATATTTCTTTTAAAAAGAGATTTCGATTTCCCCATTTGCAATGGTAAATAACTTTTAAAGGAACAAAGAAATCTATTTGAAATTTACTTGGCTTTGATTTTAGAAAAAAAAAGTCTTTAATTTCCTTTATTCATTTTTGTTTATGATGTAGTTTAGAAAGACAGCCTTATTTATGTTAAAAATGAAAATATCTGATGATTCAGATTTAATTTTACAGAGTGAATAAAATATGAAATATTCTTGTGTACTGTACTGGGAGTGGAGAATGAGTAATTCTTGAGGAAGACATTGAAATTTGTAGGAATGTTAGCTGTTGTTGTAAAGCTTTTTTGATGACTGGAAAGAAGCACAAACCTAAATTAACAAATAAAAAGTTTTAAATGGAAAAAAAATATTTGAACAAATATTCAAAACTATTGTGACCATGAATGATAATTTTTAAAATGATATAAACTAAAATAAAAACAGGGATTTGACCACATTTTATATATATTTGAGAAATCTTTATATCCCTATCTAAGGAAATATATAACTAAACTTTAAATATTGTAAATACTTTACTTCACAGTTTTAAAGATTAATACAGCTTTCACATCTAAACACTGATAACATAAGGTTATTCTGAGTTTGTAAATATTCCAGCATCCCATTTTTTCATCATAAAATATTCCTTTTCTAATAAACTAAAACCTGACATAAGATTAACATCATCTTCAGATTAATATAATTGCCAATGTTTAGATATCAACTGTGGAAGAATGCATGATAAAATAATAACATCTGCATGCATCATATTTCTGTTTTGCAAGTATATTGTAAATAAAAATATGCATTTTTTATTTTATCAAATATATAGACCAGTTTTGAGTTGCCAAAATATTAATCTCTGAAAATCATCATTGCACGTGTGTCACTAGTGAGTTTACCATGACACAGTATTGAAGACTGTTTGGATCTGATCCTTGCTTGACTTAGGCCACTATGACATCAAGTGTTCTGTGCCAGCAGGCAGGACTAAATTTTTCCAATGTATTCTGCACTACTATAACTCATTCTTCAATTTTTACTAAAGTGTTTCTTTAGTTACAAACATAAAATAAAATTTTTATCATCCAGATAAATGATTGTCTATTATGTATTTGATTATTCTATTGTCAATCTATTTTGAAAATATGGACATTGTTAAGATTTATAAAACATATTTTCCTCTAGCATTTGTCAAACATGATAACATTTACAAATACTGGGGTAATTCTAAACACTTTTTAACTATGGCTATTTCTAACCTGCAGATGGGTCTGATAACTTGGAAATGAACACATGGGCCTTGGCCAAATCTTAGGAAATTTTTTATAATATCAAGATAATTAGGAATTTGTTTTAAAGATTTTAAATAAGCCCAAACTTTTATAAAATTGATATATAATAATTGTACATATTTATGAAGTACAGCGTGATGTTTCAATAATTGTATACATGTGTAATAGTCAAATTAGGGTATTTAGCACATCCATCACTTCATCCATTTATCTTTTTTGTGAGAACATTCAAAATTCATTTAGCTATTTTAATATATGCATTACAATATTGTTAATCATAGTCACCCTACTGTACAATAGAACACAAAAACTTAATTCTTCCTATTTAACAGTAACTTTGTACCCAGTGACCAATCTCTCCCTATTCTCTCCTCCCTCTCCAGCCATTCATTGCTAACCACTATTCTGCTCTCTGTTTCTGTGAAACCAACTTCTTTAGATTACAAATACCAGTGAGACCATGAAATATTCTTCTTTCTGTGTCTGTCTTGTTTTACTTAACATAATGTCCTCCATGTTCATCCACGTTGCTGAAAATGACAGGATTTCATTATTTTATGGCTGAATAATATGTCTGTGTGTGTATAACATTTTCTTTATTCATGTATTAGTGGAAACTTAGGTTCATTCCCTATTTTGACTATTGTAAATAGTACCACAATAAACATGAGAGTGCAGATATCTCTTTGTCATACTGATTTTATTTCCTTTGGATATATAGCCAGCAGTGGGATTCCATAGGGTAGTTCTATTTTTAATTTTTTGAAGAATATACATACTTTTTTCCATGATGGCTGTATTAATTTATATTCCCACCAACAGTGCACAAGTGTTCCCTTTCTCTACATCCATACTGCTATTTGTTATTTTTTGTCTTTTTGATAATAGGCGTTCTAATGGGAGTGAGGTGATACTCCATTGTGGTTTTGTTTTCCATTTCCCTGATGTAAATGATGTTGTGTGCTTTTTCATATACCTATTGGCCACTTGTATATCTTCTTTTTGAAATGTGTCTATTCAGATCTTTTGCCCATTTTTAAATCAGATTGTTTTTTGTGATTGAGTTCCTTGTGTATTCTGGATCTTAATCTCTTGTCAGATGCGTAGTTTACAAATATATTTTCCAATTTTGTAGGTTGTCTCTTCACTTTGTTGATTGTTTCCATTGCTATGCAGAAGCTTTTTATTTCAATTTAATCCCATTTGTCTATTTTTGCTTTAGTTTCTTGTGCCTAGACCAATGTCATGAAGCATTTCCCCTATGTTTTTCTTCTAGTAGTTTTTATCATTTTATATCTTACATTTAAGTCTTTAATCTGTTTTGAGTTAATTTTTGTATATGATGAGAGATAGGGGTCTAGCTTTGTTCTTCTACATGTGGATATCCAGTTTTCCCAGCACCATTTATTGAAGATACAGTCCTATCACTAGTGGGTGTTTTGGCCCCTTTGAAAAATCAGTTGGCTCTAAGTAGATGGATTTATTCCTGGGTTCTCTATTCTGTTCCATTGGTCTATATGTCTATTTTTAATGCCAGTACCACAGCTGTTTTAGTTTCTATAGCTTTGTAGAATATTTTGAAGTCAGGTAGTGTGATGCCAGCTTTGTTGCTTTTGTTCAAAATTGCTTTGACTGTTTGAGGACTTTTGTGATTCTATAAAATTTTACAATTGTTTTTCTATATCTGTGAAGAATATCATTGATATTTTGATAGGAATTGCAATGAATCTGTAGACTGCTTTGGGTAGCATGCACATTTTAACAACATTAATTCTTCCAATCCATTAACATGGGATATTTTTCCATTTATCTGTGTCCTCTTCAATTTATTTCACCAATGTTTCATAGTTTTCATTGTGGAGATATTTCATCTCCATGTTTAAATTTATTTCTAAGTATTTAGTTTTTGTAGATTTTGTAACTGTGGTTGCTTTCTTGATTTTTTTCAGATAGTTTGCTATTGATGTATAGAAATACTAATGATTTTTGTATGTTGATTTTGTATCGTGATACATTACTGAGTTTATTTATTAGTTCTATTAAATAATAGCTTTCTCATGGAATCTTCAGGATATTTTATATGGACAATTATGTCATCTGCGCACAGTAACAATTTGACTTCCTCCTTTCCAATTTAGATCCCATTTCTTTCTTTCTTTTGCCTAATTTCTCGGGGTAGAACTTCCAGTAATATGTTGAATAATAATAGTGAAAGTGGGCATCTTTGTATTGTTCCAGATATTAGAGCAAACGCTTTCAACTTTTCCCTATTCATTATGATGTTAGCTGTGGGTTTGTCATTTATGGCCTTTATTGTGTTCAGCTAGATTCCTTCTATGCCTAGTTAGAGTTTTATCATGAAGGGATGTTGGATTTTATCAAATACTTTCTCTGTGTCTATTAAAACAATCATATGGTTTTTGTCCTTGATTCTGTTAATGTGATGTGTCAGGTTTATTGATTTGCACATGTTGAGCTGTCCCTGCATCCCAGGAATGGATTTCACCTGATCATGGTGAATAATCTTTTTAATGTGCTGTTGAATTTGCTAGTATTTTGTCGAGGATTTTTACATGTATGTTTATCAGGAAAATTAGCTTGTAGTTTCTTTTCTATTATTGTGTCCTCTGGTTTTGTATCAGGGTAATGCTGGCCTGGCAGAATGAGCTTGGAAGAGTTCTCTTTTCAATTTTTTGGAAATGTTTGAAAAGAATTTGTATTAGTTCTTTCTTAAATATTGGCTAGAATTCAGCAGTGAAGCCATCAGGTCCTGCGATTTTCTTTGATAGGAGACTTTTAATTACAAATCCAGTCTTGTTACTTGTTATTGATTTGTTCAGGTGTTCTGTGTCTTTGTGATTCAATTTTCGAAGGCTGTGTGTGTCAATGGATTTATCCATTTCTTCTAGGTTTTCAGATTTGTTGCCATACAGTTGTTCATCACAGTCTATTATGATCCTTTTGATTTATATTTCTGTGGAATCAGTTTTAATTTCTTCTTTTTCACCTCTGATTTATTTATTTAGATCTTTTCTCTTTTTTTCTTAGTCTAGCTAAAGGTTCATTGATTTTTATCTTTTCAAAAAGCCAACTCTTCATTTTGTTGATATTTTATATTGTATTTTAGTCTCTATTTCATTTATTTCTGCTCTGATCTTTATTATTTATTTTATATGACTAATTTGGGGGTTAGTGTGTTTTTATTTTTCTGCTTTCCTTAGGCTCAGTGTTAGATTTTTTATTTGAGATTTTTCTTCTTTTTGATAAAGAGATTTATTGATATAAACTTTCTTAGAACTGCTTTCACTGTATACCATAGGTTTTGTATGTGTGTATTTTTATTTTTATCTAGAAATTATTTCTTTATTGACCCACTGGATGTTCAGGAACATGTTGTTTAATTTCCATGTATTTGTAAAATTTCTGACATTTCTCTTGTTATCAATTTCTAATTCAATACATTTGTGGTCAGAAAAGATACTTGATATGAATTTGATCTTTTGAAATTTGACAAAACTTGTTTTGTGGCTTAATATGTGATCTATCCTGGAGGATGTTCCATGTAGAGTTGAGAAGAATCTATATATTTTATCTGTTGGAGGGAATGTTCTGTAAACATCTATTATTTCAGTTTGGCCTAGAGTACTGTTTAAATCTATTGTTTCTTTGTTTATCTTCTATCTGGATGATGTGTTCATTCCTGAAAATGGAATGTTGAACTCCCCTACTATTATACTGCACTATATATTTAGATCTACCAATTGTTGCTGTATATATTTAGGTGCTCTAATAATGAGTACCTATATATTTATAACAGCTATATTCTCTTGCTGAATTAACCCCTTTATCATTATATAATGCCCTTCTTTGTCTCTTTTTCTAGTTTTTGACTTAGTCTTTTCTCTCAGATATAAGTATAGCTATGCCTGCTCTCTTTTGGTTTTCATTTGCATGGAGTATCTTTTTCATCCATTCACTTTCAGTCTAACTGTGTCCTTACAGGTACAGTGAGTTGTTTGTAGGCAGCATAAAGTTGGGTATTGTTTGTTTCTTTGTTTGTTTGTTTATTTAATCTATTCATCCACTTTATCTCTTTTTTGGTTGTTTGTTTCTTGAGACAGGGTTTTGCCCTGTCAGCCAGGCTGCAGTGTAGTGGCAGAATCATGGCTCACTGAAACTTCAAACTCCTGGGCTCAAGAGGTCCTCTTACCTCAGCCTCCTGAGTAGCTAGGAATATAGGCATGCACCACCAAGCCTGGTCATTTTTTTTTTCTTATAGAGCACTTTATGCCTTTTAATTGTAGAATTTAGTACATGTACATTGAAGGTAATCAATGATAGCTAAGGAGTTATTGCCATTTTGTTAATTGTTTTCTAGTGATTTTGTAGATCCTTTCTTCTTCTCTTACTGTGTTCCTCTGTGGTTAAGTGATTTTCTATAACTCTTTGTTTTGATTTATTGGGTTTTATTTTTAGTGCATCTATTGTAAATGTTCGCTTTGTCATTGCCATAAGGCTTACAAAAAACGTAGTTATAATAGGTTATTTTAAACTGATAACTTTGGTCACACAAAGGAAGAAAAAATAGATAAACTACTCTTTTCCTTCTCTTCCGCCACCCCACATGTTCAATATTTATGTCACAATTTACATCTTTTTATATTACATTTTTAACAAACTATTGCAGTTATAATTTTTGAAAGTTTTATTTTTTTAACTTTCATACTAATGATATAAGTGGCTTACACACCACCATTTTGTTATTCACCCAACTCTAATTAGAATATTTAGAATTTGTGTATTTACTCTTACCAGTGAATTATATACTTTCAGATGTTTTCATTTTACTCACTAGTGTCCTTTTGTTTCATTTTGAAGAACTACCTTTATCATTTCTTTAACACAGGTCTGATGGTGATTAATTCCTTCAGCTTTTGTTTGCCTGAAAGAATGTTTATCTCTCCTTCATTTATGCAGAACAACCTTGCTGGATACACAATTCTTCATTGACAATTTCTTTCCTTCAGCACTTTGAATATATTATCCCACTCTCTCCTGGACTTTAAGGTTTCTTGTAAGAATTTTGCTATTAGCCATATTGGGACTCCCTTTTTGTGTTATTTGCTTCTTTTTTCTTGCTGGTTTCAGAACTCTCTCTTTGTCTTTTATCCTTGACAGTTTTATTATAATATGTTGTGGAGCAGCCTTATTTGGATTGAATCTGATTGGAGACTTTGAACTTCTTTTACCTGGATATTTATATTAATATCTTCTTCCACAATTGGAAAGTTTTCTGTTATTATTTCTTTAACTAAACTTTCTATCCCTTTATCTTTCTCCACTTGCTCTTGAACAACAGTGAGCCATTTATTTGCTCTTTGGGTGTAATCCCATGAATCTGGTAAGCTTTCTTTATTTCTTTTTCCTCTCTGAATATATATTTTCAATTAGCCTTTCTTCAATTTTAGAGATTATTTTGTCTGTTTGCTAAATTTGGCTATTGGTTCTCTCCATTCATTTTTTATTTCATTCATTCTATTTTCAGCTCCAGGATTTCTGCTTAATTTTTTTTTGCAATTATATTATTTTGTAATTATATCTATTTAATATTTCTATGTAACCAATTCTCAGAAGCTATCATACTGGAGCTCTCACGCTAATAACTATTGATTCTACCTTTTAAAAAACTTTTATTCTCTCTTTCTTTTTTATTTCCCCATCCTTTTATGAGAAAACAACTTGTTAATTTCAACATTTCAATACTAATACTTTCTTTAATCTGAATATTAGCCTGTATTTTGCTGCACAACACAGACTTTCTTGACCTTTGACTGTGCTAGTAACTCTACTGCTTGGACAGTCTGAATTCTCTTAGAAATATTTAAGGAACAAAAAAACTTTTCTTGCAAATTTTTGTTCTGTATTAAATAGCTATTGTTAATTGCAAATAGCATGCACTTTTAGTTCTTATTATACAAAGATTTTCCTGGTTTGATACTTAATTATGTTGCTTATCCCTCTTTCTGAACTGGCTTTGTATTTGCATCTGTCTTAAAAATCATGTTGGAAAGAAATATTTCAATACTTTTATGTTATATGTATACTTAGTTTGTTAATACTAAATATATCTTGTAGGCCAAACTGTGATGGAAAAACTAAAACATCAGTGTATGGCAAGTTTAATTCTCATAACCATGGACAATGGTGGCTTTTTCAAAGATATTATCAATGTTTTTTCTTCATAGGACACATGTTGATATACTACATGGGCCTGATATATACAAATCCAGCCATATCCCATGACTTTTATTTTCTCTTCATGGAATATTAAAATGTCTCCCTAATTGGTCATCATATTTTATTACAGAAAACTTCAAATATTCAAAGTGAGCATTTAAAAATATAAATCTGATAAAATTTATTTTCTGCTTTAATTCTTCCTATGTCTTCCCAATATTTATAATATATCCAAATAATGTATTATGACCTACAAGGCCATGACCAACTTCACCCTGCCTTGCTCTCACTTACCTTATCTTATATATGCCATTGCACTGTTCTGGTCACACTATTCCTCAACAGGCCTAGCTTGCCTATGAATACTATCTGTGTATTTTTGATCTCTCCACACAGAATATTTTATACTTAGATAGTATGACAGGGGTCTTCTTAACACTGAGGGCACATCAACTCAGGGAAGACTTCTCTGAAAAATCTGTATGAAGTATCATTCCTTTCTTCCCATAGTTACTCTTACCCAATAGCTAGTTTTATTTTTACTCATAAAACGATCAAATTATCTTATTTGTGTTTTTCAACATAAACTCACTAAATACAGAGACTTTGTCCTTTCAACAGCCCAAACAGTGCCTGATCCATGGAAAAATTCTCAATAAATATATATTAAATGTTGAACCAATACTTCCATGGAGTTTTCTAGATTACTAGCTATGAAATAATTAAAATTGACTACAAGTTACTAGTAACACCTGATTTACTCTCTGTAATGCCATCCCTCTTCACCCACTAAAGAAACTTAGTGAATGAATATGATGTTATAAATGAATCCATTTTAATAAATTTAATTTTCAAACTGTTGGTGATTTTCTAGTTATAATTTTTAGTGGATTTCTAGTTTAATTCCACTGTATCAGAGAGCATACTTTGAATAATTTTAACCCTTAGAAATTAATTTTGATGTGCATTATATATAAGCTAGAGTCTATATTCATAAATGTTCTATGTGCACCCAAAATAATGTACATTCCAAACTTTTGTTCAGTGCTAATTAGGTCACATTAGTAAATTGTGTTATTCAGATCTATATATATCTGATTTTTCTGTCTATTTTAAAAGCTATTGAGAGAGGTTAGTTAACATCCATGACTATGGTAATAGATTTGTCTATTTCTTCTCTTATTTTTGTCAATTTTTGCATTGTGTATTTTGAAGATACCATTATATATTATTAGTTCATACAGATTTAGTATTATTATATCATCCTGATAAATTATACTGGTATATTATCTTCCTGATATTATGTCTTCCTGGTAGATTATCTTTAAGAAATATCCCTGTTTACCTCTAGAAATGTTTCTTGACCTAAAATCTGCTTTGTCGGTCATAAATTTAACTACATAAACTTTCTTTTGGTTAGTATTTTTTGGGGGGAAGAGTGTGGTGATGGTGGTTAATATTCATCTTTGCTTTCACATTTAAACTTTCTATGTGTTTAGAACACACATTTTTATAACATGTTACTTGTAAACAGTATGTAGTTTTTTCATTGTTGTTTTAATACTGTGGGACAATTATAAGAGAACATTTAATCCAATGAATGATATATCCATCTTTTTTTTATGATTTACTTGTTTTATGTCACTTCTCACTTTTCTTGCTTTCTTTTGGATTTATCAAAAAACTTTAATTATTCCACTTTCTGCATTATTTAAGCAGGAGTTTTACAATATCTTAGTATCGTTTGTTGGTAACCTTAAAAGTTATACATTGGAAGGCCAGTTGTGGTGGCTCATGCCTATAATCCCAGCACTTTGGAAGGCTGAGGTGGGAAGATTGCTTTAGCCTAAGAGTTTGAGACCAGCCTGGGGCTGATCTAGACCCCGCCTCTACAAAAAAAATTTTTTTTAATTAGCCGGGTGTGGTGGCACATGCCTTTAGTCTCACCTACTCAGGAGCCTGAGGCAGGAGGATTACTTGAGCCCAGGAGTTGGAAGTTGCAGTGAGTTATGAACATGCCACTGCACTCCAGCCTGGGCAACAGAGTGAGACCCAGTCTCTTAAAAAAAGAAAATTACACCTTGTATCTTTAATTATTACTTTGTCATTTTCTCAATAATAATAGAAGTTTAGAGTAGTTCAACAATATTTACTCTTTGTGATTTATTCTATTTTTGTCTAGTATTTTAATTCTACATATATTTATAATTGCTTTATTTTATTATAAAACAATTATTTTATTCTTTGAATCAATCATGATCTACTTATATTTACCAGCATTTTTACTGTATTGAGTTAATTTTTTTGTGGTGTGAAGGAATCCTTGAAGTTCATTTTTTACAAATGAATATGCATGTTTTCTAGCACCATTTACTGAAAAGGTCATTCTTTCACCACTAACTTTTCTTGGCACTTATATTAAAATCAATTGGCTTTATATGTTGGGATCTATTTAGGTACTATTTATTTTTTCCCATTGACCTATTTATCTATCTATATGCCAATACCAGTGGTATCTTAATTACTACAGTTTTATACTAATACTTGAAAGCAAGAAGAATAAGTCTATTTATCTTTTCCAAAATTGTTTTGGGTATTCTAGCTTCTTTGTGTTTCCATATGAATTTGAGAATCATCTTGTCAATTATTATAAAAAGGCTGCTAAGATATTGAGTGAGATTTTATTGAACATATAGATCAGTTTGAAGAGACTGATATCAATGTTAATGGTCTGAGGAATCTTAGGAGGACTAATGGTGGCAATATATTTTATATCAAGCACAGAAAAAACCTCATCCCCTTATTTTCATTTTACTTCTTTGTCAAGAATAGTAATGTTCTATAAACAATTTCAAAGCCTATGTAAAATTTTCCAATACAAATTTCATTTAGGCTTATCAAGCTTTGAGATACTGCTTTGAGTCTCTATATGTATATATGTATTTATCAAAAATGCATATGAAGCTAGTCATTTACTTTAAAAATTCTAGGAAGTTTCTTATAAAGAAATTATCACTAAGGGACAAGGCAGCTAGCTATATATATATATATATATATATATATATATAGCCATATATATATATGGCTTCCTGCAAATACAGGAGTTGCTTTTTCAATTGAGCTGTATTAGGTGTACTTTTGTGAAGTGATCACAAATGCAAATGCCTACTGAGACTAATTAGGTAACGTAAATATGTGGATCTGTTTGGTAATATGAAATAAGAACTGGTGAGGCCAGCTATGAAATCAATAGTGCATGCTCACTAGAACAATATACCACCTGTTGTTCCCAGAGTTCTATATTTGTCTTCTTGGGCTGCCATTTTGAAAGTCTGCTTGAATCCCCAATTTCTTCAGAGTATATCTGGTGGTATATATGATGAAATTGCTAATTTCACCTTATTTCATATTAATATATAGAGCATTGCAGAATAATCATTGTTTCTCTAAAAGTTCTATTAAAATTAAAATTAATAGATTTGGAAATCCAGGGCTGATTTCAGGCTCCAGGGTACATTTTAATAATATAGATAGAAATGATGTGGAGAACATTTTTACCCATGAGTCTACTTGATTGCAAACAATGTCCTCATTTGGAGCTTATATCTGCCTTGGAAATTTGGAAGTAATGTGAATTATGATTGTCCAGCAATAGAAAGCAATACAATGGACTTAGCTTATTGTGTTTATATTTATTTAATTTTTTAAATTTTTAGTTCTTATGGACATATAATAGTTGTATATCTTTATAGGGTACTTGTGATGTTTTGATACAGCCATACATTGTGAATAATCAAACCAGGTAATTGGCATATCCATCACCTGAGGTGTTTATCATTTCTTTGTTTTAGGAACATTTCAATTCCTCTCTTTTAGTTATTTTAAAGTATACCCTAACTTATTGTAGATTTTAGTCACTTTTGTTTGTGCTATCAAATATTGTTCATTCCATCTATCTAACTATATTTTTGCACCCATTAACCATTCCCACTTTATCCTTCCTCCTGCCCCTACTATCTTTCCTAGCCTCTGGTAACCTTCATTCTACTCTTTGTGTCCATGAGATTAGTTGTTTTTA
>CM052442.1:41536045-41588533 GCA_028533085.1 Varecia variegata
AGTTGTTTTTAATATTTAGCTCCCACATATGATTTTATTTTTACAATGAAAAAATATAACTGTTGTGTAGGTTCTAATTTACAAAGTTAACACATGTAGTTATCTTTCTCTACATTAGAAGATAAACCCATACATTTTAAGTAATTATTCATAATTGTGCTGTTAAGTTAAAGGTATCAATGATTTGATGTACACATCAAATTTGCTTTAGATTTTAAATTAATTTTGTGTTGTATCCTTAAAATATTTACCAAGATAGATTTTTTCTTCCCTTTCTATATAGGTTTTGCTATTTGTAATGGTATAGAAATGGTGTTCACTTTTCCTTTTGCTTATTACACTAGTGTTTTTATGTTCATGTATATATTATTTTTAGATGTTATTGATTTATTGAACCATTGTTTCCCATCAACTTCCATATGTACTTAATAATGAAAAACTTTCAATGTTAGCATTGTTTGTATTGGGAGCACTCAGTAATATTTTAGTTTCTCCCCATAGGTCCATATACTATGGCCTCTGTGCCTTTGCAATGTAAATAATATCAGTTAAAATAGCTGATATTCACTATGTATAAGATATGAACAAATCTTTGCCAGCAATATAGAAGTTACCAGGCAAGGCTCCTCCTCTGCTAATTTAGTTGATACATAAGGGAAAATTTAAGGTAAGCAGTAATATAAAGTAAAAATCATTGTCAGAATAGAGGTACACAATACTGCTATGGAAGTAGTATTAAAGTTGGAAACATTAGCATCTATAAGTAATATGGAAAGAAGACAATGTCTCCAAAGATTATCTATGTCTATGGCTGGTTGGAACGATAATTGGTGTAATATATGTGAGAACAGTAAAGCTGTAAAGCTGGGAAAGCATACTGGGAATATATTGTGGAAGGATTCAGATAATAGATATGTCTGCTTACTTTTTAATGTTAGAAAATTAAATTTCTTTTAAGGGTATGTTTTTAATAATAAGGCTATTTTGTCTTATTTTTAATAAAATAGAGTTTCTAAGACAGATATATCTATCCTTCATGCCTATTCATACTATGCAAATAACTTTATAAATTTGAATTGAATATTTATTTCATAGTCCTGTTGAGTGAAAAAAATATCTTGTTTATAATTTTTATAGACAACATTTCCAGAATGAAATTGATCTGTTTTCCTGGGGCTGATATGAATTCATAAGCATATAATCCAATAAGTCTAAGAGGAATAATTAGGCATTTCATACTTCTACTCACTTAATACTGAAAGATATAGGCTACCATATATTATTGTCCATTTAAGTTTATAATAAATTAGTCATTATAAAGCAGAATGTAAATTTGAAGGGTCTATTTTTTACTGATATGTAAGGATCATAATAAAAAACTAATATAGCTTAAAAAATTCTAGTTTATGTTATAAGTAACATGGAAATACTGCTTGAGGCTATGCGTATTATTTCACTAGAGTCATGTCAGTATTGGTAAGGGCCACTGACTAATGGGCTGCATGTCTTTGCTTTATTTCTGTTATTCAAAAATGGTATTAAAAGTTTAAATATAGCTGTTGCAAATAATTTTATAATTATTTAAGAAATGTGTACCTAAATTTTATAAATTGCCCATTCACTTGCCATTTTTCTAGAACTCTTGTAAAGAATTTCAAGACATCATCTTGTGTATTGTACAGTAATTACACCATATAATTACAAGACTGAACATATTTACATCAGTCACATAATTAGTTATAATTAAACTAATTAGACTAATTATGCAATTAGACAATAATCAACCTAAAATTACTTTTTAAAAATCATGGAAATTCACAGGAAAAAAGCCTCCCAATGTCACAGAATGTGAAATGTTTATGGTCAACAACATAAACTTAATGTTATTTGATAAATCAGTTATAAATTATAAAGTCTAAATTGTGTTTATATTCACATGTATACATACATGCCAGTTGATAGTACATAAGTGTGTGTATTTAGCTAAATACAAATACACTCACATATTTGTATTCTCTGTTTTGTTACACATTATCCTGTATTTTTAAAAAATATTTTTATCATTTCCTGACTGTGGTGTTCTAAGAAGGTATGGTTCAAATTCTTCCACAATTCTGCCTGTTATTTTTTATATTCCTTCAACAGACTTCATCTGTATTAGCCTCTCTCTCCCTTGACATGGTATATATATTAATCTTACATGTTAACTTAGAAGACCATGTTACATGGGTTCATGTGTCCTGGTACCTTGTTTTCTCACTGAAAGAAGTAATCACCTTAGTTCTAATCCCATGATATCCAAACTGTTGGGAAATTATGGATCTAGAGGTTTTTCTTTCTGTTCTGTCTGTCCTATCTGAGTCCATTTTGTATTTCTGTAAAAGAATACCTGAGACTGGGTAATTTAAAAAGAAAAGAAGTTTATTTGGATCACAGTTCTGTACACTGTACAAGAAATATGACACTGGAATCTGGATCTTTTAAAGGCCTGTGTATGCTTCCACTCATGGTGGAAGGTAAAGGGAGCTTCTTGTGCAGAGATTACATGGTGAGAGATGAAGCAAAGCGGGAGGGGGGGGCTCTTTTTAACAACTAGGTCTCATGGGAACTGATAGAATGAGAACTCACCCTACCACCACACTGAGGGAGGGCATTAATTTATTCATGAAGAACCTACCCCCATTACCCAAATGCCTGCCATTAGGCTCCAACATTGAGATTGAATTTCAACAGGAAGTTTGGGGGACAGATATCCAAACCAAAGCACCTTGCTTAAGTCTATTTTGCTGCTGTGTTCTTGATAAGAATTAACTAGGCTATGCATGTGCAAACCATTGTTTTTATTCAGCATACTTGGTCTTTAAAAAATAGGAATCATCTCAAAAAGTAGCATGAGTTCTCATTTTAATCTCAATATTACTATATGATTTATATTCTTTACTTTTAGATAACATAAATGCCATCAGCGTTCCTAACCACAAAAACTCAGGTATACAAAACATTTCAAGAATGTATCCATTTTAAAGGTGACCTCTGTATTTTAATGGTCAGAGCTTTATTGCTGTTGGTTCAGATGTACTTGATTGTTTTAAGTTTTTCCCCGGATCTTCCTTCTCTTTTACATTCTCTTGTCCATAACGGTTTAATTCTTCTGTGGATGGCTCCAAAGTCAGCTTCATAAATCCATTTTGCAGTCTACCCTGATGTAAATAATTGTTTCATTCCTATTACTATTAGAGTCAATATGGTTTTAAAATGTTTATTAAAACTTAACTGTGTGCAAGATGATGCATTGGCTCTATTCTTTTCTAGTCAGCAAACTTCTAAGTTGACAAAATGCAAAACACTACACAAATGGCAAAGATTAGAATTTAAAGTGATGTTATCTCATAGAATTGAAAAAGATCAATACAAATATACTAATGAAAATGACAAAAGCATGCATAAATATGTATAAAATATACATATAAGCAGAAGAAAGATATTAACTCAGAAAATAAAAGGGAAAAATGTAGGAAGGACAGGGGTAAGAGTTCTTAGTAGAAAAGTCTTCCTTGAAATAATGTCTGTAAGGTGCTACTAAAAATGACTGGAGGGGCATCTGTTATTTGGTGGAATCGAGAGTTATGGCTGATGGATATCAAGTTTAAAATATTTTCCAAAAGGAGAAGGCAAGCCTTGGTGAAAAAAAATCAGACAGATGAGATTAGTGACATTAAGCACAGAATAAGTAACTTTAGAATAAATACAAATCTACTCTTGTAGCCCATCTAATCTGGCCTCTTCTAAGCTCTGAAATTTTGTTTCATTCCATGCTCTTCATTCATTGCTGTGTTCTCCAGTCTCATTTATTTTCTATCCTGCGCCCTAACAAGCCAACTTTGCTGCTATGCCAGGGTCTCTGCAGTTGTTGTTCCCAGTGTTTTGCTATATCACCCATCCCTCAGATATCTTTCTACTTCTTCAACATTCAACTCAAATATGACCTCCTTAGAGATGCTTCCCAGACTGTCTCATCTAAAGTAGCTTACCACATCTTCATCTCTCCCTGTCTCTATTACCTTGTTTGATTTATTTAATAGCATTTAATACTCTTTAAAATTATCCTCTATATCCTCTGTATTTATTTAGGTAATTATTGTTTCAAACATATATGCTCCATATTTTTCCTACTGTGTTCCCAGCATTTAGAAAGGACGTGGCACAGAGAATGTACTGTTAATAAGTGATTATCTCAGTTCACTGAAATAAGGCTATAGTTACAATAATTTTACATAAAATTTTTATTGAAATATATCTACAAAAAAGTATATAACATATAAGTGTACAGCTTGATGAGTTTTTATAGAGATCATACCCTCCATAGTAGCTTGAAGATAAAAAAACAGAACTTTAGAGCATGGTTTGCAGATAATTTTAAGTCACCAACTGGCTATTTCTTAACATTTGATAAATAGGACATGCCATGGCTAGCATAATATTTAAAATAATTGACTTTCCTTGATATAGTTTTTAATTTTTACAAATAGTGGGGAGCAGGAGATTTGGCCATGTACTGGTTCTAGCAGTACAAATGAAAATATGGAAATACAGAAACATTACAGTGAAAGAATTAGATGGTTTCCAATTGATTATTAGTGTGACAATATTTATATAAAGAGCAAAAAAATGAGAAAGTAATGAGAATGATACACGAAATATAGCAGACATAAGCAAAAGACAGAATGCTTAGTGAGAGAGAATGAAGAAGTCTAATTTTATAAATTTTATGTTTTATTTTTTAAGTCATTATGATTATATACTTATGACTAGATTTCTTCTCAGGGGATATGTTGGGTGAGAAAGACCAAAATTTAAGTATGTCCTGTTAATACAAAAATATTTCTTTAAAAAAGGATATAAAAATTTCCCTATTATGTGTTGTGAAAGATACAGATACCTCAGTCCCTAAGGGCTTTAAGCTTCAGTTAAAGAACATAAGTCAACACATTGAAAGATAACTCTTGACCAAACACTAATAGTGAGTTATACATAGATGTCATAGTATAAGATGTAACATATACTCCCAAAAAAGAGAATTTACTTCTAATGATGAAGTATGAAGGGGCTTCACAAAATAAGTACATAGTTTTTGAACTACACTTCAGTCCAGATAGGAAGAGAAAAAGATTCATATCTATGGGTGGGGTGTATTTTCTTTAAAAATGTCAAAGTATTGGGAAATCATAAAGAGAAATCTCAAAATTATGACAAATCTAATTTGATGGGAATAAAGAGTTTGTGTGAGGAACAAGGAAAAAGTAGTTTTGCTTAGATTAAATAGAGTCTCAAATGACAAACTAAGGGTTTTTGAAATGGTCTTTCAGTGAAAGAGAGCAATTTAGGATTTTCCAGCATGTAGATGATGCTATGTATGCATGTCTACATGTTTGGTGGTAACATACAGAATGATCAGGGTGAAGGTGAGCTGCAGTTCTCTGTAGTAAGCAGCATATTACCTTAACCAGAATAAGTACCCAAGCAAAACTTGTTACATCAATGGCTAATGAGGGTCTAAAGCAAGTATTATGCCTACAGGATTGGAGAGGAAATGTCATTTGTGAAAGAACAAATGAACAATGAATCAAAAGCACTGTTGTTGAATTTTGGGGAGTGAGAAGCAGCGAAGAGTGGATGAGAACATGAGGTCTGATTGTGAGTTATGGGGAGATTGATGGTGGCTGTCATTAAGAAAGTAATAGAGCATCAGAAGAGAAAACTGATGTGAGGTGACAGGATTAGTAAGTGCAGTGGGATGGTGAAATCGCTGAGTTTGATAGGACACGATGTGTCCTACTGATGGAAATGTTTACCAGGTAGTTATCAAAGAATGTGAGATGAGGATAGAGGTCAGAGGTAGAGATGTGGGAGAGGTCATGCACAGAGAGGTCAAGGGAAAATACTAGAGGAAAAATAAAGACCTATAGAAGTATAGTAAAAGACAAGTCTTTTGTTCCTTGGCAAACTATGAAGTGTGTGGGGTTGTGTTTTGTTTTTTGATTTTTTTGATTTTTTTTTGAGTGAGGCGGTGAGTAATGCAGGAAAAATGAAAGTCAATAAATGACCAAAATAAAAGTAATGACCAAAGAAAATTAGAAAAGCAGGATCGATTATCTTAAGAGATCCAGAAGGAAAAGAAATAATCAAGTGCAACAGAGTAATCACTAACAAATATTGTAACCAAAAAGGCAGGAAGACTTATGAACATCTAGAATTTATTAATTATAATAATGGTGATTTTTACAGTATGATTTTCTCTTTTTGCTTATAGATTTGTCAGTTATTTTTACATAGATGCTAATTGAACCTATGATAATGGATGAGATTCAACTTGGAGTATATTATTAGTATTAAGAGAAGATTGCAGACTTCAGTGTATCAAAAATGAAATGGAAAAACAACCAGAAATGACTAAGTTATTATAAGTTTTCTAAATAATCAAAGAAGTATGGAATCATAAAAAAGAAAGATTTATTGAATTTTAACAAAAGATAATCATTAATGACATTAGTAGTTACAGTTTCAGTGGAGTGTTGAAAAAGTAGTATTCATAAAATAACAATTAAAAAATAATTGTCAGTGGAAACAGAAACAAGAAGTACTGACAGACTATAATTAATTCTATGTGACTAAAAAAACTATCATTAAATATATATCTAAATGACACTGTTCATCACTTGTCTATATTTGAGATTTATTGTCATTACACAGTTGCTTTTAGAATATTGACTACATATAATAAACCTTTCAGAAAGATTAGAGTTTGTTTCCTTTTTAGAATAATTATATATAATATGTAAATGCATATATTATATACTATTGTTTTATTACATCATTATATATGTGTAACTCCATATATCTATAACTATATCATATGTATCTATCTGTCATTTACATTTCTATTGGTTTTCATTTAAGTTTTCTTTCTTTTGATAAGGTCCAAGTTTTGCCTGATTCTGATATTTTGTCTTCAGTACAAATTTCCTTCCAAAACTAAAAGTGTAATCTAGATAATTGTTACTAAAGGAATAGACCCTCTTTCTTTTTTATAATATACACAAATATCTATTGATTATGTGTAATCTAGTAAGGACATTTTTCTCTAAATGCATTTAATCTCTTATTTTATTTTATTTATTTAACATCTATTGAATTTATTTCAGTGCCAAGCAAATAGTAAATTCTGGAGAAATTAATATACATAAAGCAAAGCACTGGATAGTTATGGTACTTTTAATTGAAAGAGTGACTCATTCAAAAGTGTCTCCTCTACACTAAGTCCTGTGCTAGGTGCTCAGAATATAATTCTGAGAGCAAGGCAGACATCATCTCTACTCTCTAGGTTCTCCTGACAAAGGGAAGGGTATGGCAGAAAATAAATCCATTACCCAAATAAATGTAAAGATGAGACTGCTACAAAGAAAAGTGTATCTTGTAAAAGGGGATTCCTCCTACTTCAGAAAATTGAGGAACAGCTTGCCTGTGGAAGGGAGGAGTGTTGGCATCTGAGAATGAAATGAAGTTGATTAGGTGTGGAGCTGAAGGGCCAGACATTTGCAAAGGGTCTGTGGAAGGGGGAAATTGGATATGTGTAAGGTACAAGAATGGGATAAGACCAAAATTCAAGAATGCAGATCATATAGAGTTGGCAATAATGTTAATAGCTCTTGTATTTATCTGTAAGAACAATACTAAGTCATTTACATCATTTAGCAGGGAAGCAGTATGGGCAAATTCCATATTTTGAAAAAGTGAAAAAAGTGGTAACTGTGAGGTGATATATATGTTAATAATTAGCTTGATTATGGTGATTATTTCACAATGTATGTATAAGTGTATCAAAACATACAGTTGCGTATGTTAAATGCTACAGTCCTCAAACTCCAGACCAGGGACAAGTACTAGTCCATGGCCTGTTAGAAACGGGGCCGCACAGCAGGAGGTGAGCAGCTGGTGATGGAGGGAAGCTTCATCTGTATTTACAGCCACTCCCCATTGCTCACATCACTGCCTGAGCTCTGCCTCCTGTCAGATCAGTGGTGGCATTAGATTCTCATAGGAGCGTGAACCCTTCTGTAAACTGTGCATGTGAGGGATCTAGGTTGCACGCTCCTTATGAGAATCTAATGCCTGATAATCTGAAGTGGAGCTGAGGCAGTGATGCCAGCACTGGGGAGTGACTACAAATACAGATTATCATTAACAGAGAGGTTTGATTGCACAGAGACTATAATAAATCAATTGCTTGCAGACTCATTCAAAACCTTATCAGTCAGTGGCAAGTGACAATTAAGCTGCATCTGGTGGCAGGCTTTATAATGACAAGTGAGTTGATGTACTTCAGTTGTACAGCTACATCTGGTGTCAGGCTTTAAGTCAGAATCTAACACTTATTTTAGTCTGCACGTGGCCCACCCATTATTTTATTTACCGGTTCTATCTGTGCCTCAACTACACTGCACACTTGTCTCAGTCACAGTTTTTGTTAGTCCACAAGCTAACTCTAGCAAAAATGAATAAAAAACAAATGTCACTTTTTGTGAGAGGTGAGGGATGCAGATCCTGTTTCAGTCTTCCACATGTGGCTCTCCAATTTACCGTCACTATTTATTGAATAGGAATTCTTTTCCCTAGTGTATGTTTTTGTCTGCTTTGTCAAAGATTGGATGGCTATACGAGGATGGTTTTATATCTGGGTTCTCAGTTCTGGTCCATTGGTCTATGTTCTTGTGCCAGTACCATGCTGTTTTAGTTATTATAGCCTTGCAGTATAGCTCGAAGTCTGGTAAATTCATGCCTCCCAACTTGTTCTTTTTCCTTAAGCTTGCTTTTGCTATACGGGGTCTTCTCTGGTTCCATATGAAGCATAGAATTATTTTTTATAGATTTTTGAAAAATGATGTTGGTATTTTAATAGGGATTGCATTGAATCTGTATATCACTTTGGGTAGTATAGACACCTCCCACAAAAATCAACTAATGGTAGATAACAGACTTAAACCTAAGGCATGAAACTATAAGAATTCTAGAAGAAAATGTTAATAAAACTCTTATAGACATTGGCCTAGGAAAAAAATTTATGAAGAAGACCCCAAAGACAATCACAGCAACAACAAAAATAAATAAAAGGGACCTGATCAAATTCTAAAGCCTCTGCACAGCTAAGGAAACTATCACAAGAGCAAACAGACAACCTACACAATGGGAGAAAATATTTGCACATGCTACACATCTGATAAAGGGCTGATAACTAGAATCTATCTAGAACTCAGGAAAATAAGCAAGAAAAATTCAAACAACTCCATTAAAAAGTGGGCAAAGGACATGAACAGAAACTTTTCAAAAGAAGATAGACTAATGGCCAACAAACATATGAAAAAATGCTCAACATCTCTAATCATCAGGGAAATGCAAATCTAAAGCACAATGAGATATCACTTAACTCCAGTGAGAATGGCTTTTACCAAAAAGTCCCAAAACAATAAATTTTGGCATGGATGTGGAGAGATAGGAACACTCATAGACTGCTCGTGGGACTGCAAACTAGTACAACCTCTGTGGAAAGTAATATGGATACCTCAAAGAACTAAAAGTAGAACTACCATTGGATCCAGCCATCCCCCTACTATGTATCTACCCAAAGAAAAAAAAGTCATTCTATAAAAAAGACATTTGCACTTGACTGTTTATAGCAGCACAATTCACAATTGCAAAGATGTGGAAACATCCCAAGTGCCCATCAATACGTGAGTGGATTAATAAAATGTAGTATATGTATACCACAGAGTTCTACTCAGCCACAAAAAAGAAGAGTGATCTAGGCACCTGTTGTATTATCCTGGATAGAGGTAGAGCCCAGTCTACTAAGTGAAGTATCACAAGAACAGAAAAACAAGCACCACATGGACTCACCGTCAAATTGGTATTAATTGATCAAGACTTAATGTGCATATCTAGTATTAACATTCATTGGCTGTCAGGCAGATGGGATGGGGGAGGAGGAAGAGGTGATGGGTATATTCACACCTAATGGGTGCGGTGCACATCGTCTGGGGGATGGGCATGTTTTAAGCCCTGACTCAGGCTGGGTAAGGACAATACATATAACCTAAACATTAGTACCCCTGTAATATGCTGAAATAAGAAATTAAAAAAAAAAATCACTGGAGAGCTTCTTTCAATAGGGGAAAGACCCAATGGTGAGACAGCAGAAGACGCTAAGACTGCCAACAAAATAAAAGCTGCATTTAAAAGAAAATACCAAGAGTCCTACTTAAATTATGGGTTCATTGCAATAGGTGATTCAAATTCTCCAAGCCCCCTTTGTATAAAATGTGACGACTGTCTATCCAAGGAAGCCATGAAACCTTCAAAACTGCTTTTCCACATGGACACCAAGCACTTTGCATTAACAGACAAGCCTTTGGAGTTTTCCAAAAGAAAAAACAGAAGCAATTCTGAAGAATAGAAGCAATTATTGAAGGCCACCACTTCATCAAATGTGACTGCACTGAAAACATCACTCTTAGTAGCTAACCACATTGCTAAAGCTAAGAAGCCTTTTACTATTGGTGAAGAGTTGATCCTGCCTGCTAAAGGACATTTGCTGTGAACTTTTAAGAGAGGCTACAGTTCAAAAGCTGGCACATATTCGTCTTTTGGTTAGCACCATAGCTAGACGAATTGATGAAATAGTAGAGGATGTTGAGGCTCAATTGTTAGAGAGGATTAATGAATCACCGTGGTATGCAATCCAGGTTGAAGAGTCAACCGATTTTGACAAGGCAACAATTCTTGTTTTTGTGCAATATATTTTTCAGAAGGATGTGAATGAGGATATGTAATGTGTACTTTTGTTGCCAACCAACAACACAGCTGCAGAACTATACAAGTCTTTGAATGATTACGTATCAGGTAAACCAAATTGGTCATTTGTGTAGGTACATGCATGGATGCAGCAGCTGCCATGACTGCACAGCTTTTTGGTGTCATTGCACATGTCACGGAAGTCACCTCTGAATGTGAATCTAGAAATGTTGGCTAGCCAAAAAATGTCACCTGAACTAAACAACGTTTTGCAGGATGTAATTAAAATTATCAACCACATTAACATACATGCCCTTAAGTCGTCTGTTCACACAGCTCTGTGAGGAGATGGACAGAGAGCACATGAATCTTCTCTTATGCACAGAAGTGAGATAGCTTTCTAAAGAAAACTTTTGAGTTACAAGCTGCTCCAGAGATTTCTTTTAAAAAGCAGTCACCACTGGCAGAACATTTCAGTGACACAGAATGGGTGCTTGTGTGCCTTATTCAACCTGCTCAACGAACTCAATCTCCCACTTCAGGGGAGAATGGCAACTGTGTTCAAGTTGGCAGATGAAGCAGCTGCATTCAAAGACAAACTGGAATTTTGGGGGCAATGAGTGAACATTGGGATTTTTAACATGTTTCAAACATTAGCAGAGATTTTGAAAGACACAGAACCAGGGCCTCCTTTCTCCTAGCTGATGCATGATCACCTATCTCAGCTTTCAAAAGTTTCAGCATTACTTCTAAACTGCAAAAGCCCCCAGTATTGGGAAGGAATGGATCCATGACCCATTTGTGAATAAACTGGGTGAATCGACTTTCTCTTTGCTGGAAGAGGATCAACTGCTTTAGATCACAAATGACAGTGTTCTTAAAAGTATATTTGAAACAACTTCAAATCTCCATACATTCTGGATTAAAATCAAGGCAGAATATTCTGAGATTGCCACAAAAGCACTGAAGAAGCTGCTTGCATTTCCAACATCCTGTCTTTATGAAGCAGGATTTTCTGTAGCGATAGCAACAAAAAGAAGATTACAAAGTAGACTGGACATAAGCAACACACTTTGGGTGTCACTGTCTCCCATCACCCCCAGATGGGACTGTCTAGTTGTAGGAAAACAAGCTCAGGGCTCCCACTGATTCTGCATTATGGTGAGTTGTATAATTATTCCATTATATATTATAATGTAATAATAATAGAAATAAAGTGCATGATAATGTAATGCACTTGAATCATCCCAAAACCATCCCGCCCACCACCTCAGTCCATGGAAAAATTGTCTTCCATGAAACTGGTTCCTGGTGCCAAAAAGGTTGGAGACCGCTGCTTTAAATGCATACAATTTTTATCGGTCAGTTATACCTCAATAGCAACTTGAAGTATGGATCATTATGCTTGCTTGCTTACTTAAGCTATACCAAGCACAATCATGAGTTTTTCAGCTGAACGTAGGGTTTAGAGTACTACACTGAAAAATAAATAAAAAGAATACTAAAGATTGAAAAATTTTAAAGGTCAATAAAAGGATCTAGCTGAGAGAGAGAATGAATATAAGAATAAGAAATCATACTTGTGTCTAAATTCCTATGATTAGAGAAAGGAGAGTGGGCTTAGAGGAATAGATTTGAAATTCAGTTAGGGTATGTTGAGTTTTAGGGTGTCTATGAAGCATCAAAATGGACATTTTGAGGTAAAAAGTTAGTAAATGCATCTGAGACTTAAGGGAGAATTCTAGAATAGGGATCCAGACTTGGAGAGGGCAGGAAAATAGGGCTTGTAGCAGAAATTCATCTGCAAGGATAATATCACCTAAGGAAATTGTATAAAGTGAGGTTAAATGTGGAACACATATTATAGAATCCCAGAGATTATTACTAGTTAAGTGTTGAGAGGAGAAATAAAATCAAAGAAATATGAGCAATATGTGTCACAGAGGTAGGAGGGGTAAGATGTATCACCTCATCAAAAATTTAGTCAACTAGTTCTAGTATAACATTTTCTTTCAAACAATAGTTGAAAGCACATTTTTCCAGGAATTTTATGTAGTTAATGTAAGAAAATGTATTTTAAATATAAATTCTAGAAATACACAGACTTCTGTGTATATTTGTATGGGTGCATTTATATTTGTATATAAAAATGCAATGTCTTTCTTTAACACAAATTAAAAGATAGGCGGTTATTATTTATACCACTGATGAAAATGCTAAAGGCATTTAAAACTGAATTTTGACAGGGAATGAAAAGAGTTATGCCACAATGTCCATGTGTACTGGAGTAGAGATTCATTTGACACATTTAGTCTCAAACTCCTGGCCCCAAGAGATCCTCTGACCTCAGCCTCCCAAGTAGCTGGGACTGCAGGTACAGGCCACTGTGCCTGGCTTCATTTGACACATCTGGAAAACTGTGTGCCTATGTCTGGGCACATTTTCTCACAAATGAACATCAGTGTCTCTGATTGAAGTCATTAAGTATTTCAATCCTTCTCAGTCGCATGTGAAAGTATTGCAGTTTCCACAACTTGACTAATGTTATCCAAGTAAAGTAGAAGAAACACATATGCCATATAGATGTTATCTATATAAAATTAACATTTTGAAAATTGCTATCCTAAATACTATAAAATTATTGGGACATTGTTCTGTCATCACAATAAGTAAGTTAGTTACGAGAGGAGCTATGTTGAAAAGATGCATTAATGACTTTAGAAGGCAAAGAAATTCCAGGGAACGTAATTTGAATTGGGCAGGAGAGATTCTTATTGTTGTCATTTGTTTATTCTTTTTACCCTTTGAACAATTTCAATCTAATATTTTTACATGGCCTTTCCTGGCTCAATATTTTATAAGATAATTCTGGCTACTTGCCTGATTTGGAACTGTCTATAATTTTGTAGATTTATCGGGAGACCTAGACCTTAAACTCCTGAACATAAAATAACAGTAACAATAATAGTATAGAAACACTCATGAATACTTCTTTTATTCAGTTTTAGATCTCTAACCTATCACTGCTCTATACACACAGGATATTTATGTATGTAAATTGAATTATATATCATTAGATTTACTTCATTAACTTTGTTCTAACAACAGGTTTTCATTTACTGGCTCTTCTTCAGGGTTCTTTTCTTTCATAATTTTTCATGTTGATGTCTGCATAGATTGCAGTGTTTGTTGAATAAACTCCATTATTAAGTACACTGTTCTGATCTTTGCATAATAATTTGCATAACTACCTCCAGAAATAGATTTTTCCCCCAGGAAGATAGTTAGCAAAGAAAATGTTATGAATTTTTATTGCGGTCTGTTTTTACCTCCAGGCATAATTAATATTATAGTATTATTTTAACATGCAGTGCTTTTTAAAATTTGGGGTATTTTCATTAAAAAATAAGGCAATCTGCCATATTCTGATAATAATATGATTTAATACAATATAATGCCATGTTTCAATCATTCATTCTGGTTACCATTGGCTTTTTCTAATGAACTTTTCTACATTTTCAGGGTGAAACAAAGATCTTAAAACTAAAGAATCTTCGACCTCAGGACTATGCTAATTATAGCTGCATTGCTTCAGTGAGGAATGTATGTAATATTCCTGATAAGATGGTGTCATTTAGACTTTCCAATAAAACAGGTATGGAACTATCTCTGTATGTTATATGTCTATTATCCACAACCAATGTTTGAAAAACTCTTTAACCTTCTTATAGACCAAATGATTTCTACAATGTAAGTAGGAACAAGCACCTATTTTTCTAGAAAATTCTGGGATATCTGAAAAACTTGGTAAATGGACACAGTAAAATTTAATTGCAGTATACACCATGTAATATGTTTGTGTATATAGCATACAAAATTATAGTTCCTTAAAATATTGTATTCATAAATGTGACAAACAGAAAAGTATTTTTGTAGAAAATGTCAAAACATTAGGAAGACTGCAACTTAAGTTAGCTTGTGTTCACTAATGTAGACCTCAGAATAGCTATAAACAGATTAAGAAGAATTTACTAAAGGGAAGAGCAAAGAGAGATCATGTGAGTGAGCCATCTTTTGTAGGATTGTGTATGAAAAATCACCTTAAATAAATATTTGACCTTCTTTTAAGAAACTCCAATTTTCTGTGGCATTTAATTTAAATTTTTACTTTTAAATAATTATTTTAAACTAAAGAATTTTAGAGATCCTTTCCCCATTAACCGAAACCTCTAAAAGTGTGGACTTTGTTATGTCTGGGTCTATATCCTTCTTCTGCCACTTAGTAGTTCTTGGATCTTGTTCAGCGAATCACTTTACTTTTCTTTGCCTCATTTCCTCATAAAGTCATAAAGTTGTAGTGTAGGAAGGAATTAATGAGTTGATATATATTAATACATAGCATGTGGAACACACTTTATAAATCCTTCCAACAAAGAGCTGGTCAGCAACTCCAGCCAACTCATTTGATAAAAACAGATTAAACCTAGGACTTCATTGGGTGATAAAAAATGTGTGCTTATACATTGATTCATCAACATATGTTCACTGAGTTGCTAATATTTTGAAATGCTCATCCTTTTATTCATTCATTCATCTCTTCATCAGAAACTTATTAGTTCCTTATTATGGGTCAGCAATGATTTAAATTGCCTGAAAGTAGAAAATATTCTATTGAGCATCAGATAGAAGTCATTGGAGGACAGTACAAGAACAATGTGAAAGAGAAAAGTATACCTTATCAATAAGGATGAGAAAGACTTGACAGAAATTGTATTGCAAGAAAAAATAGAAATATAAAATCTAGTGGACTTGAGATTTATAAAAGTTAATAATCTCTTCTCACTTATAAAAGAGGAAATAAGATAGTGAGAAACAAAAAAATAAGAGATTAACACATAAGAACTGGTTGTAATTATGTTGTTCTTCTTGGCATGAAGTGTATTGTGAATTATTATAACTAATTTTGTTTTTCTTAGTTTTATTAACATAGTTTTGAAATACATATATGGTCCAGGGAGAAAAATTAAAAATAAAATGAAAGTGGTCCTATAGTATTGCAGAGGAATAAGGAAGAAAAAAACAGTGGATATATTATTATTGATGTTATAACCTTGCACTTGAGCAGCGCTTTATTAATTTTTAAAGTCTTTAGTGTTTATTATCTCAGTTTATAACTACTAGGGTATAAACAGGTAGATTTTTAAAATCGTGTCTCTTCCTATCATCTATGACATAACAAACTATCCCATAGCAGTGAAAATATACTCATTGGGTTATTTTGAGAATGAACTAAAGCCACATATACAAAAAATCATTAAAGCCTAAAAAATTCACAATAAAATCATATTTAATATTTGTATGTTGCAGATATGATTATTTTTATGTTCCAAGTTCCCACAGCTTATAGGGTATGGACAAGATTGATCCCAATGTTTGAAGGGTTATTCTAAACAGGAGACTGACCAGCTTTTCTTAGGTTTTATAGAGCTGGAGAAAATGAACTTAAATCTCAGCCAGAATGATTTTTTAGGAATAAATAAGAACTTATCTTAAAGCTGAAAGGGGAAGATTACTGTGAAAGGATGCCTAAAGTCTTTTAAAGAAACAGGTGACTTTAATTCTGAGATGATTTTTTAATAATCGTCAGCTCAGAAAACAGAATCTTGAGTGCTTGTCTGCGGAGGGCACAGAAGCAATGTAATAGAGATGTTTTGTTAAACCTTTCAGCTTTCTGTTCCATTCTTTATTTTTCAGTCTAATATATATATAGATAGATAGATAGATAGATAGATTAAGCAAACATAAAAACCTATTATTCTCCTTTACAAATAATCTTACAAAAATTTTAGATTGATATTTGCTACAAAATGATTATTAGAGCTTGGTAAAAAACTGGGTTTAAAAATACAAGCTAGTACCTGTTTGACTCTTCAGTAACTACAATCTGGCATGTCACATGCCTGATATTTTACATATTCAAACTGGGCTTGCTTTGGCACTTTTCCTATTTGGTTGTGCTCACAGTTGGAAGGGTGTGTGTATTTCAAATAGGTGAAATCTTTGAGGTAGCTCTCAAAGTACACAGGGAATAAATTAAGATTAGGGCATCCTCATGCAAACAGATCTGTAACCTGACGAATACAATAAGTGGAACTTGGCTCACCATTGCCATAATCCACATGAAAGTCAGCTGCTCCTTATGACCATCACTGTTTTGAATCTCTGAGTGACCTAGGTTAAATTATCATATTTTAACTCTTTGTTTGCAAAATGTCAAGGAAAATGTATACCTTATTAAGGGGGAGAAAACTGTAAATATTATAGTATATTTGGTTCATCGTCTCTGTAAACCAATATGTTTATGAAAGTCTTAACTTTGGAAATTATTTCTGTAATGGAGGTCAAATAATTGGCCAATAAGTGTAATTTTGGTATATCCATAATTTTATTGCAACATATCTATGATCACATAAACATTTTAATTGCAATCTGTCTGTGGATCTGCTTTGCAGAATGCCCAAATGACATAACATGTTAAGATGGAAACAATGTTTGCTATGGGTAAGAATTTCTAAAATGTCCTTGCAGTAGAACTATTGCATCATTGAGTACAGTTTTCTGGGTCCATTCCATACCTGCTGAATTAGACTTTCTAAGGTATAGACCAACAAGGTATGCATTTTAAACTAGTTTTAATAACCGCTGTGGATGACGATAAAATGTAGTGTTCGTTATACTGTTTACCGTGAACCCATCCCATTTTGTGAATGGGAACTTCTGTTAACAGAAATCAATTTTCTAGAACTACTTAGAAAAACAGTGTCTAGGTGTCATTTTAAAAATCAGTGTCATCTATGGATTTACCAGTGATGAGTTTTCTTAACTTTCCTGTCATGAATTGGCATTACAGTAGAGCCCATAATTGTAGATTACCCATAGAAAGTATTCATTAATTTGTTGGCACCTGTTTCTTGCTTGGCATGCTATAAAAATGTCTCCTGCCACAGAAGTGTCATTATTTATCATACCTAATCTAGCTGTCTTAAACCTTATCATGACAGTTCATAGAATTTTATAAAAGATAAAGTGCCATGTTTATTTATTTCTTGTCATGCACACTGACCACTTGACATAGGGCTGTAGCAGGGTCCAGAAGTTGTTTTGGTTGTTTCTCTACTCCCATTTGGAAGAAAAAGAGCATTAGCTCTTGATTGGTAAATTCTTAACATAGCTGTATTTCTCATAGTTTATTAAAATAAACCTGTTAAGATTTCTAAATTTAGAATTTTAATAAATATAGGTAAATTTTTAAATTATCATAATTATGGTAACTAAGTATAAATTATTTTAAATTTATCAGCTTATGTGTATTTTCAACATGAGGGCGCATAGTAATTATGATAAAACAAATTTCATTTATTTTAATGTATTTCAAGCACTTATGTGTTTATGTCTCGTAATTTTAGAGGTAAATAAGAATTGATTAAATTACCTATATTAGGATGAAAAACATATTTTATACCTACTTGAGAGGCTATGGTGAAGTCTATAAAGAAACAGGACAAGTGGGGCTCATTTTACTTAATTATATGGATCCCTTGATTTTGTCTGCTCAACCTTAGCATTTATAAAAATTATCTAATTAAGATGTCTTCGTTAAATGTGCATTAAATCTAGGAACCAAGTAACTGCATGTATTACTATTTATAGAAATGGAGAAACCTATATTTCTTCATTTTCTTCCTCCTCTTCTTCCCTCTCTCCGTTTTTCACCAATTTCATCATCTTTCTCTTCTATTTTTTTTTTTTGTTTCCAATCTGTCTCAATAAATTATCATGGAAGAATTAGAAGTTAAAGAATAGTTGCCTATGTTCTACAACTATTCTTTGTTCTTTTTATTTTCTATAACTCATAGGGGAGTTATAATATAAATGCCCAGCCATTGCTATAAACTTCAATATAAAACTTTGTGGATACCATGGTCTATTCATGGCAGTTCTCTTCTATGTTTAGAGGAATTTAACTAACTTAACTGCTATGAGAAATATTACTAAAATATTAATAATATTTCAGTTATAGAAATTTTGACAGTTGTGAGTATGAAAGAAAATACAAAAATATTTCCTCTTGTGATATGGGGTTCCCATTGTCATAAATAGCCAGTTTAAGTGCAAAAGGAAGTGGCAGTAAGAATTTTGTTGTCACCTGCACCTGAGTACTAACCATAAACTAATTGCCATTAGGTGATCTCCACAGTATCTAGGTAATCATTTATTAGAATGTAGGTATATTATTTTACTGATAATCACAATTTTGAAGAAAGGCTTTATCTAGGTTTATGAGAAACAGTGCAAATATGGGTACGTCCTAATATTAATCTGCTTGGGCTGTTATAATGGAATACCACAGACTGGGGGGCTTAAACAGAAATTTAAATTCTAATAGTTCTAGAGGTTCCAAGTCTAAGAGCAAGGTGCCATAAGAGTTGATTTCTGGTGAGAGCTCTCTTCCTGGTTTGAAGATGGCTGCTCTCTTTCTGTTTTCCTCATGTGGCCTTTCCTCTGTGCATGGAGGGAAAGAGAGAAAGCTTTAGTGTCCCTTCCTCTTCATGTAAGGACACCAGCCTTACTGGATTAGGTTTCCATCCTTATGACCTCATTTAATCTTAATTACCTCTTTCAAGGTCCTATCTCCAAAAACAGTCACATTGAAGATTAGGGCTTCAACATAAAAATTTGGAGGAGGGAATACAATTCAGTCCATAACACTTTGCATTTAGGATTGCTTTTCCTTTAAAATTTCAGATACAAGTTTACAATATATGTTAAATCAATGCAAAACATGAGTCAGACTTTAAAAAAAAACACCCTATTTTTCACCAGGAACTCAATTTTAAAAGGGGAGTCTATTTAGAGTATTTATGACCCTATATTTTTAGCTTTGGGAAAATAGGAAGAAAGTAACTCTAAAAGCAGAAGGTAAAATGAAACTTTAGTGAGGAACAAATATCCCTTTTGTAGTAGCATCAGCACAAATTTTTAAAAGCATGATCAAATTATTAAAATCAGCACACAATTATTGGTGAAACTGTGCCTTGTCAATTTTTGTTTTCTCCCAATTTTCTTTTTTTAAGATGGCAAAGTTAGTATGTGAAACAGAAGTATAAAACATTTGACATTTCACCTTTTCATGTGTTAAAATATTGGAAATATGAATACCTTAATAGATTTTTACCACAGACAATTCAGGTTATCTGAACAATAATATTTACTACTACAGATACCAAGGGAACACAACAAAAGTTACTAGAATATTATTGATATACTGTTGTTAGAGAATAAGATGTTTCCTATAACTCCTTTGCATACATTTTAAAATTCAAAAGTCTAATGTTTACATTTTGGTTCTGTGATCTTGGCGATGTGACTTAGCTTCTCTAAAGTTATTTTTCGCCTCCTTAAAAATGAATGTAACAAAAAAAGACCCACATTCTTTCATTTTGTAGGCAGTAAATGAATGCTATTAAATATAAAACTTAGAAAAGTATCTGGCATATAGAAAACAATCAGTAAATAGTTATCATTGGGGTGTTAACCTAGGTAACAAAAAGAAGGGATAAAATTGGCATCATCAGCAATCATGATGAGATGATGATAAGAATCTCAGACATTTTGCTATGATACAGTATACAGCTTCAACCATTGATGACTACTCTTGAAATAAGTTCATGATTATTTTGTGGATTACTTTTGTCAGTAGGTACATTAGATATTAGTATTTCCCAGAAAATCTCTAGAAATGAATGCATATTCTGGATATATTTGATTCTAAACTATTAGCAGAAATGTTTAACATAAATATAAAATATCCTTTTGTGAAATTGATAATGGTTTATCAGGAAACAGAAGAAACTTGCAAGTTTGTTAATATTCAACAGATTCTTCTTTTGAGTTCCCTGTCATTTCCTAAGGTAATAAAGCTTACATATGATGCATTCTCACTAATGTAATTTTAAAAATGTGAAAATATAAAGATGATTAGGCAACGAATCTGCAGACAAAAACGATGGTCCTTATGGAGTTTCAACTTTGGTCTTCCTAAAACAGTTTCCAGAGCAGTAAGATGACCCAGATTTTTCAAAATTCTGTTACCATAGTAATAGGAAGTTTGCATGTTGCTGAGATCTGCATATACCTGTACATTTTGTTGTTTTAACAATGAATTTTTCAGGTTCCTTTTATTCAAGTTTATTTTGAGACTATGAGTTCTTATATAAATATCCCCCATATACTAGTAACTCTTTCAGAAGATATCAAAACCCAGATACAATGGATAGCTAAAAACATAAAAAGGTCAGAAAACATTGCTAGTCAACTGAAAGGCAACAGTATTATACTTATCGAAAAGGATACAAATTACTGAAATTCTGTCTCACAACTTACAATACTTTGAACCACATCAAAAAGTCTTTGTTTTAGCAAACATCTAGAGGATTCATTGATTAGATTTATCCAACTTTAAGTATTTATTATTCTTAATATGCTATTAGATTATAATTATAATTGAAAAGTTTAAAAGTTAGTCATAAGAAAATCTTACAAAAGTTCAAACTGATGTTTTAAAATCATTTCAGTGGATTGACTGGAGGTATGATAAATAAAATAATAGAATTTTTATACTCCTAAAAACAATTAATTTTTAATTTGTAAATTGCTTCTAGGTTATAGATTTGTAGACCATAGCTTGGTTCTTTTCAAGGTTGTACTGTTCTAGTCAAACTACTGAGAATTGTGTTATAGGTAATAATTCAGTGGCCAGGGTGTATTTTACAATTTCCTCATGGTTTTTGAGCTTGCCACACATAACTTACATAATTTGTGTTTTAGAATATCTCCATGATCATTCACTGACAAGTTGATTTTATAGATTACTGGCTGTGATGATGAAGATATAATAATTTCCTTAAGTGCATGTAGCTAGTCATTGTTACTTATTCACCCAAAATCCTAGGATAGATTATATTAAATGTGTCATCTTTAGGCTGAGCAACCATCCCAATTTGCCTTGGAGTCAGTGAAAGTCCCACATCCTGGAAAACCCCATACTCCTAGGCAAATCAGAACAGTTGGTCCCCCAATGATCTAATTGACCATCCAGGTTACTTCCACATAGGATACTAGTCTCAATGTCAGTTGTTAGCATTGGTGCATATAGAGCCTTAAGCAACTCTACATAAAGAAGCATTAATGGAAAAGACCTGGATGTAGATTTTGGCTCTTCCTACGGTACAGCGATATGATCAATTCCTTCAACTCTTTGAACTTTGAATTGTTCTGCTAAATTGTGTTGATAACATGCTCTAGAGTAGGTTACATATTCACGGGAAGAGAACACACTGTAAAATTTCATTTTTATTTAGCAAAATAATGACAGTAACAGCAACAAGAAAACTTACAGGGAATGAGATTGCTACAAAGAAGTAGATGCAGCCTATAAGCATACAGCTACCCTTGTGCCCCATGGTTCATACAAGCAAAGTCCAGGCTTACAAAATTTGAGAAGATTAATACCTGGTGCTGTGGTCCTTTTATACATGGGGCTTACACTACTATTTAAGAAAAAATTTAGCCAGTAACTCTGCTCTCAATATTTCTTATAGAAAAAGTCAGGCACTTTTTGCCAGGGAAAAGTCACTCTTCCCTATCCAAGAGAAGATGTGTACCTGGCCATTCTTTTCCTTCAAGCCCTAAGGCATTTAGTGTATTAGTTTTCCCAAAGAATCTTACCTCATTACAGATATTGGAATGATGAAATGAGATTATATGTTTAATGAGCCTGGCAATAGTAGGCTCTTAGTTATGGTGGTGGTTGTGGTTAGTATATTAAAAATATATTTTGTGAAGAAAGCAATGAGGCTTTCTAAAATTTCATCTAGCCTTTTGATTTTATTTTTTTCCTTTTTTACATAGTGGAAATTATCAATGATAGAATGTACTAATCTATACTTTTTAGCAGAAATCTTAAATTACAGCTAAATTCTAATTTTTTGCCAATAGTTGTAGAAATAAGTAAATATCAAATATTGTATAAATATAAAATATTAAGTATAAACTATATTAATAGTATGTATATTAGTGTATGTTTATCACATTAGTTCTGATGTATTTAAAAAAAATTTTGTAATATCCTATATTTACTTACATAATGAAAAATCTAAACATGTTCTTATCATATCTTAAAATCAAGCATACTAATCAGTGTCAAGTATATATAATTTAAAAAATGTTCTATTAGAAAAATAGAAGTTTATTATTATCTCACCAAAGAATACTTAAAGAATACATTTTTCAATATAAAGAACATGCAAAATGCAAACAGCTTTCCTTTGACTTAGCCATAAATGAATGTTTTTTTTTCCCCCGCAATGTTCTGATATGATGAAATACACAGTTTGATTAAATCTTCACTCTAAGATATTTGTGTTTTCAAAGCATCTTCTAACCTTAACTACACTCAGAGAAGTGTAGCTACACCATACCCCATACCATACACAGTGTGGTATAGCTACATGTAGCCTTGTGGTCACTGTCAATATCACAGAGGCATGTGTGCCATGAATAGGCATAGTTTAATATTGGTTTGTTAGAGCTTTTAATTAAATTTGAGAAAAAGTGGAGTCTGTAGTAGCCCATATTGTAGGGAATAGTGTGTCCAGTGCATTGCTATAGAGACTAACATGAGAGAGGAAGAGTTGGTAGACTGAGAAATAATGGACTGACAGAGCAGCAGAGACACATTAGCATCATCCTTTTGACTGCAAGTCTAGGTGCAGCATGTACGTTTGGTCTGTTGTTGTGGCAACTATTCCCAAAGCATCCTGGTGATTTTAGCTGTTCCTTCAATTTCTGGTACCTGTAAAGTCTATTCTAAGAACCATCTATTTTTTTTTTTTTCCCGATAACAACATGCTCTTGCTATTGCTTTATTGCTGTAGAAAATAGGTATGTCCAATTGTTTAGTAATATACTTTAGCTTGTATTTTGAAGGACATTTCTTTCTGCTGGCTCCTTTTAGCCACTTTACTTTTGTTGTCACATTGTTGTACTTGAGCATTTTATGGACTGCATTCTTCGATCACATACTATCCAATGAATCTGCAATAAAGTCAGTAGTATTGATTTTTGATAGATACACTGTGATGTAGGAATTTGTTGATTTATATTCTTTTAATGGTGCCTATTTCTTTGACTTGACAAGAATGGAAATTATCAAAAAGCGGGTATAGCATTTTTGTCATAAATAAATGTGACAGTTGTATGAAGCTGCTCTTTAAGTTTTAGCTTTGGGTTGGAATTACAACATTGTGCTCAATCAAGCAAAAGGCAGGATTTTTAGTCAGAGAAGTAAAGAACTGTTGGGTAATATTCTGTTCTGTCTCTAGTCTCTAGCAAATGTCAGCAAAACCAATTTGATTTGCTTTACTGAATAAAGTTTATAGTTCTAAAATGGTCAAGTATAGGCAATTTTATATAGTTTTATTTAATAGGTAACAATAGATGAGATTCTTTTAAAATGATTGTCACATATTAAATATAAATTAAAATACATATTTCCAAAGTGAAGAGAACAAAAATTAAACACAACAGAAAATAAGTGAACAAAAATATTGGAAAAACAAGAATATAATATGTATTCTTATTAGATTTCCCTGGAATTGAATATGCTAAGACAATTGCCTACATGGGGAAAGAAAAGGAGGAAAACAGATTAAATTCCTTCTATTCTTATTATGTCTTTCTAATTCTCTTGATCAGGAATACTTAATAAAGTCCTGCCTTATTGCATACAGTATTTAATTTAGCTCAATCTAATGAAAACTGTAATGTTTGTAGTTTTTTTTTTTAATTTTAATTTTTTAATTAATTTTTTAATTTTTAATTTTAAATCATCACTAAAAAGCAATCTGATGTGATATCCATATGGAATTATGACACTATGCACTTTACAAAGATATGATATGATACTTCAAGGAACCTGAAAATTCAGTAATATACAGAAGTCAACATGCTAAACATTGTGTGTTTATGCAAAATGTTAAATATGAATACAGATTTAGAAAAGCATTATTATATATATATACAGGTCCGCACAGTTAAAGAATATGTAATATGGGTCTAATTTTCAAGTCACTGGAGAGGTAAGTAGGCAAGTCAACGTATGTGCATATTAAGAACTTGAAAAACAAAAAATAATTCTATATTGATAACAAATGGAAAGTACTTTTTTTTGGCCTGCAAAGATATCATGGTAGCTCATTAATCAATAAAAAGGGGAATTGTGGTTTTATAAAAATCTGTATTTAAAACACCAGAACTAGAATGTGAAAGATGTATTTTTAGTAGCTTTGAGAAATAAAATATTGACAGGACATTTTGTACATGCGTGTGTTATGCATAGGGAGGAAGTGAATTCAGAGGTATTCCAATGTTTTATCTCTCATTTTAAAATAGTATTAAAAAGATTTGATTGCCTTTTAATCTTTCCTTTAGCAATATTCCATTTTATGCAGCTTATTTAGTTCCTTTACATATATTACATTACAATATTCTCTTGTTCAAAAAATAAATATCTTTCTTAACATGTACCAGCATTGCCCTAGAACGTGGCAACAATATATTTAAATGTGCTCTGAGTGTCTGAAATCCCAGGATAAGAAATATAGTTAGTTAAGCAGTTAGACTTGAATTGACTCTTGTTGAAAATAGATCTCTAATAATAGTATTAGGCAGCATTTAGTATTTATGATAAGTCAACAAGTAATGACACCTACTACAAGGTCTATTGTTTAAAATTGTCATTTTCTTCATTGTAAATCACTATTTTATGGCTTTGTAATTCAGTTCAGTAAATTGGCTCCTAACCACACACAAAACTTGGAAAGAAATCCCTCTGTTTGGCATAGTTATTTATTTTTTAAAATGTGGTTTTAATTTTATTTTATTTCAATAAGAACTCTTAACATGAAATCTACACTCTTAACAAAGTTTTAAATGTACCGTACAGTATTATGGACTTCAATTGCAATGTTGTACAGCAGATCTCTAGAGCTTATTCATATTGCTTGACAAACTTTATGCCCTTTGATTAGTAACTCCTCATTTCCCTCTCCTCCAGCCCCTGGCAACTATCACTTCACTCTCTTATAAAATGAATTTGACTATTTTAGGTACTTAATATAAGTGGAATCACGCAATAGTTGTCTTTCTGTAACTGGCTCATTTTACTTAGTATAATGTTCTCAGGGTTCTTCAATGTCACATATTGCATAACTTCCTTATCCTTTAAGACTGGTTTCCATTACATGTATATGTCACAATTTCTATATCCATTCGTCAGTTGATGGACATATAGGTTGTTTCCACCTCTTGGCTATTGTGAACAGTGCTGTAGTGAAAAGGAGTCCTAATAGTTCTTTGATATCCTGATTTCAGTTGTTTTGGATAAATACCCAGCCCCAAAAGTGGGATTGCTATTTCATAGGGTAGTTCTATTTTTAACTTTTGGAGGAACCTCTATACTGTTTTCTGTTGCAGCTTTACCATTTTGCACTCCTAACAACAATGTGCAAAGCTTCCAATTTCTTTACATCCTCACCAGCACTTTTTTTTTTTTCAATAATAGCCATCTTGACAGGTATAAAGGGAACTGTTATTGTGGCTTTGATTTGTATTTCCCTGATGATTGGTAACACTGAGCATTTGTTCATATACCTTTTAGCCATTGTCTGCCTTATTTGGAGAAATGTCTATTCAAGTCTTCAGCCCATTTTAAACTCAGGTTATTAGGAGGTTTTTGCTGTTGAGTTTTAGGAGTTCCTTGCAAGTTTTGGAGATTAACCTCAATCCATATATGGTTTGCAAATTTTTCTCCCATTCCATAGGTTGCATTTTCATTCTGTTGATTGTGTCTTTTTATGTGCAGAAGCTTTTTTAGTTTGATGTGGAACCGCTTGTTTATTTTTGTTTTTGTTGTCTATGCTTCTTGTGTTGTATCTATGAAATCATTGCCAAGACCAATATAATGTATCTTTTCTTCTATGTTTTCTTCTAGTAGCTTTACACTTGCAAGACTACATTTAGTATTTAATCCATTTTGAGTTGAATTTGGTGTATGTTGTTAATTAGGGGTCCAATTTCATTCTTTGGTATGTGATATCCAGTTTTTCTAACACCATTTCTTGAAGAGACTATCCTTTACCCATTCTGTTTTCTTGATATCCTTGTAGAACAACAATTGACTGTACATCATGGATTGATTTCCGGGCTCTCTATTCTGTTCCATTTATCTATATGTATGTCTACATGTCAGTGCTATACTGTTTTGATTTAGTACAGCTTTATAATATACTATGAAATCAGGAAGTATGCTGCCTCTGGCTCTGTACTTTTTTCTCAAGATTAATTTGTTTGTTTGTGGTCTTTGTGGATCCAGATGAATTTTAGGATTGTTTTTTCTGTTTCTTTAAAAAAATGCCACTGAGATATTAAAAGGGATACCATGAATCTGTAGATTGCTTTGGGCAGTATGGACATTTTAACAATATTAAATCTCCCAAACCATAAGCATGGAATGTATTTTTGTTTGTTTCCTGTTTAATTTATTTTATCAATCTTTTATAGTTTTTAGTGTACAAGTCTTTCATCTCCTTAGTTAAATTTATATCTAGGTATTTTATTCTTTTTGGTGTTACTGTAAATGGGACCGTTTTTTCAATTTTTTTCCCAGAGAGTTTGTTGTTAGTGTATAGAAACAGAACTGTGTTTTATATGTTGATTTTGTATCCTGCCACTTGGCAATTTTACTGGATTAATTAGTTCGAAGAGGCTTTTTTTTTCCTTTATTGAGTCTCTAGGGTTTTCTATACATAAAATCTTATGTTCTGCAAACAGGGACAATTTCACCTCTTCCTTTACAATTTGAGTACATTTTCTTTTCTTATCTAATTACTCTGGCTAGGACTTACACTACTATGTTGAAAAGAAGTGGTGAAAGCAAGCATCCTTTCTCTTTTCCAGATCTGATTGGAAAACATTTTAGTTTTTCACCATGGAGTATGATGTTATCTGTGAGTTTTTCATATATGGCCTTTATTATTTTGAGCTAATTTTCTACTAGTCCTAGTTTTTGAGAGTTTTATCACAAAAGGGTGCTGAATTTTTTCAAATGCTTTTTCTGCATCTATTAAGGTAATCATATGATCTTTAGCCTATTAATGTGGTGTACAACATTAATTTTCTTACATTGAATGACATTTATTTTTAACAAATGGTGCTCTGAATCTTTTTTTCTTTTTCTCTATTCCCTCCCCTTTTTATTTAATTAACTGTGGAAAAGGCATATCAATATAAACATAAAAGTAAACAATACTTAATGTATCTGTACCTAAAAGGAAAACTTCTCTCATAAACATATAAAGCAAAATCTATATATATTTCTAGAGTTTCTTAGGTTAGGACTTAGTTTATTGAGGCACCTTCAACTCCTAGACTTAGACTCCTCATTCTGACTTAAGGTACACATATCCGCTGGAGACTAGAGCAGTGATTCCAGCCATGATAGTGTAATGAGTATTTGGTAAGGTTTGAGGTACACATTACACTGCACTTGTCTGAATTATAACCTAATTCAAGCAATCAAAATATGATATTCTGGGCCGGGCACGGTGGCTCACGCCTGTAATCCTAGCACTCTGGGAGGCCGAGGCGGGTGGATCTCTCAAGGTCAGGAGTTCGAGACCAGCCTGAGCAAGAGTGAGACCCTGTCTCTACTAAAAATAGAAAGAAATTATCTGGCCAACTAAAATATATATAGAAAAAATTAGCTGGGCATGGTGGTGCATGCCTGTAGTCCCAGCTACTCAGGAGGCTGAGGCAGAAGGATCGCTTGAGCCCAGGAGTGTGAGGTTGCTGTGAGCTAGGCTGACGCCACGGCACTCACTCTAGCCTGGGCAATAGAGTGAGACTCTGTCTCAAAAAAAAAAAAAAAAAAAAAAAAAAAATATGATATTCTGTTTTGTAAAACTGTTCCTAGAATTGAAAGTATTTGACCATTATAATGCTTGAGTGTATTAAGTATGAATATATATGTAATTTGAATGCTTTGATTTCTTTTATCTGTCCTTTAGTCTAATAGTGTATTTAGCAAAATGTTGATCATTTTTTCCTTTTGTCGACTTTTTGTGTTTTACTGCAAACCTGAAAAGCATCAGCAATTTTTTTTTTACTGTCTCTCCATCTTTTTCTCTCTTTCTCTACCCCTTCTCTTCTCCCTCTCTTTTTCTGTCTTTTCTCTTTTTTCATTCCTCCTTTTCTTTTCAATGTTGAATAAACTTTATCATTGTTCTACATTCCAAGTTCTTCATCTTAGTCCTTGTGACTTAGTCCACTCACTGCCCATATTTTCGGTCCATGTTACAGAGCTGGGCAGGGCAGAGTAGGAGCATGAAGAGTCAGACCATCTCCATCCACTCCGGGCTCTTCCACGGAGAACCATGTAATTTCTATACTTCAAAATCTTCTTCTTATTACTAACATCTACATATATGTATGTATTACTTCTTTCCTTCCTTTCTTAAACTATCTTGCCTAATCTGGCATTTGGGAGTGATAATTGAGATAGATGGAAGCTGGGTTTATATTATTCTGTGTGGCCACATTTACTATTCTGTATATTCATATAGTCATTCCTCTCATTCTTTTACTGACAGATTGCCAGCTGCCACTGCTGCTGTTCATTTTCCCGTCTCAAGAATCCTTTCCATGTTTACATTTTTCCTCCTTATCTTCTAAAATCTGAGAATTTAAATCACCAAGCCCATTAAAGTTGTGTATTAATTAGGCATAAACACATCCTGGGCAATGCCTTAAGATCCTCTTCCATAGACACTTCAGAATTTAAGCTTTGCAATTATGACTTAGGTGGTTCACAAATCCTTTTCAACTTCTATTTTAGACAGCAGATATTTCTGGAATTCTGACTCACAAGTTTGTTTTTACTCTAACTAATTTTTTATAACATGATCTGGCATAAATATTATTAAGCATTTAATTGAACTTGGAAATTATCAGCTTTATGTATTTCATTCTGGAGTTTATCTCCATTCCTTTATATCCATCGCAAGCCAGACTACCTAGATTGAAACTCCAGTTCCACCTTTTACTAGCTATGTGACTTACGGCAAGTTATCTAAACTGTTTCTAAACTATTTCTCATTTCTAACTGAAATAAAGTAGTAATAGTACCCTCCTCATACAATTAAATGAGTTAATATCTATAAAGCTTTTGGAGAATGCCTGGTACATATTAAGGCCTATAATTGTCTTCATCTAATTGTAAACTCCATGAGGGAAGTATTTTTTTTTCTTTTTTGTTTTATTATCCAATGTACTAAGTACAGTGAGTACTTAGTAAATATACATAGAATTAGTAATTTTTCTTAAAATAGAAAATAGGTACATCCCTCTATTTGTGTGCAGTTTTTTTTTTGTAATAATTTATTTTGTTTGATCATGGACCTGCCTAATTAAGCTTCTGATATGATTTTTGATCTTTGTTATATCATGGACCCAATTTAAACATCAGTAATCTGAACATAGATATGTCATAGATTAGGAGGCTATGTGCCCAAGTGTTTTGTAATCATGGTAAAAACTTCCTCTAAGCATCCTTTAGAAATTATCTAACGAAATTTCCTCACTGTTTAGAGGAGAAGACAGAGGCCCAGCAGAGTTAAATTTATTCAGCATTATTCTTTTTTTATGCTTATTTCTTTTAATTTATTTATTTCAGGATATTATGGGGGTAAAAACACTATGGTGCTCACACGGTAGTAATATTCTTCAGAGATTAGGGAGTTGGGGGTGGGTGAACTCACAACTAATGGACGCGGTGAGCTTTGTAGGGGGGAAAAGGCACGCCTCAAATCATGGTTTGGGTGTGGCAAAGTCATAACAGCATTATCTTTAAGATGGACTATAAACAATCCTTAGCCAAAAATACTATAAAATAAAGTGATAGACTCATAAAGAGCTTCAGATAAGAAACTGAAATAAAGTATCCCCAGGATGGATAATGAAAAAAAAAAAAACAACTAATCTTTATCAGACAAAATCTTTTTCCCAATAGGACTTTACCTTCCCTATGGTACAAAATGAAAAAATAAAAGTATAGCTGTGAGATTAACACCCCAGCTGGAGGTCTTAGAGGTGATGTCTTTATATGTTTTGCTGTTGATATGTAGAGTCTTAAATCCTGACTGATTTTATAAATCCATATTGAATTATCTACATACTGATTCTATTATTAAAAAGGCCATGTGCCTTTTATTTTGGTTCTAGAGTCACAATTTGGCTTAATTACATGGCTTATTAGTAGCAATGTTCAGTAGTATAACTGAACAAAGAATTGAGTACAAATGAGTGTAAATAATGTACTGTATTTACTTTTTATGAGCAGTGTAATAATTTTTGATAGATAAGTTCTTTACCATCTCCTTGTTAATAATATGAAACATAGTTAAGTTCATGGCTGGGCACGGTGGCTCGCCTGTAATCCTAGCACTCTGGGAGGCTGAGGCGGGTGGATCGCTCGAGGTGAGAAGTTCGAGACCAGCCTGAGCAAGAGTGAGACCCTGTCTCTACTAAAAACAGAAAGAAATTATCTGGCCAACTAAAATATATTTATAGAAAAAATTAGCCGGGCATGGTGGCGCATGCCTGTAGTCCCAGCTACTCGGGAGGCTGAGGCAGTAGGATTGCTTAAGCCCAGGAGTTTGAGGTTGCTGTGAGCTAGGCTGATGCCATGGCACTCACTCTAGCCCGGGCAACAGAGCAAGACTCTGTCTCAAAAAAAAAAAATAAATAAATATGAAACATAGTTAAGTTCAAATGGGTTGGATAATGAAAGAACTGGCAGGTATTTATAACTAGAATTTTTTAAATGGCTCATGAAATCCTGAGTGATCTGTCATATTCTTTCACACTGGTTTTGTTTTGTTTTAATATTTTTATTAAATTTATGATGAATAGTCAGGGCTCAGATGTAGTTTATGTTCACTAATTTTTATTTTTTTTATTATTTCAGAATATCATGGTGGTACAAACATTTTGGTTATATAAATGGCTTTTGTACCATTTGAGTCAAAGTTATAAGTATGCCCATCCCCCAGATAGTGTGCATTGTACACGTTAGGTGTGAATTTACCTCTCCCCTCCACCCCACTTTCACTTGTTTGATTGCCAATGAATGTTATTTCCATATGTGCACTTAAATATTGATTGATTAGTTCCAATTTAATGGTGAGTACCTGTGGTGTTTGTTTATCCATTCGTGTGGTACTTCATTTAGAAGAATGGTCTCCAGCTCCATCCAGGTTAATTCAAGAGGTGTTAGTTCACCATTTGTAATGGCTGAGTAGTACTCCATGGTACACATATACCACATTTTATTAATTTTATTAATTTTAATACCACATTTAGTATTGATGGGCACTTGGGTTGTTTACACATCTTTGCAGTTGTGAATTGTACTGCTATAAATATTTGAGTGTAGATGTCTTTTTTATAGAATGTATTTTTTCCCTTTGGGTAAATACCCAGCAGTTGGATTGCTGGATCAAATGGTAATTCTACTTTTAGTTCTTTGGGGTATCTTCACACTACTTTCTATAAGTTATTCACTAATTTTTGAAGTTAACATTGTTATATTCAGTAGGACTTTATCAAGCACCTAAATTCTTGTCAAATCCTCCTCTGGGTACTGGTGGTACAAAGATGAAAAACCCTAACCTTTTAACCCTTATATCCTATTCCTAAATATCTTACGGTGAAAGAGTAGGAGCAGATGTTCTAATGAGGAGGCATTATAAGCAGCTATGCTCATACAAAAGAGGAAGCAACTCAATTGGCCTGGACAAAAGTTGGGAATTTTGGTGAAAAATTTGTATTGTTATTTGAGCATGATAAATTACCTCATGGTTGCTTTACTAAGTAGACAAGCACTGGAAGAGAGTTTTAGGCAGCACAAATAGAAAGTTAATGATTTGCCGATCTTGTGATAATCTAGTACTACACTTAAAATTTTGCTGTTATCCATTAAGCACAAGAATATGTTACGGACAACACATCTCTTAGTTGGAAGTGGTTAACTTGGACTTTCTCTCCATGAGTGATGACCCTCTAGGATTCTGCTCCTGAAGATGAATGCTCAGTTTCTTGTAAACTTGAATGAGAACAAGTTTATCAAGACCTCACCTGTTGGAAAGGACAGTAGGGACTCTTGACGAAAGGAAGGAGATATGTGTGGTGCTACAGATTTTCTTCATCATGACTTTCCATTGTTTATGACAACCTTTTAAGCTATTAGGTATTAGTACCCGAACTATTGGTATAGATTATGGACTGATAATCTTTTTTACTTCATTAACTTTTGCTTACCTTAGAACACAAACTCTATTTCTAGCTTTTCTATTTATCTCATTCAGTGATTAGATTCAAATGTGTCACTTGTTATATTTTGTAAAGTCTCAGTTCACTGAAGAATAAACCTTTTAGCAATTTTCTTTATGCACTGTGCTCTGATGCCAGTAACGTCTTTGTCAAGGATCATAAATGTACATGACTTCAGAGAAGAGGCAGGTGATGTAAACAAGTAAAATCAGTGAAGACAACAGGAGTGATGGTGAGAGAGCTGATTCTCTTCTTGTCAAGTTGTAAGCTTCTAAGTGCAGGGATTCTTTTACTGTTTCATTCACTGATACATCACAGGTGACTATTCCAGAGCCAGATACACAGTAGATGCTCTAGAAATACTTATTGTATGAATGGAGAGTGTATTGTACTAGGGAGAACAAACAATGCTTAAAGGCATTCATTCACTGACGACAATAATAATAACAGCAATAGATACCACGGAGGCAAATGAAACCCATCTAGGGAATCCCTGGTTTGTGACTCATGGTCACATGAATTAGGTCTCTTGAAAAAGACTGTTATGCAAATTTCCATGAAGGAACACTCTTATTCTTCCTTCTTAATTACTTCCAGAAATATTTGTCCTGAAAATATTAAAATAATGGAAAATGGATGTTAGCTTCAATATTTGTAGCAAAAGGTCTCTCCTGCATTAAACATTATTTATGAAAATGATTTCAAATACTGCCATATCCTGGAGCATCATTTTAAATAGAATTTCCCAGTATGATGTCATTCTTGGGCTTCATGAGAATCAATCAATATGTGAATGATACTATTTGAATAATAACCCCAACTAAATGGGTAGACTATTTTGAGTTTTCAAATCAACCTCTAATATATTTTCTCATCTTTATTTTGTGAAATGTTCACTGTTACTTGTATTTCAGTGAAATACATGTTGAAAATGGATTCCAATGTACTGTATGAAAATATAGTGTTACCTTCTCTTTGTGAAATGACTAGTTATTCCAAAGGAAACATTTTTCTATTCCTAGAATCTGTAAGCATAGTTTAAGCATGTCTCTATACACACAAGCTAGACCAGGTTTGCTTAGCATCTGTAAATGTTTTATGATTTAAAAAATGTAGGGTCATGGAACAAAAGTAGAAATTTAATTGTATGTTTTTCCTTCCTGTCTCTTTAATTCATACTGTCTTCTCATGCATTCCATTTTGCACCTATATCCAGATTGATAAATGTGCCTCTACTTACCAGCCATGCCATCATTGTTTTTTCTTTCTTTTATCTTTTTCACATTGTCTCCACATAGCCAATCATTGATTATCGGATTTACTGGAAACAGTGTCGTAGCAGACATTGTGAGTGGCTTGCCTCATCCTCCTAGCCTGGCCTAGAGGTTACTACAGTTTCTTAGGACAGATTCTATATCTTTCTTAGGAAAGATCTATATCTTTCTTCCTGCAGACTCTCTGAATATAGGAATGTGTTCATCCAGAGCATGAGATTGGGAAATTGAGGCCCACAGAACAACCACAATTAATGAGGGACAGGAGTTGGTGGATAAACACTCTAGCTGGTCTCCTTGTACTCCAGAGAGAGAGTTCTGAGGTGCCCACTACTTGGTCTCTCAGACGGTTCCCAGCAGTAGGGAGCCAAGTTTATCACAGTGATAACTTGCTCATTAGTGCTCCTTTACTGGCTTTTCTTCCTTTCCTGTTGCCCTTCTCTGCTCCTTCAATATGTTTCCTGGGATCCCAGCTCAAATGAACTGCTGGGTCAAAGTCTGCTTTTGGGGGGATTCAAACTAAGCAAATATTTTGGTTTGCTTTATCAAAGATCAATTAACTGTATGTGGAAGGTTTTATATCTGGGTTCTCTGTTCTGATCCATAGGTCTATGTCTCTGTTCTTCTGCCAATACCATGCTGTTTTGGTTACTATAGACTTGTAGTATAGACTGAAGTCTGGTCAATTGATGTCTCCCAATTTGTTCTTTTTGCTTAAGGTTGCTTTGGCTATACAAGGTCTTCTCTGGTTCCACACAAAGCATAGAATATTTCTTCTAGATGATCTATGTTGGTATTTTAATAGGGATTGCATTGAATCTGTAGATGACTTTGGGTAGTATAGACATTTTAACAATGTTGATTCTGCCGACATAGGAGCATGGTATATTTTTCCATATGTTTACGTCCTCTGCTATTTCCTTCCTCAGTGTTTCGTAGTTTTCCCTATAGAGGTCTTTCATCTTCTTAGTTAAATATATTCCTAGGTATTTTATTTTCTTTGTTGCTATTGTGCAAGTTATTGAGTCTTCAATTTTGTTCTCAGTTTGACTGTTGGCATATATGAATGCTACTGATTTGTGTACATTGATTTTGTAACCTGAGACATTGCTGAATTTATTTATCAATTCCAATAGTCTTTTGGCAGAATCTTTGGGGTTTTCCAGATATAAGATCATATCATCATCAACAAAGAGCAATAGTTTGACCTCTTCTTTCCCCATTTGGATACCCTTGATTTCCTTCTCTTGTCTGATTGCTCTGGCTAGGACTTCCAGCACCATGTTGAATAAAAGTGGTGAGAGTGGGCAACCTTGTCTGGTTACAGTTCTAAGCAAGAATGCTTTCAACATTTCCCCAGTCAGTATGGTGTTGACTGTGAGTTTACCATATATGGCTTTTATCATTTTGAGGTAAGTCTCATCCAAAAAACAAAAAACAAAAAGAAAAACCAACTAAGCAAATAGTATCCTGGATGAGAATTTTTGAAATTTGGAGTTCACTCCAGTTTTTTTGTTTCTCCTTCCTCATGATCTTCCATATGAATTAGGTTATTATATAACACTCAGATCACCTCCATTAAAAAAACAAGAGTTAAAGTATCTCTAATTCAAGGCAAATGGCCAGTTTATGCAGTAATTAACAGCTTCATAGCAATTTAATCAAGGTCTGGATGGATATCTTTTTTAGAATGAAAAGCCCCAGATCTATAGAGGGCCAAAGTCTGAAGAATATAAAGATGATAGCAATAGCACTGTATTTTGTTTGCAGATTTTTAAAATCATGTTTATCTTCATGTTTACCAATTATGTTAGATAGCAGTGAAACCAAACACTCAAGAAGTCATTCACCTCTACTAAAATAGTATTCTCTTCCAACAGAATGTATTCTTAATTAACTCCAAACTAAATCTTTGCATCACACATCCAGAAGATTTTATGAGGAACTCATTCACTAAAATTTGTAATGGGCATGAATCCCAGTCTACAAACTCAGGTTAGAAAGAAATATATCTTTCTTTATTATTTCATAATTCAATTTTATTTTTCTTTCAACTACCTATTTTGCCATAATTTCAGTACTTTTGTCTCTATAAATTTGGAGTTTCCACTTTGTTTAAATTCTAAGGGAGGCTGCTGTGCCAAGACCTGGAGCATATAGCCTGGATCTTCTGACAGGAATGTATTTCCTGAGACTTCTCTCATTACTATTATCTCGATACTTTCAGCTCTGGATGGCCATCCTGCTCTTTCCATTCCACCATTGTGGAGCTGGGAGCTGTTTCCCTGGGGTGTAGGTCTTTTCCATGAGGCAACTATGTCCTTGTCTGTCTAGCTGGTCATACTCAGTGACCTAGAATAGAAAGGGATACACAGATCCCCTCTGCTATTTAATATCCAAACCTTTGGGATTTGGTGTGGATGTCAAGAGGCCAGTTATCCCTGTTTTGGGCCCACTGAAGTGTCTGTTACTCAGCCCAAGAAAACTTTTCTTTTTTGTTTGCCAAGGGAAGAGGTGCTGAAGGGGACATAAGAAGAATTCCCTTTCTCAGAGATGTTTTCTAAAATATACTTTCTATATTTCAGTTAGTAAAATTCTGTTAAGAGTATATGATTTTGGAAAATATAAACCACAGATATTTTACCCTTCCCTCTGCTCTTTTCTTCTGCCCTTCTCTCTCTCCCCCCATCTCTTACATTCTTGTCATTCTACCTCATCATTTCTCTCCCAGGACCAATAATCTATCAAGTATTCCCATAGAGCACATCCAACATTCTAGAATGTTGGTATGCTGATCTTGAAGAGGAGAGTCATATTTCTGTGACAACTGCTATGGTGACCTCTGCCTTCCATCATTAATTGCTGGCAGGGTACCAGTCTGAAAGTCTGACTGGCACCACAGTTATTTTTAAGACTATGTATGTAGAGAAATTTTTTAGCTGGTGGTATAGTTGAGTTTTTATTTTACTTAATTTGTCCTTGAATTAATTAACCTTCTCATAACATTTTAACCAAAACTTTCAGCGTGTTTTACCTTTCCTACTTCCCTTTATGATTAACACTCCTTTCTGTGTGATAGTAAGATCCCATCCTCAAGTTTCAATACAAATGTTAAATTTAATTTACTCTCCAAGACATGGCACTAATTTCCTCAAAAAACAAAACAAAATCTCATCAAATAAACTATTTAAATTACATATTAACATAAAAAAAAAAGAAATTATTTTTATGTAATTTGAGGCATGTTTTGAAAATGACTATAAAATGTATTTGAAACAATCTATAATTTTGTAATAAAAATGTTTCACTTAATTTGAAAGATTTCCTTTGTTTTCCTTATCCATTTCACCTTTTTCTATATTTCATTTTAGTTTGATGAGCATCCCAAATGTAAATTTCATGCTGTCCCATCCAGTGTGTTTTTCTTGTCACATTTTAGCTGTCATGTTTAAATTTTATATTACTTATAAGTGAGCTAAAAGTAATAATCTGTCTCATATGTTGCTGTGAAGAATGAATGGACATTTAGATTTTGTAACTCTTTTGATACAGTGTACTTTTCTCATTGTGATAAGGAAATCTATGACCTGTATGGACTTCCATGTTTATCCTTATATAGCAATAGGGTAATTCAACCAACACATGCTGTAGACATACACTGAGCATGCAGTCATGTACCTGATTTAGTGTAGTGAGCTTTTACCTTTCCTCATGTCCTGAGGGACTCAGGGTGGTTGGACAGTTTTCGGACATTGTGAAAAAATAGCATTTATCAAGTACCTTTTGTCCATGAGCTTTTAAAGGTCCTATGAAAATGCTGAATCTTGAAAAACAAGAGTTTCAATCTAGAAATAATAGACAAAACAAATATTTAATTATATCTCTTCAAAATGCATGGGTGTATTTGAGTATGTTTTAAAGTCAAAATCATCTTAAAATAGTTATTCCATATGCAGTGAAGATAATTGCATTTTATAAGAACCACATATTTTATTCTAGTCATTTATTAATTTTCACATTTATTGACTTGCCCTACTAATATTTATTAAGCACCCACTAATTTCCAAGCACTAGACCAGACTATGATGGCAATAATAAAAACAGTGACAAAAGAAAACACCTATTGAGTGCATATTTTGTACCAGCTACTGTTGTGAGGACTTTAAAAATTTTAAATCTTCTCAATGCTATAAGATAGTTAAAATTATTTTCCTCCATTTCAACAGTGGGAAATTGAGGCACTCAGAGGAGAAAGTTCTTGCCCAAGTTCACATAGTTATTAAGTGGCAGAGTCAAGATTTGAACCCAGGTGTCTTTCTCCAGAATTTGTGCTCTTACTACTTAACTATTCCTCCATACTTCACAGAATACAATCATGATACTTTACTTCTGGCTAAACAGCCATAGTGTTAGCCCAGCTAATAATATACAATGTGATATGAAAGGGGAAAATTTGGGGGGCTATGGAAGCCTATGAGAAGGAAGTGACTAACCCAGAATGTTTTACATTACCCTTTATATGCCCCCAAATTAGCAAATGATCCATCCAGTATGAAATATTTTATTTAAAATATTTTAATAATATATGAAAATATTTTAATGTTTTTCCTATTTTTTTTCCCTCCAGGGCATGATTTATACTTGAGCTTGATAAATCCTAATGTCGGTATAGTTCTTAAGAAAAGCTATATAGTTTTAAAAAGCTGATATTTGTGGAATCGAAAATAAGACACTAGAACAAAACTGACAATGATTTCAACTATTTTGGGGGGGTATTTAAAGGTAGAAAAGTTTGATACTAAAATATATATAAGTATTCTTAAAGTCTTAAAATTGTTAGCCACTTTGTGGTCTGCTTGGGCCATTTTTAATTTCAGGTATAATCAGAGAAAATAAATACCATCAATAATAAAATTAACATGGACAAACACTGTGTTTTCAACTGAAATTTGGAAAGGAGAAAATTTTTAATAAGATTTTGAATGTAGTTCTACAATGCATTGTGATTAAAACATTGATCTTATTGTTATATATGTATTCCTTTTTGAGCTTTGAAATTCTCTTGAACTTTTTCCTTTAAATAGTGTCCAAGAGAAAACAACTTGTCCTCATACAAATCAACTTCAGAGGCAAATATTTCTTGACTTAATGCCACCACTGTGTGTTTCTGTCATCCAAATATATGCTATAAATGGTCTTTAGGCCGTGGGCCTTTTAATTTGACTAAAATGTGATATAAAACAAATTAAGCTTTGTTAATATAATTGTTGGGCTCTCTAAAATTATATTTTAAACAAATACTTTTGTAAAATTATGCTATTTACTTTAAGTTGGGCTATAGGGGTTTCCTTTACCTCTTCATGATTATGTTCTAATAATTAAGTATCATATCTAGTTTCAGAATATTTAACTAGTAATGTCTTCCATCAATTTAATAACACTAAATAATTCTCTGAGATACTTTTTGTCTACCAAACTCCTGTGACTTTTGCATATTATTTTTGTGATGTGCATTTTCTAATGGGTTTTTAACCATAAGTCTTTATAATTTAATGTTAACAACTCAGAAGGGCTAATATTATGACACTTAAAATATTCTCATATTATTTAAAATGATGTTAGAGCAGTCCTCTTGGAACAATGATGTCTAAAAAGGTCATGAAAGGAAAGGTGCTTCATGTCTTTCCTATAGAAACATAATATGGAATTATTTTCTTCATTCCTTTGGATTTTTTTTTTTTAAATAAAGCAGGCAATATTAAACCACACAAGAAATCTAGCTTTTATTCTTAGAAATACACTCTCAAACTCTAAGCTGAACTTTAGATAAAAAAGTCACACAGTACAATTGAACAGTTTAAATATTTCTAATATGGATTGATTTCATACAATAGAGCCCTAACTTTGACATAAATATTTATGAATATGTGAACTCAAATGTCAGTAGAATGCATTTCTCATCTTTATTTAGGGATGCATTATTTAGGTTAGCATGCAGTGTAAGCAGAAAAAAAGTGCTATATGTGAGTATAGTTTTTGTGTAGTTGCTATTTTGAGTGCTGATGATAAGGCTGTAACACAGCATTTTCTATTGACTGGATGTTTACCTTTGTAACCTGAAAGCTTGCAATGGACTTATTTTCACTGGGGAACTATTATAGCCCAAACATTAGAGGAGTGGCAGGCATGATTTGATGGCTATGTTTGAGTTCTCTTATGTTTGTTTCTTACTAAGTTTTAACACAGTGTTTAGGAGAACTCACTGCCTGGACCTTTGTGATTCAAGAGGTTAGAGACGAAGTATGAGTATTGCCATAAAATTAGATGATTTTGTTATTCCTTTCAAGAGCAAAAATCAGGCACACCGAATAACAATAAACTGGATGAGCTATGCCTTTTTCTGTTTCTTGGTTGTGTTCAGGTTGCAAAAATTCCTCATTTCACCTAAGATATATCAAAAGATTAAGTAATCGACTATTTTCACCATGAAAATACAAGGTCTAAATTGCTGCGATACTTATACCAGGAATGACAGAAACAAAAGGTGACTGCCAGCATTAAAAGAGAAAGGGATATTTTGTTTTAAAATTTTATTTAATGCTTGTCACTCAAATTTCAGAGCAATAATCCAGGGAAACAAATTTTAATTCCCCCCTTCATGTGTAAGATTCTTAATACAATTCTGTAATTTAATACTATTTAATTGAAATGTGAAACCATTAAATCTTGTTTAAACTTGAGTGATACAGTCTAATTTTGGCAAAAGAGAACAATATTTCATTTGAATTATTTGAATGAATGAATATAATTCATGTTGCTGAATTGGAGCTGTAGCATATCTAAATAGGTGCACGTTCTTTTGTTTATGTCTTTTAGCATCTCCGTCAATTAAACTCTTGGTGGATGATCCTATAGTTGTAAATCCTGGAGAGGCCATAACATTAGTATGTGTTACAACAGGAGGAGAGCCTGCACCTTCTCTCACCTGGGTCAGGTCCTTTGGGACTCTGCCTGAAAAGATTGTTTTGAATGGAGGAACTTTGACCATACCTGCCATCACCTCAGATGATGCTGGTATTTACAGCTGCATCGCCAATAATAATGTGGGAAACCCTGCAAAAAAGTCCACTAACATCATTGTGAGAGGTAAGTTTGCCTAGAAAATGTTATGACATAGATTTCTGGGTTAGGTAGGCCATTAAAAATCAAATAATGTTTGATATAAAATTATTTCCTCAAATATTGCATATATACAAAAAATACAGAAAAAATTGTTGATAAATAATAATGGTGTCTAAGTGGAACCTAAAAATCGTAAATCTTAATAACAGTGCTTTATATTTGTATTGGATATTTTCATAACATACCCTTAGTGATACCACTGAGTACTTTTTATAATATGTTTTTCAGTAAAAAAATGATCAAATGAAAAATGTGGCATAGAGTATAAAACATTGTTTTACAGATTCTATATTAGTTTAGGATTTTAGTAAATTTTTCAATTTAATGCTTAGTATACATTTATTAAACCTCTATTATAACCGGGTCTTTAAAATGTGAGGCTACATAGAGATCTATAAAATATTACTCTGTACTTAAGGATTATACTCTTAGATAATGGAAATAAAATATATTAATAGTCATATGATATGATATTTGACATGTATAAACAAAAGGTGTAGAAACTTTTTACAAAAAGAAATTATAGCCACTGAGGCTGAGGTTATTAGAAAATATCTAATGACATTTGCACTAGGTCTTATTGGTTGAGTAGAGTTTTGACAGAGTGAAATTGGGGGAAGACACAGAAAAGTCAGAGAGAGAATGAATAGGTGATGCTTATTTGATGAATTGGTGTAAAATGTGGGTCACTAAGTCAATGGCAGAAATGCCATTCAAATGTGGCTGCTTCCCACTGGTATGCTGGTGCTACACATAGGGATGTTTTGCCTCCATTTTGGGGGATGTAAAGGAGATGAAAGGAGGATGTGCAAGGAGACCATATGCTCCTTCTCGCCTTACTTCACCTGGCATCATCCTGGGTTGGGCGTGAAGGGTGGACACAGATGGCTCTGAAGTCAAAATAGACATCATATGTCCAAGAGGACCCTTTGAACACAAATAAAATTTACTCATGATGGCAGCTTATGATGGAAGCAAAACATAATTGAATATATCCAGATAAATATTTGTGATTTTGTGAATATAGATTGTGGTGGATTTAGTGACTATAGTTATCTGTTATTATCCAAATTATTAGAAATATGTTATTTGACAAAACTATACTCTATCAAAATATTGCAAATATTACAATACAGTGTAAATCAAGGCACTACAAATAGTGTACTATCTGCCACAAAATTATGGCCATACCATTACAATGTTTAGTAATTGTAAGATGTATCATTGTTTTATGACCACTACAGAGTAAAACATAATGCCAGTTAAATTACTAAAGTGTTTTCTTTGAGATAGAATGTTTTTGAAAAGGCTTTTTTAAATTTGTTTGTACTTAGGTTTTCTTTTAAGCCATATATCACCCATTAGCACACATAAAAAGGAAATTTAAAGCAAAATAAATTGATTGAATTATGCTTAAAAATTCACACTCAGAACCCAACCTCTAAATCAGTTTTCATCCCAGCATCTTTGATGACCATAGTTTGCTACACAATATTGTCTTTATATCACTAAGAACAGTTATAGTTCAGAATTATAGACAAATATTTTCTTTGAAATTTTCTTCCAAGTCAGGTCATCACTGCTGTTCCTAGCTAATAGCAACTGTGACAGGCTATTGAATGCAAGATGCATTCTGATCTCAGAAATGTTAAAATGTCAAAATAAAGAGAGATTTTAGAATCAATGTATTGTGTTCTTTATTTCAATTGTTTAACAAACTTCAATTGTTTAACAAACTTCTATCCTTGCTTTCAAAGGAGTTTACAGTTCAGTAAGGAAGATAGAAATACAAAAGAATAACACATGAAAATAAATTTTAAAAGATAGGATTCACAATGGAAGTATTCAACTTTCCTATTTTAAATACCTGTATTGATGACATGGGACTCCTTTTAAGCCTCATCTCAGTGAGCAACCAGATTCTGTTGTCTCTCTTTATCTAAATTTAAAAAGAAGAAGAAGAAACAAAAACTTTAGTCACCAACATTTGTTTTATTTCTTTTGTGTCCTTTTTAAAATACTGGCTTTCCCAAGTAGCCATGGAATAATCTACCAAATCTTCCTGTAATGATTGTGAGTTTAGTTAAAGCACTGCAACACCTGTCGTTAGGTGTAATGTAGAATCTTCTATAATATTATTTTATCAAGAACAGTAACTCACTTGAGAAAAATGATGCATTGAATCTAGTTTTCACAACAGGATCTTTTGCAACTACTGAATGAATGTACAACTGGAAAATTTCTCAGCATAAAATGTCTGTGTTGCTCAGGCAACCTCTGTAAAGGACTAACTCAGTAAACAGCAAATATTAATATATGCTCGGAGAATGATTTGCTCCTCCCTACCCTACCTAGCAGTGTATGTGTCCCTACAAAAGAAAGTTTCCAACTTTGACATGAATGACCTGAAATAAATAAAGCCCTAAAAATTTATTTTTCTGATCCATGATTTCTTTTTATGCCTTTAATTTGTCTGAAATGTACATTTGCATAATCACGTTATATTGCCAGTGGGACTTCTCAGCAGTGGCATTCACATAATTCATAAAATCAAGTTTGTATATAATCTTACTGGGGAGAGAAATACCCTTGTTTAAAGGGTCCTAAATTAAACTGTGAGGAAAAAAAACCCAACTACAATAATGTGAGGCATCTGATTTCTGTCCACTGAAGCCAAGAAATTCAGTTTAAGTAAATTAGTTTTCTTTTTATTATATCAAAGAAAAATTTTTCAAGTCTTCTCAATGTATAGATCTCTGCAGTGTCTTAGATTAACTTTATCATGGACACAGTAAAAATAGAACTCTAGATTTATTTTCTCCTATTCTTGTCTGTAATTAAATCAGGATCCATAGACCAGGTTTCTGAGCAAGCATAAAGGTATTTTGTGCGTAGAATTACCATTCCTGTTTGAAAATGTCCACACACAGAATAAGAGTGTAGGGTGCAGATAGAATAAAACTCAAGAAACATTTCAGAACTCCTCATTTGACTTTTTTAAAAATAGAAAACACTTTCAAGTAAATAATGTAGATGGCACTGTGTAGATAACAAGCTCAGAACTGAATACGAATCTCACAGGGTTCATTACTTTGGTGGAATATTTATAAATATAGCAGCAATGCCTTTTCTCATGATCCTTTAAGAAACTGCAGTAACTGAGCCACATTTCTCCTACATTAGGAGAGAAGCAGTTTCCTAATACAACTGAAAAGAATATTATGTTGATTTCCTAGTTACCTGTTGAGTGACCTGAGTTCCGGGCTTTCCAAACTCCTGTTAGATGATAGGTCGTTTCCATTTAAAGTTCTTTGTTGTTGTGATTCACTGTATTTATAAATGCCCACATTTCTCTTTTGTCATGAATTAAACCACTGTGTTGAACAAGCATGCCTCATAACACGATCAAGACATTACTGTATTTTAGTGTCCCGTGGCCTCTTTGAATGTGCTATTACACATTCAAATCATAAACACACATTTAGTTCTGTGTTTTGGTTGCATGATCTAAAATAGTAATAAAACCCTAAATCTGATTTAATGCAAAATGTTTCATCCTCCCTAGCTTGGGTCCACTTAGGGCTGGAGACCTGCACGGGGGAGGGGAAATGGGTGTGCTTGGCTTCTTCTTTGTTGTCTGCCAATTCTCTCCCCTCCTCACCACCTCCACACCCCCAGCCTGGGGGCTTTGGAGGTTTTCTCTATATATAAAGCTTTCTTATTTCGTATGTAGCATATTAATAGAACCTTATAATGTTCCTCTACTGGAAGATATCTACATCCAGGGGGATCAAGGAGAAGTCTCCAGTGATGGGCGTCTCCCAATTAATGTGTCACACTTCCTAAGCATCTTATGCTGACCCCATCCCCTTTCTGCGGAGGGTCTCTCTCTCCTTCATGCAGCCAACTAAACAGAGCCCGAAGCAAGCTCACGTTCCTTCCCAGACAGATGTGAGACTCTCATCTGTCTGGCAGAAATGCTTACAAATAAACTCTGCTAGAACACACAAGTTTCAATGTACCAAAGCTGATGGGTCCCCTGGAAAGCGCCTCAATAGGATTGAGATGAAATAGACAGGTTCTGTTGTCACCTTGGGTTTGGAAGACGCTGCATCTCATAATTTTCTCCAAATATATCTTTTTTTTTTACAGTTTAGAATAACTTTATTTCTAAAATTATCATACAGCAAAACTAACTTCTTTGGTATACAGTTCTATGAATTTTTTTTTTATTTCAGAGTATTACGGGGGTACAAATGTTTTGGTTTCATAAATTGCCTTTGCACCACCGGATTCAGAGCTACAAGTGTGCCCATGCCCCAGACAGACAGCACCGCACCCTTTAGGTGTGAATTTACCCATCCCCTCCTCCCATTCCCACCTGCCTGACATCCTATGAATGTTACTTCCCATATGTGCACATTAGTGTTAATCAATTAGTACTGATTTAATGGTGAGTACATGGGGTGTCTGTTTTTCCATTCTTGTGATACTTCACTTAGAAGAATGGGCTCCAGCTCCATCCAGGATAATATAAGAGATAGTTCACATTTTATGGCTGAGTAGTACTCCATGGTATACATATACCACATTTTATTAATCCACTCATATATTGATGGGCACTTGGGTTGTTTCCACATATTTGCAATTATGAATGGTGCTGCTATAAACATTCAAGTGCAGATGTCTTAAACAAAAACATGCACTGGGGAAAAAAAATCCCTAGTCAATATGTGGTACTGGGGAAATTTAGATAGTCACATGTAGAAGACTGAAACAAGATCCGCACCTATCACCTCTCACAAAAATCAACTCATGATGGATAACAGACTTAAACCTAAGGCATGAAACCATAAGAATTCTAGAAGAAAATATTGGAAAAACTCTTATAGACATCGCCCTAGGCAAAGAATTTATGAAGAAGACCCCAAAAGCAATCATGGCAACCACACAAATAAGTAAATGGGGCCTGATCAAATTAAAAAGCTTCTGCACAGCCAAAGAAACTATCACTAGCATGAATAGACAACCTACAGAATGGGAGAAAATATTTGCGTGCTATACATCCTATAAATGACTGATAACAGGAATCTATGTAGAACTCAGGAAAATCAGCAAGAAAAAATCAAATAACTCCATTAAAAAGTGGGCAAAGGACATGAACAGAAACTTTTCAAAAGAACATAGACTAATGGCCAAGAAACATATGAAAAAATGCTCAACATCTCTATCATCAGGAAAATGAAAATCAAAACCACAATGAGATATCACTTCACTCCAGTGAGAATGGCCTTTATCAAAAAGTCCCAAAACAACAAATGTTGGCGTGGATGCAGAGAGGTAGGAGCGCTCATACACTGCTTGTGGGACTGCAAACTAGTGCATCCTCTATGGAGATACCTCAGAGAAAGAAAAGTAGAACTACCATTTGATCTAGGAATCCCACTACTGGGTATTTAACCAAAGGAAAAAAAGACATTCCAAAGATACCCTTTTAATGGAATTTAATCTCTGACCTTTCTTTTACTCTTAATTGTTTGTCAAGTCTAAGAATCATGTAATGAGATTTCTTCCACTTCATTTGAAAATTCTGCATAAGAAGGAGTTCTGTTTCACACTTAATATGGAATTCTGTGGATTCTCTTTTCAGGCAAAAGTAAGTCAGGAAAAGTTTATTTTAACATCTAAGGTTACACGAATATAGGATTAGGGGAATTTTCAAAATTTCTAGCTGGCATTCTTTTTTTTTTTTTTATTTCAGCTTATTATGGGGGGTACAAAAGTTCTGGTTAAATCTTGAATGCGATTCATCAGCAAGTCCTCCTGGCTCTATCTTCAAAACATACTTTGAATCTGACCATATCTTTTTATGTTCACTGTAACCATCCATGTTCAAACCATGAATGTATCTCCCCTGGATGATTAAAACAGTCTTTTCATTGTTATTCTTTCCTCTCCGACCCCTCTTTTAGATATTCATCCATTGCAATAGATAAGATAGACTAGGCTGAATTATTAATAACAAATAGACCCAGACATGTAATTACTGAAAACAAAAGAACCTTAGATTTTGTTCATGAATGAGTACAGGGTGTTTATTAGTTGATAATTCTGGTGGTGGTATTGTGTATGTGATTAGTGTGCCTGTGTGTGTGGGGGGGGATGGGTTCTTCTCCATGTAGGCATTCAGGTATCTAGGCTGATAGTGTCTCTGCCATCTTTAGTCTGTGGCTAATAAAGTTGCTCTGAGTGTCGCCTTCATCCCTGTCAGCTGGAAATGGGAAGGATCTTGAATGACCACCCATGGGAGACTTTTATGGGAAGATACACATTAGTTCTGATCACATTCTACTGGCTAGAACTCAGACACACAGCACATCCAGTGACTTGAAGGCTGGAAAATATATTCTTACTATGCACTAAGGATAAGAAGACATGGAATTTTGTCACCACCTAGCCATCTCTGCCACATTCATGCAAGACCCAGAGTGACTAAAATCACCTTTCTCCTGATCAAATTCATCCCATGACTTTCCATCTCACCCAGAATGGAACTAAAATTCCTTATCATCATTTCAGATGCCTCTCATTTTTACTCTGCTTTAGACATATTTTCCTTCTTGTTCTTCACAACTCAGGGTTTGTAGATTTACTGTTCTTTCTGCCTGGAATATTAATTTTCAAATACTACCTTCTGGTAAATACCTTATCTGACACCCTATCTTGAATAGCCCATTTCTAATTTCTATATCATGATTTATTATTTCTTCTTATCAAATAACTACCTGGAATTGCTTTATACATATACCCTTATTTATTGTCTCCCTCTCTCATGGAACCATAGGGGCAAAAACTTGTGTGTTTGTTGCCTTATTCAGTGATGTATCCCTGGAGCCTAGAATATAACCTAGCATATAGTAGATGCTCAATAAACATATGTTGTATGAATGAATATCTTCTGTATGTTCATTGGCTTATATTAGACATTTTTCTGGATATCTTCCTTCGCTAGCCTAAATATGCCTTAAATGATGTTCAGCAAAATTAGGAAATTCTATATGCATATTAAATAATATTAAATCATTCATGTGATGTGACTAGCTCCTTTGAAAGGCTGCATTTTTCTGATTATTCATTACTGTGTAACAAGATACCTCAAAACACTAGCTTATAACAATAACAATCCTTCATTTTGCTCACAAATCTGGGGGTTAAGCAGCTCAGCTAAAAAATTCAGGGTCTCTCATATAATTGCAGTCAGAAGGTGGCTGGGGCTAGAATCACCTTCAATGCTTTCTTATTCAAATATCTGGTCCCTGGACTAAGCAGCTCAAACAGCTGGGCTCCTCAGGTCAGTCTCTCTCTGTCTCTGAATCTTCTTCTTCTGTCTATCTTTCTGTCTCTCTCTTGCTCTCTCTCTCTCCCCCTCTGTCATTCTCTCTCACTCTCGTCCCTTTACACAATTTCTCCACATAGCAGCTTCAGAATAGCCAGACTTCTATAAAACTCCCAGATTGAGTTTCCCAAGAGCTACATGGGCTCTTGCTACCAAGCCTCTGAAGACGTTCAGTATCATTACTGCATCTATTCTTCAAGACAGTGACAAAGTCTGGCCCAGTTCCAGGAGGAGTCAAATATCTCCCCCCTGTGATATGTCGAATCATTTGCAGCGTGTTGTACAGCCACCGCAGTATGCAGTGTGCTCCCTAAACCATTATCTTCGCATCATGCTCCCATGCTTCGATGCTCATTTCTGCCTTTACTTTTTCCCCTTTTCGAACCCATGGCCTCTGCAAAGTAACACTGTAGACATAGTTTCACTTTTAATTTTAGGATTATTTCAGCATATTTTTTGTTGGCTATGATCTCAGAGTCCTAATATGAAGAAGTAGAAAAATATGTCAATATTGTAATAGAGTTAACCTTTATGGAAGGAGTCAATATGTATTCAGTGGGGCATGAATTTACACTGTCCCAACTGCACAGGAATATGCTGTAACCTGCAGGAACATCATAACACTCTGTTCTGAAAAGTGATGATTTACCTAACTCCAGCTTATCCACATGAAAGAACTGCAGTTTTTAAAAATATGAATTTTAATATTAAACAAATTTGTTCTGAACTCATTTGACTGAAATAGATCAAATATTAGCACTGCTTACATTTCAAAATGATCATCTTTATTTAAACTTATTACACAAAGTCTTATAATTCTAAAATTCTATGATTAAAAATTTTGAACCTTTGAGTGTACCCCTTCCGCTAAGATAGTGGCAATAGCTAACATTGAGCAATTACTGTGTACCAGACCACCACACACACTATATGCATTAACTTTTTAATCATCTCAACACACTTATGAGGTAGAAAAATTATTATTCCCCCTTTAAAGAAAAGTAAAATGGAAGAGAGAGCAGTTAAGTAACTTCCCAAAAGCAAGCTTTACTTAACCAATGCAGCTGAGACTCAAAAACTACACAATGTGATTCCAGGGTCACTATCTTAACAAAGATGTCTTTCAACATTTAGCTAGATTTTTACAAATATTTAATTTTTTCCCAAATACTTCAACTGATAAAAATTCTTTTCTATTTCTTCTGTCCTTGCATTGCCAGTGACTTACTAGGAATTCTTTTTGGGTTGTGAATACGTTCTCTTTATACTTGTGAAAAAAAAAAATCCCCCAAAATACAGAGTTCTCAGATATTCTTCCTAATTAACACTGTCTCCTTCCAAATATATAACCTCCTTTAATTGGAAGAAATTTTGTTTTTGTTAACCAGGATTTTTTCTCCAATAATGGTGGACATACTTTTATTTAATTAGAAGTTCTAACCAACATATTGTTTTTTGTTTATGATTTTTCTAAATAATATTATATTTTGAAGGACTTGGCATGACACTTTCATTAGCTGTCTTACAAATTATTGTTAAAATTTTTAAAGTATTTCTAGTTACTGGAAAAGATCAATGGAATCACTAAAGACAAGTATACAAAGTATCTGCACAAGTAAAACATTCAGGATAAGCAAAGAAAAAACAAGTAATATATAGTTATAAATGTATGTTTCTTGTTTTTGTTGAAAGATGTATATCTCCAATCTATTAATCAGAAAGTCAATCTGAGTTCATTGGCAATCTCCTAGAAAGAATTGGTCAAATTTAGCCCATGATGCATTTCTGAATAGAATTTATTTCTGCATTTCAATTGCATGGTCAGTGCAGTCCTTTCTAAGCATTTAGATTCATAAAAATCTAATTTTCTGTCATCAATAGCTTTGTTCCATAATCTTTTATTATTAAAAACTATAGTGATAATAGCTAAAATTGTAGAAGACCAATCCTTTAACATTCCCCAAAAGCCGAACTGTCTGCTGTGTACAGATGTCCCAATTATTTATGCAGATTAAGTACTTTATTTCTTTCTCAATTTAATATTCCATAGTAATTACGCCTCCCCAAAACACCAGAGAGAATTTTATTGTATTGTTTTGTAGCTCTAAAATGGTTTCATTATTGTCTTTTAAAAAATTAACTAGGGCCATATAAACCTAAAAATTATCAAATTCAGTAGTTCTCTAATGAATTTAGATAGCTCACTTTCCTTTTATAAATAAAATATATTGAACTTGCCTTTGTTCTTTGAAATAATATATGAAGAATTATCTAAAATACAATTTCAAGTAAAAAAGTTTTGTCTGGATATTTCATAATAAAACTACTTTTACATAATGATATACAGACTGCTTAGTTATACATGTTTATTTTATTAAAGCTTAAATTGTCCTGCTTAGTAGATGGTAGTCTCTCTTATTATATTTACTCTAGCCAAAAGAAGATGTGCCAACTGGTAGTAGTGTTCTAAAAGTCAATACCATTTGATATTCGGAAAAGAAGAATTGTATTCAAGTAATGCTATTTTTAAAATTCTTTAATCAGTTCCTTTGAGGCACTCTGTAGTTTTTTTGGATACCCTACAGTTATAAAACAGTGCTAAAACAATGGACACTAATATGAAAATTCAAAATTTAACATTTTATCCTGTTGTATAGCAAGTATTTATCTCCCAGACCCACCTGCTCTTCACACTTAGTTTGTATGGGTTAAATGGTCTGTAGGAAGGAAGATATAGGGCAGGATTTCTGTGATCTCCTTCTAGTTTTGCATTAAATTAGCTCTCACATCATGGATAGATAAACAAGCCTCTGCTTGTTTTTCTCTATAACTAAGAAATTGCAGTATATAAACTCTAAGATACATTGGCTGTAGCCATCTGTGATATTATAATAACAAAATGTGCCTTGATTCATGATAATTTTTATGTATTTCTTGACTTAATCACTCTTCATTTTTGTTTACAAATTTACTTGAACAAATGCAAGGGGACTCATGGCTCTATAGATTTACACATATTGACATATAATTATTAAAGAACAGTGAATTTTAAAATGAAGTTTTATTCTAAAAAATTATGTATGTTACTTACCTCAGAATATTAATCCAGTAAAATAAATGTAAGTGATGCTGTTAATAGGTATTTAAAATATTTCTACTCCATGCTAGATCTGTGTCAGTTGTTACAAGGGATAGAGGAAGAATGAGTACAGAGTTCCTGAGCTCACAGAATTCATACTTTTATGAACTAAAAAAAATTTAGTTTTTTGCAGTTTTTTTTTTTTT
>CM052442.1:41589033-41650091 GCA_028533085.1 Varecia variegata
TTATTTCAGCATATTACAGGGTACAAATGTTTAGTTTACATATATTGCCTTTGCCCCACCCGAGTCAGAGCTTCAAGCATGTCCATCCCCCAGATGGGATGTAAGACATAACCTATCCTCAGTTCTTTCAGGTTAGAACTTGCTCTGTCAAAACTAATCCCTATTCAGATTCTTATGGTTTTAATATGACAAAAACCATGACTGGACCCTTTGTCCTTCCTCTCTGAATCTGGAAATTTTCTTTGCTGCTGCTTTATCTTTGATTCGTGTTTGCATGATGTATATTTTTTATCCTTTCCTTTTAACCCACCTATATCATTATATCTGAATTGAGTTTCTTATAGATAATATACAGTTGAGTCATATTTTTAATCTACTTTGCCAATCTATGTTTCAATTGGTGTATTTAGACCATTTATGTTGAATTTAATTATTGAATTATTAATATCAGAGCTTAAGTCTGCAATTGATTTTTTGCTTTCTATTTGTTCTGTGTTTTTTGTTTCTATTTTCTTTGTCCTGCCTCCCTGTGGTTTACTTGAACATGAAGAACTTCTGCGTCCTGGAATGTGGAGTAGATAACACTTGTCCCTATTTCTCCCACTAAATATAATCATTTATTTATTAAGGTTTACATTTTAATTTATTTATAGTATTTTTGAATGTATCTCTTTGTATAGCTTTTCTTTCTTGGCAACTTTTCTAAAAGTTTCTCTTTATCTTTAGACATTTTAATAGTTTTACTAGCATGTGCCCAAATGTGCTTTTCGAAGTGTTTATCATGCTTAGGTTTTCCTGAGCCTCTGGAATCTGTAGATTAAAGTCATGTGAGTTTTAGAAAATCATTGCCCAGTAATTCTGCAGATATTTTCTTCTTCTCATTTCTTTTCTCCTCTCCTTCATTTATCCCATTTACACTTATGTTAGACCTTTCACTGAGTTTTATATTTTCTATGTTCATTCCCAAATTTTCCTTCTTCTCGTTTGTGCTTCAGTCTATATTTTTCTTATTGTCCCATCTTATAGTTCACCGATATTGTATTGTGTTACTTGTAATCTGCTATTAAGCATCTTTATTTTATTTATTTTTTTCACTGCAAAATTTATATTTGATTTAGTTTTGTAAGTTCCAATTATCTGGCAAATTTTTCCATCTTTTTATTTAGCTTTTTCCAGATTTTTGTCTTATTTTCTAAAGCATTTCTATTATAGCTATTTTAGTACTTTTATCTAAGGATTCCTATGTCTTGATCACTTGTGGTCTGTTGTTATTCCTCTATTTTTCTTTGTCCTGTCTCTTGACAAGTCTTATTTTTTATTGAATACCATTTATTCTGTATGAAAAATTATATCATCTTTCTTCAGAAATATTTGTCTATTCTTTTTTGTATTTTACTTTATTTTATCTTATGGTAGGCAGATAGAGTGAGTGTAGTGTTATTGCTTCAATCCAATCAGGGGCTGAGCAGATGCAAGGCTGGGATGGTAATGTTCTGTTTGTCTCCTATTTCCCCTACTCCTAGGATATAGCTCCCCAGAGCTTCTAACTGGGTACTCTGGGCTATTCAATAGAGATTTTTCTGTATTTTCAGCTTCAGCTACATACCTGAAATAGGCAAATGACTTGAAAGAAAAGTAGCTATAACATGTGAAGCTCACTTTTTTTGTTTTTTCCCTTTTGTTGGATTTTCATTCCTCAGTTTCAGATTGCGTGAACTGATAGCTGATACTTTCAAAAAAGATTTTTAATAAATTTTACTGGCTTTTCTATTTTTTTCTCCATGGGAGTGTTGGTCAGCCCCAAGTGACCCCAGTGAAGTCAGAAACAGAAACCCGATTCAATATACCTTGAACGATAGTATACTTTAGTAATACAGACTAACTTTGGATTTGGATATTTGAAGAACAATGATGATAGGACACAGAAAACCCAAATTTCATAAGCAGGTAAAATAGAAAATAGCTGAGAAGCTTAGGTTGGTTCATTTTTCCACCATAAATTTGATATTTCTTTAATAGCTCCCATACTTAAAGAAAGCTTTTGCTACCTCTTAATTTTTGAGGAACAAAAAATATAATGAAATATGAAAAGACTCATAATCTGATGTGTTTGCATGGTAAAGGTGCTAACAGTAGCATAATTTCACAAGATAATGATCAACAGCACAGAAAAAATAATTGGCAAATGGCTCAATCAGCAAATAATGGAAAATTTAAATTGAGCAATAAATTCACAGTTCTTTTTTCCCTAATTGAATATGTCTTAATTGCAGGCACTGTGCACTGAAAATAATATGTTAATGGATATCTATTTTTCCAGTGATAATTTAGGACCCATTTATACTTACCAGTTAATATATGACATAGTGTTATGTATAATTCAATCATTTAATTTAAGGAACATGTCATTTCCTAAAATAAGCTCACAATGCTATTGTAGTTTTTGGGGGCTCGTTTTTTAATCTAAAAGCCTGTTGTGTCCAAATTCTCTGCCTGATTTTACTGACCTTGGTGAAAAAGCTCAAAGACACAAATGATATATAAGCTTAGAAATCGCATTATATTATTTAATAGAATTATTTTTGTGAAATGATATTTAACATATTTTACTGGAAAATATTTGATTTTTATAAGTTTAATACTTAGAGACATCTTTTCATTAAGTTCTGTACTTCTGTTTCATGATCTTTAGGCTAAAGGCAATACGTTATAAATAAACTGGCAATGAACTTTTGGAAAATGTCCACATTTAAGGAACACAATAATATTTAAAAGTTAAGAAAGAGTTGTTTTTGAGGTAAAATGAGAACCAGAAACTAATACTGTTCCAAAGATTTTTTTTTTTTTAAAGCAGATTTCAAGAATGAAGGGCATGATCAAGAGTGTAAAATGTCAGAAAGAGTTAAAGTAGGTGAGGACTGAAATTTGTTAATGGTGCCACTGGTGTACCATAACATAGAGAAGTAGATAAAACATCAGATTTTAGCAGATTGTGGTAGTAACTGCTATTTGAGAAATGAGGACTGTGAAGATGGACTATTTGAAGAAGTTGGCTCTGAATAAAACAAAAAATAGGAATATTGGAAGATTATTTTTAATATGACAAAGGCTTGGACACTTGCAAAAGCCTGAGTTAGGTAGTCAGTGGCAAGGGGGAGATTGCAGAGAAAATGGGCAGAGGGAATACTGGAGCAAGATCAACCCAAGCCCAGGTACAATATTTGTAAAACAAAGAAAGGATCATTCTGAGTCAGAATGGAAAAGGGTAGAAACAGTTGGAGCTATAAATAAGCTTTGACTTCGTCTGGAATGCACTTGGGACATTTATATTTTCTTTTTCTCATTGAAGAAGGAGGCCATAGCTTTGGCTGAGACTGTGAGGGATAAGGTCAGGTATAGATCTGAGAATGATAAGGACAGAAAGAAGGGATAATGCCATGAAAAAGGGAGGACACATGCATTACTGAGCAACAGTTTGTGACATATTCAATAGCCATGGTCTTAATTAATATTTATTAATAGCAAACACAAAATAACTCAAAAACTAACCTTTGATTATCATTATATAATGACCATGCTTGTGGATTCTACCTGTTTTTTATTGAATAATTGAATTTAACTGGAGTATTGTATTTATTACAATGTAATACAATACGTGACTGGTGATTGCCTACTCAAAATAAAGCAATGTCTCTACCTTTTAAATAATGTTTTGCATCCTCATTATTAAAAAAAAAAAAAAAACAGGGCAAATTGCAATAGTAGATATTCAGTAAAAGTTAGGGAAAAAATAAATAATAATATTAAAATATATATCTCGAAATTTCTTTTATAAAAAATTTTTAAACTGATAGTCAAAAATTATGTTTTCTCATTGAAGTAAAAACCTTCCAAAGCCTCTGTGGAGAAAAATTAACTTGATCTGGTGTTCCCATATAAACTGGTGGCTGTATAAATTGAATAGACATCCCTTCAACCAGAAATCATTGAGTTAAACATGAGTGCAATATAAAATAAGTTATTTTTACTACTTTTAGTCTGAAGCATATCTAGCTTTATTTTAAAAATATTTTTTCTTCCCTATCTGTAATGACAGGACTAAGTCCCTCTAATGCCTGAATTATGTAATTAATGCTCAGTATCTGTCTAATTGAATTAGAGTGCTAACTTTCACCTTCAGTCCCTTCATTCTTTTTTATTGAATTCCAGGTGGACTGTGAATAGAAATTAGGAGGAAAACAACAGCTGACCCACATAACACTGTACATTCAACAACATTCATCTTTTGTCAACACAGCCTAAAACTACTTATTATCAACATTATTACTGACATTTGAATTCAATAACTGTTTTCCTATAGTAAAACTACGTGCAAAGGGATATATAATTTGGCTGTTCTTATCACTAAAATTTCTTACCAAATTTAAAATAATGCTATCAGAAATTATATGTATTTTTCATATTTGATTTACCTGCATTCCAACATTATTTTGTGTCACGTTCTACTCAAGTAATTGTAAGAATGAGGAAATATTTAATAAAAACATAATTCTATACTGATCTACTCTGATGTGTAAAAGTTCAAAGTAATGAAATTTCATCAATGCTTCGGTTCTTTTCAAGTTAGCAAACAGAAACATTAGAATCAAGGGCATAATTAAATGTATGGTTTTGTTTTTTGGAGGAGTTACTGGTTGTGCATCTTTCAATCTATTAATGAGACATTGTCCACATAATTTTTCAATCATGTATTATCCTAATTTATGCCTTCTTCAAATGACTAAAAAATATCACCTAACAATCTGCAAATTACAGAGGGTATTCTTTTATTAAGGAAAATTTATGTCAAGTAAAGATTAAGTAACTGTTAAAGTTCCTTTCTTCCTTATTTCACACCTCCCTTCTTTCCTTCCTTCTCACTTATATGTGTAATCTAAAAAAGCTGAACTCATTAATAGAAAGCAGAATGTTGGTTACCAGGGCCTGGGTAGAGGGGTGGAAAGTGTTGGGGAGATATTGGTCAAAGGATACAAAATTTCGGTTAGGAGGAATAAGTTCAAAGAAGTCTCTACATGCATGCCAAATGCTGATCAAATATTGGTAGCTCACTATAGAAATATGTCCTAAATGATTTTGAGGTATTATCAAGCCTGAGTGGGAAGGATCATTAGTATAATTTTATGATGATGGTTATAGGTACACGAAAAGATAGGAATGGAAATGTTACACATTTGCCATGCTGAGTAGTTAGCTTTATTTTTTTTAAAGTTTACTTTTGAAAGATTATTTTACTTTCTTAGGGGAAAATGTGATTAAAATTATCTAAGGTTTTGTCTTATTAATTTTCCCCCAAATTTGAGAAGGAATAAACAGGTATATAGGCTGTGGGTTGTGCTGTCCTAGCATCTAAATTGGATCTACATTTCAAAAATTGAATATGGATATTTTCTTTAATATGTTGCCATTCTAAGGAGTTTGTGTTAATCAGTGCTCTGAGGAGATTTAGGGGAAGCTTCAATTTAGTGATATTTTAGCTCCATGGTTTTTATGGGAGGCTGTCTCAACTTGACGGACTGTTGACGCATATGGTTGTGTGCTTAATTGTCTTTTCAGATTAGTTGCTCTGTAGTTACTTGTCAGGGAGTATAAACACAGTTATTGCTATTCAATATCTTTCAAAGCCTTAATTCAGAATATCAAATATGTGGAGGAGAGCATGTAAAATATGTTTACAGCTATTCTTCTATGTCAGTAGTTCTCATCCTGAGGCATGAATCAGAATCTTTGGTGCATCCTAAAAATCCATATTTTGTATTATATTATTTTCATAGATAAAATAGGAAGTAGAAAAGGAGAGTCAGAGTAATTAAATATGTTTGAAAAATAGTGATCATTGGGTAATACACACACACATACACAAACATGCTGAAATATATCCTACCTTGATAAAACGTGATAAAACATGGGATTGCACTTCCAGAAGCCCTATTTATACGTCTTCATTGGGTCTGATTGAGCTCTCACAGAGTTATATGTAGCCACATACTTGTGGGAAAATTATGAATACTAATGAAAAAGATTATATATGGGATATATTAGATGGCTGCGCATTTTAGATTTTTGTTGTTTTTTTAAAAAAAATTCTGGAAAATTACAATTACCGAGTATTAAAAGTTTGTTTCTTTGCTCTAAGTGTTTTTCAGAATGATAGTTCATTTGTTTTAATTTAACCAAAGAAAAATATTCTACAAAGAGATTCTTTATGATTTTGAGAGATAGTTCACAAAAGGCATGTAGTTATTTTTCAGGTACCATTACTAATTGGCACCCACTTGTGTAAGGAAGATTAATTTATTTGCTCGACAAATATTTTATTGAGTAAAAGTCAGTTCCCCTGCCTAATTTTGTTAATTATGTTTTTAAATTTTATGTCAGCATTTAATGTTTTCTGTCATTGATAATTTTCAAAGGGTCATAAAAGTTCAGCTTAGGTTAATATAAGGAGAATGGCTACTAGGGGGAGAATAATCTAGTGATGTAAAACACAAACTTCATTGGTATCACTGGAGGTACAGATTTTGTATCTGTGGATATAAATAACAACAATAAATCAGTTGGGTTTTTTTATTAATTCATTGAAAAACTTCTTTAAAAATATTTTTAATATCAAGAATAGTATAAGGAACTCCCATGCATAGTCTTTACCCAGCTTCAATATTACTTCATAGTTTTTTTGTATTTGCTTTATCATTCTTCTTATAAACATGTATATTAATTTTTATGACCTCTTTGAGAGTATATTGGAAATATAGTGCCCCTTTACACAAAATACTTCAGCGAGCATTTCCTGTATAACCCCAGTACAATTATTAAACTGTGGAAATTTTACCTTGACACAATACCATTTCATCTGTAGCTCATTATTCAAATTTTGTCGTTTGCCTGATAAATGACAAAACAGACTAAATTTGTTCATGTTAATGATTAGGTGACAATAATCAATCTGATGACTATTTGGAAATAGCTTCAAATATGTCTCCGATGAGCGAAAAGCTTTATGTTGTTGTTTAACCTATTCGGTCTTCCGTATCACTGACCTAAGAGCTGTGACAGCTCACCACGTAGAAGAGAGTGTGCTCAGGTAGACACCAAGATGAGTACTTCTGTTTTCAGGAAGCTTGGGAGTCCAGAGAGTGCAAAATATCATGAAAAACAACTATGTAGAAGAGGATTTTCTGAGAGAAAGAGAATAGCGGTGATTCTTCAATTTAATTGGGTGAATTGGGGAAAGTATTATGAAAGCGACAACATTGGAGCTGGGCTTTGGTGGCTGGGTCAGACTTGCACAGACAGCAGGGAAAAGATACCATACCAGGTGAATCCAACAGCGAGGGCAACTTCTGGGAAACTGCAAACAGTAAAGGAAAGCGGGGAAAGCTTGATTGTATGGAAGAGAAAGAGGTAAAAAAATGCAGACATGCCCCGAAGTGGTGATATGAGAAGTTTAATTGAGGCACATTGGCTCTGAAGTGGCGCATCACATAAAAAGCTAGCAGGCAATTGGAAATAAGCAGCTATAACTCAGAGAGTTGGTACCAGAGGGTTTTACTAAAGTGGCATCTATGCTGAGACAGAAACTTTGGATGTAAAAGCAAGTTGTAAAGCAATAGTATAGACAGAGAGGAGACAAGAGGAGCCAAGGTTCAGGACAAAGGAAATGGAAATAGATTTGGTTGGGGAGCTATTAAAAAAAGGTCAGGATAGGTTGCACATAGCAAATGCAGCAGGAGACTGCACTGAGCTGCAGCTCCTCAGAACATTTCCTCACTGGCAGTGAAGGGAAAAGTTCCATTATGGTGGGAATCAGAGCTATTGAAAGAGGTTGAAAGTGAGTGGTTTCTATGATATTTTGACAGCGAGAGAGAAAAGGAGAGTAAATAGGAAGTAGCTTCAGAAAATGAAGTTGAGGGAAGGCTTTCTGTATCATTTAGCTGTTGTTGCTTTGTTTTATTTTAATCAATGAGGAGCTTCTGATCATGTTTATAGATAAATGGGAAAGACCATTTTGTGAGGAAGAATTTAAGAGAAAAAGAAAGGAGAAAATCGATGTATGTGTGTGTGCATGTGTGCATGTGTGTGTGTGTGTGTGTGTGTGAGAGAGAGAGAGAGAGAGAGAGAGAGAGAGATATCTTCCATGAAAAGCTGGAACTGAGTTGAAGGGCACAATTTAAGAGGTCAACCCTGGAAGGAAAATCAACCTTGCATGCTCAGAGACAGGAAGGAAATGGAAGTGAATGTTTGAAATTATGGATAAATACATGTGGCAGGAACATGAGAAGATTTGCTAGAGTTAGTGAAAGCTTAAAGAAAACCAATTGTTAGTACAATAAGAATTCCCATTTCAGGCCCATGATGCTACCACTCTCTTCCTTTTATCCCTGAAACCTCAGGCACCAAATGCATGAAGCTTCTCCAGTCCCTCCTCAATTACTAGTTGCCCTATAATACAAAGTACTTTCAATACTTGTCTTTATAAATTAATGGTTTCTAAGCTTTTTTCCACGACTAAGTTCTTCATCTTAGCACCATTGCCAGCAAGAATAGTGATAGACATATTTTCTGTGCTCAGGAAACATTGAATAGAAAACAGCCGACATACACTGTTTATTATGTGTTGGAATTAGCATACTCAGAATTTCATGGATTAATTTTATGTTTTATTATCACTGCCATTTAACAGATTTGGGAATAAGGCTCTGTAGAGTTAACGGCACAATGTCACACAGCTTATGTGATGAAATCGTATTAGAACCCAGGCAATCTGACCTCAGCAATACTTGCTCTTCACTGTCATCTGTATTGCCCTTCCCTAGAAACCACTGGCGTTCAGGAAAAAGTTGATAGGCTATTAATCTCTTGACCTCAAATTATGAACATATTAGTGTTTTAGATATTTTCTAATGAATGTTGGTTACATTCTTTATACTCTTAGAGTTAGAATTTCTTAGGTAAAGAAGCGTGACCTTAAAGTACTTAATATTGACCACTCAACCTTTTTCCCATTCTTGGAAGAAATCTGGAAATAATAAATGTTTTTGTGCAATCTTTCTCAGACTTTGGCTATGTGAAAAGGAAGTAGTTACCTGTTAATCTGTGTGAGATCAGTTTAGACTCTTTGGTATTGATACATACGGGTGCTGTTCTTTAATAATATTTCAAATGTTATAATCAGGATAAACAGACTCTTGAGACCTTGTAAGGTAAAAATTTATGCTATGGCACTTTTGACAGTGTGCCTTAATCACTCAATAATCCTTCTGACAGAGCTGAGGCCCTGCCTCCTCTCTTCTGGCCCTGCATCTCTAGAGGATGGCAGGATAACAGTTTTCTGTAACATAAGTTCTCAAACTGCAGAGCACATCAGAATCACTCAGACGGCTTGCTGAAATGCAGACAGCTGAACCCAAATCCTAAAATTGAGGATTTGGTCTGGGGTGGCATCCAAGACCATGCATTTCTAGCAAATTCTCAGGTAGTACCATTGCTGCTGGATGAGGATCCACACTTGGAGAACCAATGCACTAAACCATAGATGTCATTGTTTTAATTTCAAAAAGTAGGATTAATTTTAAAGGATTACTGGCCTTAACAACTATTCATTCTCTTTAAGAATGAATTCAGATCAGCTGTTCCATGATAAAAGTTATTATTTCCAGGAAATATGTCTTAACATTTGATTGGCTTATATCCCACAACTCTCTAAGTAATGCAAGCGATTGATTTAACAGAGGGGCATTGGTGAAAACGGTTTTGTCTGTTTGTTTGTTTGTTTGTTTTACAGGCACTCAGTTTTCACATTTTAAAGTTGTAGTTTCACTGGGTACAGGTATCATATCAAACTCCTCATCCTGTCTCTATCTACATGTATCCTTCTGTCTCCCTCTCTATAGAGTCTGGGTCCTAGTCTGTTTTTTCCCCCTTCTAAGAATATATGAATCCTACCTCTTATTTGTTAACTGTTAAGGAATGTATTTCCATATAATCCTCAAAGTATAATTTCTGCAACACTCCTTCTCCCCAATAACAACAATCTTCTTAGGTCATTTTCATAGAATATAAACTGGTATTCACTCCTGCTTAACACTTATCAAGACACTACCTTTGGATTTATTCTTAAATCCAGCCTGAACAACTGTACACTGGGACCATGCTCCTTTGATTCCTGTATAAAATTTCAGTGATTAGCAACATACTGCAGCAACAAGGTGCAGATTGACAACTAGTCTTGTGAATTTCATTGTTATGATCATGATGAGGATGTGGTTAAAAATGTTGCTTATTGCATGTCTCCTTTCTGCAGGTTCAGAAGATAAATTCCATTCAGATTTCTGAACCAGAAATAGTAATTTTTATTTGTTGTTTATTTGAGGCATTGGAGTATTTTTAAGTAACAGTCACTGTGAATTATGAAATTAGTATTTCCTTCTTTGGCTTTCTTCCTATAAAGAGTAAAGCCAATTTATAGTCCAACTATCAATTGTACAGGATGGAAAAGCATTTCTATACTACCATTTTGACCTTATATTATTTGCTTATTTGCTAGAATTTTTTCATTAAAGAGAGAAAAAAATATACTATAATATGCATTTCTAAAATCTGCTTTAAAGACTCCTAGAAAAAAGGAAAGGTTACATATTTCTCTTTCTAACATTTATAATATAACTTTAAATTTATTTAGTTTTAGAGTCTTTTCACACCTCATTTTAGCAGTCCTACCGTCCTTGTCCTATGGTTTATTATAAGGTATTGAAGATTAAACAGAGCTCACCACATTGGAAAAGCATAGCTTTATAAAGGGATTAAATTGATCTCTTTAACTCTCAAATACTCTTTCTTATACTCATGTGACATTCCATGTTTGAGGAACATACCGTAGTGTGTGTGTGCACATGCGTGTGCATGTGTTGTAACCACAAGCGTTTTCTTTGGCATTTGAAATTTTGTAGAAATGAATTTCCAGGACTGACCCTTCTTTTATCTCTTTCAGTAGTACACAAGACTAAATTTAGCGGTATAAGTGAAAAATTATACTGGACACTTGTTAAAAATGGTAAGGAATACTGTACTCATGACTATTCCAATTGGAAAAAGAGATTTAACTCAACTCAGATGAAATAAAAACAGGAAGATTCAATAATGTAATGTGAAGTGAAAAATGTAAATAATATAAAAATGCATAAGAACTAGAAAATACCTGTGGGTTAATTGGTTAATTGCCAAACCTTGAGCCCTCAATGCTAGAGTAGCACCAGTGAAAACCAGCATGTGAAACATCCAAATGAATGAGAGCATGATGAAAGAGTGGAGACAACTGGTGTTTCACCATTTCATCAAGAAATATGCCACAAATATTTTGAAGGATGATTAGGGTTAAGAGAAATGTTTTAAGTTTATTTGTGACCTAAACAAGTTTTTAGTCTGAGGAAATAGCATATGGAAAAGAAAATATTGAAATTTCAAAAGAAGTGAATAACTGAAAGGATATAGGACATCAGGGTACAGTGAGAGAGGGTGACAGATGGAAAGAATCATTTTGGAAAAGAAAAGGGCACAGCTTTTGAGACATAAAACAAGAAAAGCAAGAAAGGTAATGAAAGATTTTTAGTTTGAGTCTCATTATTTCAACCAGTTTTCACTGCTACATGATCAATTCCATAAATATTAAGGATGTACTATTTTCAAAGGGATTTCAAATGAATTATATTTAGCACAGGTCTTCCTAAGCTGTACTCACCAAACAGGTGTTTCTAGTACCATAACTAATAGAAAAATGTAATTAACCCTGGGCACATTCTCATTTCTCATAGTGAAGTATTATTATTAAATTTGATAGAAAAGGAGAGCTCAAATATCCACTAAGTTTTAACATCATAGGGCCAACAAATTGTGCTGAGTAATAATCCCCTATTCAAATAACTGTTGCTAAGACATCATACTGTCATACACCATTTACATGGTAGCCACAATTTTATTCTTGACACTTATGCAGACATATTGGTAACTCATGAGCAATATATATTTATGGTTTCCTCAGATAGGGATGAAATGGTAAGAATAGCAACATAATAATGATAATAATAATATTAATATTTTAATCCACTTCTTTTCCCCCTCTCTGGGAAGGGCTTACCCCGTAAAGCATAATTTGTGCCTACCTAAACCATCCTTTCTTTCTTTAATTCCTATTCAAGATTCTTACTAGCTATTGTTCTATTAAGCCAGGACATTAAGAAAATTAAAATTCAACCATATTTAAACAATTTGGATGGTTAACTGCAGTAATTAGCTTTGAGTAAACTCACAAAATAAGCAGAACCTTGGTACTTTATATAAATAAATAGAACCCTAACTTTCATCATTTGATTCTGCATTCAAAATTTCAGGGGGCTATAGTAAATCACTTTTAGGAAAGGGTGTGATATATTTTTTTGTTCTTGCATTATTAATGAACATCCATTCAGATCATAAATTGGCAATTGGAGTTGTTAGATAAAGGGAAGTGAGTGTAAGAATACCTAATAGTATATAAAAGAAAAAACAAGACCTCTGTACACATTTCCATATTCTAGAAGCTTTAATACTTTTATACTTTTTATGATAATACTTTATATACTTTTCTTAACAACATAAGAGATAAAGAAATAAGCTCAGATTATTATTTCCTCAAGCAAATGATTGTCTTACTAATTTATATTAATGCCTGAAATTGTACAGAAGCTAATACATTTAATTTCCTTTTAATGCTATTTACATATTTCAAAATGTACATTTCCAAGATAGGAACAAAGTAATAAATTAATTGTTTTAATTGCTGATTGGTTAAGAGAGAAAGAGGCACGCTGCCTTTAGAGCAGATTATTTTATTAGATAGCTCTAAAATATGTTTTATAACATCAATGTACCACTAGATATTTTTGACTTAAAAAATATATCACCGGTCCTTTTTTAATCATAAATTTTATTTTTACTATAGAGTTGTATTTTTTCAATTATTTTGTGATGGAAAATAATGGAAATGCCTAAAAACATCAAAAATGGAATCTAACCGCACTCCGGATGGGTGACAGAGTGAGACCCTGTCTAGGAAACAAAAAATGGAATCTAATCTAATTTTAGAGTCTTTTCAATGATTCTCTTCAACTGATAGATTTCCTTACATAATTTTCTCCCAAACTTTATTCTCTGGAATACTAGTCCTGAGAGATGTTCCACAAATAAAGGGTTCTTTGGTGAATGCAATCAGCCTCTCTAGGAACGGGGCAACGTGCATGTTAGCATGTTCAAAGCTCTGAAAGGTTCTGCGGAAAAGCAAACTTTTATTCATATGGTCAATCCTCAAACTTTATTTGTTCTGCTTTGTTTTCGCATAACCCCTATTAACCTTTCTCTGAAACAGGTTTTGGCAAATACTATTTCAGATAATGTAAGCGTGCTTAGATGTCAGTTTTCTTCCTCCTTCTATCTTTTCTCAGAAATGATTATCAACTGAGATCCGAAGCGTGTAAATAAGCCCTTTTGCATGAAATTCAGTCTTCTTTACAAAGCACATTGTTTTATAGCCAATGTTCCTGATACGTTACAAGACTAGGACACATAGCTAACTAGTCAGTAGCTATGCTGGAGTAAGGTCTCCTGTGTTCTGTACAAAATTATCTTCTTCACATATATCCCTATATAGAAACTGTTTGTTCAAGTATTGTTCTGCTCCCACAACAAAATCTCTGAATCCCAGAGGACATCGAATCTGTTCTCTTTCCTTATCCTATTTCCCCTGATGCATCTCAGAACACAAGACTACAAAACAAAATCAAAATTAACAGGAACTTATCATACTGAATGGAAACAATGGCATCTGTGATGTTATTGCTTTGAAATGTCAATTTTAATTAAATTCATTAAAATTATTTAGCACCAATTATAACAAGGAACCATGTTCGGGATTTGGGGACAATAAAAAAGAGTAAGAGTGGCCCCACCCCCCAAGTGTTGTCAGTCTCCTTGAAGAGAAAGATAGGTGCTAATTATAATAGAACAGAGTATATATACTACCTTTACTATCTTTTAAGTTGCTTTACTGATATAACCTATTTCCAACTGCTTATGCAATTGGCACCTGGTGAGACTGGAAAGTATACTTCATTTCCCACACAAATATTTTTATTCTCTTTAGCAGAGAATAAATGAATAGAAAATCAATTTGTGTTTATCTAATTACACTATCAATGGTTTCTATTTCCAGATCTCAGCAACATTTTGTCAGTTTTTCACGTTGTCCAGAATACTACTGAGATGATAAAATGTGATATATTTGGAGAGTCTTTTCACTAATTTATCAACCTGAAATGGTGAAGATTGGTCACTCTGTATCTCATTGTTCTTCTGAAACAGATTCTTAGCAGAAGTTTAAAAGCTGACACCTCATATTTCTTATCTTCAAAGAGATGCTTTCTCATTAAAATTTAAAACTTGTCTTTTTTTGTTCTGTCTACAAATTTTATTTTATTATTGGCTTACTATGCGCTATATGCTTTATGGGACATTTGACCAACAAAGCAATGTATTTTATAATTTTAAGTTTACAGTTATAGTCAAGATGCAATCTCATAGCCTCTTCTCTGTGGAAACCACAAGCCTAGACTTCTCCAAAGGAAATGCTGCTTCTTTCAAACATAAGCTCAAGAAGTAATCTGGTTTTAAATAATGGGATTCTTCCATTGAACCATCAACTTCACGGGCATATATGTGCTTTCATATCTAGGGAAGGGTCAGCAGCAAACCCTACAGAGATTTTTGCAGTGAGTAGCCTCTGCTTTTACACATGGGTCTCATTCTTTTCAGAGAGCACCTTTGTATACCTCAAAGAAGAGGGACTTCAGAAAGTGAAATTAGAATGTCTTAGTAAGTAAACTGTCAAAAATGAATGTGGGTCAAATATGCATTCAATTTTCACAATATCAAAAAAGGGAGGCTATGGTTATATTGAAATGTTTCCGAACTGATTATACAGAACAGACGCTCAGCTAGATGCCAATCGTTTATATGCATTGCCAGGCTAAACAAGTATTTTTTAAGGTTCATCCATCACAATTTATGGTACATTAAGCCAAATATAATGTTCTCACAGGCTGGTGTTAAGGGATTTTCAATATTCAAAATAAGAAATTGCATTTGGGGAAAGGGATTTCTCCTCTCTTTTTCCATAGACTTTCTTTAGTTCTATAGAGTCTCGTTAAGTCTATTGGACCCCTGTTATACTCCAGTACTAATCACAAATTGATTTTAAGAGTTTGAAATCTTAACTGGTAGCAGGAAATGACTTTAAATTAACATTGCATCAACTACTATAAATTGTTCACTGAAAAAGAGAGTGTTTAATTATAAACGAAGGAACCTACTTCCCAGCTGATTAACTATATTAAACACTTTATATTTTCAATGCTCAAACACAATTGCTAATAAGCTATTTCTCACAATGGGTCTCCAAGGGAGCCTAATACTATCACCTCCTATTTTTATAAATGACTCACTTGACCCATAAAAATTAGATTGCCCATCTTGGACCACAGAGAAATGAAAAACCAGAATTAGGTTGCAAGTTCTCAATGTACCCACACCTAGTTTTCAGAGATATGCTCTTAGTTTTCTGAGCAAAGTAAATGAGAAAATCAAATAAATTTCACTCTCTTCTGTTACTATAGGTGACCACACACACTCATTTTTTTTTCCTTTGAACATTTCTGTTGTGTATGCAAAACTCATTATTTTGTGACGGGAACAACATAAACAAACAGAGAGATGGCTCTCCAGTAAGTGATCTTTGCTATTTATTCTGATATTCCTTAACTTGAGCTCACTTAACAAACTTACTTGTCCCTCTCTTCCTCTTTAGAACCTGTGTCATTTGGAAGACAAGTACTATTAGCTTAGACCAAATCATAGAATTGTCTGATACTGAGATCAACAAATATTTTTGGCAATGAGTTCATTCTTAAAAGCGCACTTGATTATATTGCTTTCTATCAATTGTATAACTGCATACCATATTCAATCTTATTAATTAATTATGGTTTTATAATCTATAATATTTTTTACTTTGGATTTTTAAAGTTATATTTATGATAGTCTATAATGCATAATATGGATATTGATTTCATATTTTCTATAAGTGGTTTTTGAGTTGTTTAGTAGTTTAAATCTAATTTAGCTAATAAGTTTGCAATTTTCTCAATGTCAATACTATTTTAATATGTCTCCATTCGGAGCACAGAACTAGAGAACAATAACTGCATAGTAAATAAATGGTAATCGCTTAAGCATCTCAGTTGTTTATTGTGTGTTTGTATATGGCAACCCACATATATAACTTTGTAATAAAATTATTCTAAAAAATACCCCTATGTGTTCCCTAAGTTTAATAATATTAAGTTATTAATAAATTAATATATAGAATTTTAAAACTTCAAAATTATAACTTTTGTTTAAAAATTCTATTTCTGCTTATCATTTGTCTTTAGAAATGGGATAAGGAAAATGCTTAGAAAATGAAAGACAACTCTGATTTAAGTGTTATGGTGCTAGCAAAAGTAAATGCTCTTGACTTTTTTTATATCTATTTAAAAAAAGAAAAGGATAATCTTTGCTATTATAATTTGCTTTGTTCTATAGAACTTCAATTACATTTGAATTGCATGTGCACAATATATACCAAATATGGTAGACAGATATAGACATTTTCATCACATTTCCCTTTCTAAATAAAATATGAAGTAATACTTCAGTGCTTAGAAAAATATAAATATATGATTCTAAGTAATAGAATACCATAATTTATCCTAATTTCATCCTAGAGTAACCTACTAATAAAGAAATGGTTACAGATATATAAGATTCATAAGTTGCATTTATTTTATTATAGAAAAATGTAACAAACAACAGTATGAGAATGTGATATAAATATTTGTCTCTGGTATTTTTTTAGGACTGAAGCTTAGTGCATTTTCTAAACAATAATTTGGGGGGTTCTCCTCTGAGATTCAAACTTCTTAAAGCATATGAAACATTTCATACATATGTAGTATATGATTTCTCTAGACATAGGTATTGTAAGTGTTTTGTGAATAAATTGGGCTATAATCCCTGTGTCTGGAAGCTGTAATACACGTGGGCCACGGTTATGTCTATTTTGTTCATCCCATGTAATCAGGGTCTAGCCTAGTGTCTAATCCTGAGGAAGAGCCCTATAAATATGTCTTAAATAAAAAGAAACAAACATTGTTTTAAAAATTCATTTACTTCCCCTCACCAAGAGGCAAACAAGAAAGCAGATGGAAATATCTCAAGGTAAAGAGTAAAGAAATTTAGAAACAAATTTTTTTAAGCTTTAAAAATGTGTTCATGTCTAGTTTGTTCTGCACAGTTGTGTAGATTTTCATGGTGCTTCCTGGCCTTTGTTGGACTAATTGAAAAATCTTTGGTTAAATTTTGGAGTGGTTATCCAGAATGCAGTTAGAAGGGCTCTGGTGTCTGCAGGTCCACTAAATGCATGCCATTTTTCACAGTATCATTATAGTTAGGTTTAATGATAAACGTGAATGACCAATATTTTATTCTGATAATTGTATTTCACTGCATATGCTACATTTCATTATAGAGGGATAGTCATGTTATGGAACAGGGAAATGGGGAAGATATTGGAAAAAAGAAAAATGTGTGCATAAGTGAAGCAATGTCATAAAAGAGAGCAAATTGTATTCCATATTGAACCCCATGGTGTCATTCAGAGTTCAGGTCCTTAGAAAGCCTGTAGATGCTCCCCCAGCAGCCTTCTGGTAGTCAGTACTACTGACCCAGATTGTGAGAACAGCAGTGACCGCAGACCCAGAAAGCACTGCTGTTCGGATACAAACAGGGCACGTTTACTAAGCCATCTGCTAAGAGGTTCTTTTGGTTATCTGCATGAAAGAGCCAGTAAACATATTTAAATGGAAATGTCTACATATGGTAGAACAGAGCAGTTCATAGAAATGTTCTGAAATTTTTTTGCCTTTTTTTTCAATTCTGATTATTTCAGTATATGGGAATGCCTCATGCATGTGAACTGAATCAGATCTTAACTAGTTTTGCCTGCATGTAGATAACAACCTTAGAAGAATTTTCTTTAGTATGACATTTGTGCAGTATTCGAGTTATTTGGAAAATTATTCAATAACTAAGGGGTGATATAGGGAAGGAATTAGACTAAATGATCCATATTATTACTTTTAATTTTAATACCATATGACTTCATATGAAAAGGTTTCATCATTTGCTCAAAATTAAATGGCAACAATGTTTCAGTATAATTGTATATAGACTTAAAGTGTTGCTTTTTATGTCACTGGAAAATATTATGCAATTTATAAAAATCAGTGTTTAGAGACTTTAAGTGACTTAGGTTTTTAGATTTTTCTGGATTATTTAAACGAGGTTTATTGGTATGCACACTACCTAGATATAACAAACGTGCACTTTATTTTATTTTGTTTTCCTTTATCTCAGCCTAGAGATGATTAGAGTGAATGAATCCCTAAAATTAGGAAAGTAACACTAACTACTTATGGAATTTTTATGTTTTAGCATTAAAAAAGGGACGATTTTGGATCACACCAGATCCTTATCACAAAGATGACAACATCCAGATTGGACGTGAGGTGAAAATATCTTGCCAAGTAGAAGCTGTTCCTTCTGAGGAGCTAACGTTTAGTTGGTTTAAAAATGGTCGTCCATTAAGAAGTTCTGAGAGGATGGTTATTACACAGACTGATCCTGATGTCTCCCCGGGAACGACAAACTTGGACATCATTGACTTAAAATTCACGGATTTTGGGACATACACATGTGTAGCATCTCTGAAGGGAGGAGGAATATCTGATATCAGTATTGATGTTAATATATCCAGCAGCACAGGTAAGAAGCATGTTTATGATGCAAAAGATGTTCACATTTCAAATAATTAAAGTTTAGCAGACAAAATGGTCTTTTTTTCTGAATAGTCTTTAATTAAGAACATTATTATTTTTTAAAAGTTTCCTAACAACAAAACTCTAATATTCTGAATGCTTAATAAATATCAGGTTGTGAAACATTCTTCTATTTTGATTTAGATTTACAGGATATTTTACAGAAATTGTGCAAATAAATTTAATAGCATTGACTAAGACAGATATAGGCTTCTAGGTTAAATAATACCAGTTTTCCATTAACTATAAACCCTCTATAGAGCCTAAAATTATATTTATAAAGTTAAACAACAAATGTCTAAAGAGGTAAGACCAACTTTCAGAACTTTTAAAGAAAAAAGGTTTTAAGGTAAATATACTGAGAGATAATTTAAGAGTATTCAAATACAAGATATAAAAGGAATGTATCCTCCACTAACAAAAACTGATATGTTAAAGTTGTAGTCAAATGTGACTTTTTGGAAAATCATCTGGTAGAATTCCTTCACCATGAATATAGTTATATGTGAAAATATATACCAGTAAAATTCTTTCTTTTAAGGTTAAAAATATGATATCAAGTTTTTCTTAGCTAAATATATATCTATAGACAAGGAAAATCCCAGAGTTTTGATGTATAAGAGCATTCAGATTCTTTCAAGCTCTTTAATTTTATGAAGTACAGTCAGCATACATCCAGAGAGCTGCAAAGTAGCTGTATTTGTTTTGCCAGTCTATTACCAGATTGAATTTTAATTGAAGATTCTTACATTATGCTGGGTGAATATATGTGCTGAAAAGAGGCCACAAAGGTAGTAGACACACTTGGTTTTGAATAATGTTTAACACTTGTTTTTCCTTTCCAATCAGGAAGCATTTGACTCTTGTACTTTAAGATATGCACTTGTAATTTTGTGCCTTCTCATGGTTCCAAATTATAATGTACACTGGATTGGTTTTATGCCTTAAAAAAGAGAGGTCCATACTTCAGGCTGACAAAATATGCTTACTTTCCAAAATTCTGCTGTTTCTAAAAGACAATCAATTTTTATCATCTACAACTAATGTAAATGGACATTAGGGTGATGAAAAGTACTTGTGTTTAGCCTTTATTCTCTTTCTAGGTAAAAACTTCAAGAAACAACAACTTTGTTTCATCTAAATGATATTTAAATATTGGTGCCGGCACTAGGACATAGATTCATTTAGAATATCTGATGAAAAACTGTTGATATGCCCAGTCAGTTATCGTTTGTTTATATATTCATTCAAGCAACAAATATCCATTGATTGACTACATCAATGTTCTAGGTGACACTATACTAGGGGACATCCCACATATGATATTTCCTATAAGAGTAAGAATACTAATGTAAAATCCAGGATCATTTGTCCTTATTTTTTGAGGGATGCTTTTCCAGAATTGTTTTGTACTTAATTATAACCATTGTTTTGTTTTGTTTGGTTGCTTGTCTAGTTTTATTTTGTTTTTCAGAGCCAGTGACAAAAAGGCCAGATCCAAAGAATCAGTGCTTCTATCTAAAAGGACTCCTCTGATGGGAGTACAGTTTATATGCTATTTAACTTACACAAAAGAAAGAGCACAGAATGGAGAGAAGAAGGGAACATTATATAATTACTCACAGAATGAGCCCTAACATTCATTTTTTAAATATACTAGTTGTATTACCTATTTGAAATTATGTATTGTAAATGGCAAAGTAGAAAGGATGATTGACACTGACTTATGAAATTTCCAAAAATCCTAAAGGGAAAATCTAAGACTATCAGAGAGCAGATTTCCCTCAAGAAATGCCTCTTAGGGACCAGAGATTAATTGTAATAATTACATTTTCTTAATTATTATTAATTTGTCTGGTTACCAAAAGAAAGAACAGTAGAGTTAAATATATACACATATACATATATATACACATATACATATATATATACACATATATACATATATATGTGTATATATATATATATAAAGTCTTCTTTCAAAACACTATCTCTTGATATTCCCCACCTACTATGGACAGACCTGGTTCCTCCCTAGAATGGAAGCTTCATGAAGTCTTAAACTTTGTCTATATCGCTCATTATTGTAATCTCAGCATCTGGAACAATATGTGGCACATAATAGGTACTCAGTAATATTTGAATAATGAAATGAGCTAATTTGTGCATACAGCTTTCCTTTTAGGTTTTCTTTCCTCCTATTATCTCTGTGATACAGATATTTGGTCCACTTCTTACTGCTCTTGTAATTCCTTACTGACTTTCAGACAAGTTATTTGATAGAAAAATTTATACTATGATTTAATGTGTTACATTCCCAGGGGCAAGACTGGCTTCATAATTTGTGATGTCCAGTGAAAATAAAAATGTGTGTCCCTTGTTCAAAAATTAATAAATCCACAATGGCAGCCTCAGACGATTAAAACCAAGCTTGGAGACCTTCTCGGTGTATCTACACGGGTGGTAGGCTTATGAGGCTGGGATGCCCAGGAGTTTGTATTGTGATAGAAAGCCTGGAGAACATAATACTTAACCTAACGAATGAGTCACTAAAGGCAATTACATATTCTATCTTCATGCTGACACTGTCTTTGATGTTTGACTTTGCTTGCAGTAGAGTGGAATACCAGAAAGTAGTATAAAGTTCTATAGATTTGAGATTGTATAATTCAACTGATATTATTAAAAATGATTTTTATCCCTATATTGTAGAAGATCAAATTAAAGCAGTGATTTGATATTAAAATAGTTGTATGCCAGGATAGAGTTTGAACAATGAAAATGAACAAGCTGTAGCATGGAGGAAAATCTTGGACTATATTCATTTTCTGAACCATAGAGTATACTGAGGGAATTTCCACAAATTGGGTGGGTGAGTCAAAAAGAAGGAAGAAACTGTTAAGACATAAGTATATATATGGAGACCTGATAGAGTTTGGGTTTTTCGCATTCTATTATTACTATTTTAACAAATGGTAGATTAACCAAATGGTCAGTGGTTTTCTTATGTGTTAAACATTTTCTGTATGTGAAATATAAACTGTTATAGGGTGACATTTTAAAACCTTTTTAAAATTTCTGAGCCTTTTTCTTTTTCATTCAAATCTTACATTGAATCCCAACTGTTACTATTTTAAGAGACATTATATATTTATTAAGAAGAGGGCAGATTTGGGGAGAGGGGCAAGATGGCGGATGAGAAAAGCCACCAGCCAGAGTATCTCTGCAAGAAAGACAGATTTTAGAAGAAAGTGAAAAAAAATAAATAAACAGGCAGGCAAACATAGATCCGACAAGGGTCAGAAGGAAGGGTGCCTGAAACTACAGGAGACTCCATGGGAAGAAGTTGCGGAGGAGAACTGGAAGGAGAAAGGCCCCCAAGAGGCTTGGAGACCATCAGCAAGGGTAGATGGAGCAGTTAAATTTCCTGTCCCTCGCATCTCGGACTGCTGGTGGGATCCTGAGTGGTTGGAGAGACCTGCTAACACCAGCCCAGAGACGGCCCTGCCAGTAAGTGGTGAGTCTCTTGCGGACAGGGCACCAGGTTCCAAGTTCCCTCAGGGCACCTCCTGGGCCCACAGACCCAAGCTGATCGGCAGGTGCTGTATTGTTTCATTCTCCCCTGCCCTACCCAAGGCTGCCAAGAGAGACAATTTAGCCACCACCCCTAAGGCATTTGCAGGGAATGGGACCTTTCCTTCTGGGGCCCTACAGCAGACTGAGGGGTACTCAAAGAGTGTGAGGTCCCTACCTGCTAGCCCTCCCAGGTGCTGCTTGCTTGGTGACTCCAGGAGAGTGGTGTAAACCCCGAGGCGAAGAGACATCGATACAGCTTAGGCACCCAGTGGGTGACTTGAGACCAGCACTCCTCTCCCTGGCAGGGTCAGGGATTGATCTCCAGGGTCCAGGGGACAGGCCTGCAGACCAGATTCGGTACACCCAGGTATCTATCGCATTGTCCTAAGGCACAGAAGGGATATTTGTGAACAAGCCTACTGAGGTGTCTGTGCTTTCGGGGGCAGATCAGTGTGCTTGAGGGGCAACCCTCCTCTCACGGGAAGGATGTGCACCCAGCCCAGGCTGCGATCATGGGCAGGGAACCTCCCAGCCCGCATCACAGTGAGGGAATATTGGCAGGCTTGAGGTCCTGTCTGCTGGCAGAGGCTGGGGAGAAACTGCCAAATAGGGGAGGGTGGAAAGGAGTGAGGCCTGCTCCAGACTGAAGGTCTCAGACAGCCCCAGCCCCACACGCATATTTTTTGGCTGAGTAGGGCCATTTTCAGACCCTCCCTGACAGCTTTGACCAGAAGCAAAGAACAGACCTTTGACCCCTGCTAACAGTATTTGTGGAGCTTGAGGGCAGGCTCACCCAACCCAGTTCTGCCCAGACTCCCTGACCTGCTCCCACTGAGGTGGAGAATAAGGACAAACCTAGAAGTCCCAGGCCCCCACCCACCACCTAAGGCACTAGAGTGCCTCTCCAGAGAAACAAGAGCTGGTTATAGGACCCACCCAAAAACAACACTGCAGCCTGCTCCTCCCAGCAAGCACTACCTACTGACAGGGAGGTCATTCTGAACACCCTTTTATTGTATCTACTGACTCATCATAAAGGGTGTGGTTGAATCTCACCCACAAATACCACTTACTGGCTCAGAGAATAAACAGGGCATATCATTATCCAAATGAAAATCTAAAGGTAAAAAGCAATAGCTGTTCCAGATGGGAAGGCATCAGTGAAAGAACTCTGGAAATATGAAGAATCAAATGGAAAGCACACCCCCAAAGGGGAATACCAGCTGTCTAGCAATGGACATCAACCAAATTCAAAACACTAAAATGACAGAAGAAGAATTTTGAACATGGATTGTAAGAAAACTCAATATCTCAATATATGCAAGAAAAAATGGATAACAACACAAAGAAACTACTAAAAAAAAATCCAGGACTTGGAAGAAAAATTCACTAAGGAAATTGAAATATTAAAGAAAAATCAAACCAAACTCCTGGAAATGAAGAATTTATTCAAGGAACTACAAAACACAGTGCAAAGCCTCAAGAACAGGGTAGATCAAACAGAAGAAAGAATCTCATGGATTGAAGATAACACCTTTCAATTAAATAAGTCAGTCTCAGAGATAGAGCAGAGAAATAAGAGAAAAGACCAAAGCCTGCAAGAAATGTGGGAATATTTCAAGAGGCCTAAAGTGAGAATCATAGGCATTCCTGAGGGTGAAGAAGAAAATACACAAGGGTTGGATATGCTATTTGAGAATATGATAGAGGAAAATTTCCCAGGCCTTGCTAAACATCTAGATATCAGGAACAAGAAGCTCAAAGGACTCCAAGGAGATTCATCGCAAACAGGAAGACACCATGGCACACAGTCATCAGACTGACCAAAATAACCACCAAAGAGGACCTCTTATGAGCTGTAAGGTGAAAGAAGCAGGTAACCTACAAAGAAAAACCCATCAGAATAAAGACAGACTTCTCAACTGAGACCAAACCACCAAGAAGAGACTGGGGCCTCAATCTCACTTTTCTCAAACAGAATAATCCCCAACCTAGAATCTACAAAACTAAGTTTTGTATATGAAGGAGAAATAAAGACCTTCTCAGATAAACAAAGACTGAGGGAATTCATCAAGACAAGACCTCCCCTCCAGGAAGTACTCAAAACAGTGTTACACACAGATCAGCACAATAAACACTCATGAGAATGTAAAATCATCCAAAAGCTAAAGGTCAAAGGCCAGATACCAGAATGGTATCTCTTTCTCAAGAGGGAAAACAAAGCAACAAAGTTCAACTCAACAGGATGAACAGAAATCTGCCCCACTTATCAATTCTCTCAATAAATGTGAATGGCTTGAACTGCCCACTGAAGAGACCTAGGCTGGCCGAATGGATAAATGTACAAAAGTCAAGTATCTGCTGTCTTCAAGAAACACAACTAACCCACAAGGATGCATTCAAACTCAAGGTGAAGGGATAGAAAACAATATTTCAAGAAAACAGAAGCCAAAAGAAAGCTGGCATGGCAGTTCTGATTTCAGATAACTTAGTCTTCAAATCAACAAAAGTAATGAAAGACAAAGACGATCACCATATAATGGTGAAGGGTACAATTCAACAAGAAAACAAAACAATTCTAAATATTTATTTACCTAACTCAGGTGCACCCAGATTCATAAAGCAAATCCTACTGGATCTAAACAAAATGATAAACAGCAACACCATGATAGCTGGAGACTTTGACACCTCTTTGACAGAAAAGGACAGATCCTCCAAACAGAAAATTAACAAAGAAACAATGGATTTAAACATAACTCTAGAACAAATGGGCCTAACTGACACTTACAGAATATTCTACCCTAAAACCACTGAATGTACGTTTTTCTCATCAGCTCATAGGACATTCTCTAAGATTGACCATATCCTAGGCTACAAAGCATATCTCAAGAATTTTAAAAAATAGAAATTGTACCATGCATCTTCTCAGATCACAGTGGAATAAAATTAGAAATCAATGCCAACAGAAACTCTCATCTCTATACAAAGTCATGGCAACTAGATAACCTGCTGAGCGATTATTTCATTAAGAAGGAAATCAGGATGATAATCAAAAGATTCTTTGAACTAAATGACAAAGGAGACACAAGTTATCAAAATCTGGGGGACACAGCTAAAGCAGTACTGAGAGGAAAATTTTTATACATAAATACCTATATCCAAAAGACAGAAAGATCACAAATGAACAATCTAATGAATCATCTCAAAGAACTGGAAAAGGATAAACAAACCGACCCCAAACCCAGTAGAAGAAAAGAAATAACAAAGAACAGAGCAGAACTAAATGAAATTGATAATAAAAAAACTATACGGAAGATTAATAAAACAAAAAGTTTGTTCTTTGAAAAAATAAACAAAATTGGCATGCCTCTGGCTAGATTAATGAGAAGCAGAAAAGAAATAACTGTAATAAACTCCATCAGGAATGAAAAAGGAGAAATTACAACTGATGCCACGGACATACAAAATATCACCTCTGAATACTATAAAAATCTCTATGCATATAAACTGGAAAATGTGGAGGAAATGGACAAATTCTTAGAAACACACAGCCTCTCAGGCTCAATCAGTAAGAAATAGAATTTCTGAACAGATCAATATCAAATACTGAAATTGAAACAGCAATAAAAAACTTTCCTAAAAAGAAAAGTCCTGGACCAGATGGTTTCACACCCGAATTTTACTAGACCTACGTACAAGAACAGGTGAATATCCTGCAGAAATTATTGCACAACATCAAGAAGGAAGGAATCCTCCCCAACACATTGTATGTAGCCAACATCACCCTGATACCAAAACCAGGAAAGGACACAACAAAAAAAGAAAACTACAGACCAATATCCCTTATGAATATAGAAGCAAAAATACTCAACAAAACCCTTGCAAACCGAATTCAGGTATTTATCAAAAAAAAATCCGCCATAACCAAGTGGACTTCATCTCAGAGATAGAGGGATGGTTCGACATATGGAAATCTATAAATGCAATTCACCACATAAATAGAAGCAAAAACAAAGACCCTGTGATCCTCTCAAAAGACACAGCAAAAGCATTTGACAAAATTCAACACCCTTTTATGATAAGAATGCTTAAAAAATAGACATAGATATGACTTACCTAAAAATGATGCAAGCCATATATGACAAACCCATGGCCAACATCATACTGAATGGGGAAAAAATTGAAAGCATTCCTACTTAGAACTGGAACCAGAGAAGGTTGCCCTCTATCACTGCTTCTATTCAACCAAGTACTAGAATCCTAGCCTGAGCAATCAGACAAGAGAAGCAAATTGGGCATCCAAATGGGGGCAGAAGAGGTCAAACTAGCTCTCTTTGCTGACGATATGATCTTATATCTAGAAAATCCCAAAGATTCTGCCATGAGACTACTAGAATTAATATACAAATTCAGTAAAGTCTCAGGTTACACAATCAATGTACAGAAATCAGTAGTATTCCTATATGCCAACAACAGTCAAACTAAGAACCAAATCAAAGACTCAATACCCTTCACAAAAGCAACAAAGAAAATAAAGTACCTAGGAATATATTTAACTAAGCAGGTAAAAGATCTCTATGGGGAGAACTACAAAAAACTGAGGAAGGAAATAGCAGAGGATGTAAACAGGTGGAAAACCATACCATGCTCATGGGTCAGCAGAATCAACATTGTTAAAATGTCTGTACTACCCAGAGTGATCTATAGATTCAATACAATCCCTATTAAAATACCAACATCATTTTTCACAGATCTAGAAAAACTAATTCTACACTTCGTATAGAAACAGAGAAGACCCTATGTAGTAAAAGCAATCTTAAGCAAAAAGAACAAATTGGGAGGCTTCAATTTACCAGACTTCAAACTATACTACAAGGCTATAGTAACTAAAACAGCATGGTACTGGCACAAGAATGGAGACATAGACCAATGGAACAGAACTGAGAACCCAGATGTAAAACCATCCTCCTATAGCTATCTAATCTTTGACAAAGCAGACAAAAACATACATTTGGGAAAAGAATCCTTATTCAATAAACGGTGCTGGGAAAACTGGATAGCCACATATACAAGACTAAAACAGGATCTGCACCTTTCACCTCTCACAAAAAACAACTCCCAGTGGATAACAGACTTAAACCTAAGGTGTGAGGCTCTTAGAATTCTAGAAGAAAATGTTGGAAAAACTCTTACAGCCATTGGCCTAGGCAAAGAATTTATGAGGAAGACCCCAAAGGCAATCACAGCAACAACAAAAATAAATAAATGGGACCTGATTAAATTAAAAAGCTTCTGCACAGCCAAGGAAACTATCACGAGAGTAAACAAACAACCTACAGAATGGGAGAAAATATTCATTCACATGTTACACATCCAATAAAAGGCTGATAAGTAGAATCTATATAGAACTCAGGAAAATGAGCAAGAAAAAATCAAATAACTCTATCAAAAAGTAGACAAAGCACATGAACAGAAACTTTTCAAAAGAAGATAGACTAATGGCTAACAACATATGAGAAAATGCTCAACATCTCTAATCATCAGAGAAATGCAAATCAAAACCACAATGAGATATCACTTATCTCCAGTGAGAATGGCCTTTCTCAAAAAGTCCCAAAACAATAAACGTTGGCATGGTTGCGGAGAGATAGGAACACTCATGCTGTGCCGGTGGGACTGCAAACTAGTACAGCCTCTGTGGAAAGTAATATGGAGATACTTCAAAGAGATACAAGTAGAACTACCATTTGATCCAGCAATTGCATTACTGGACATCTACCCAAAAGAACAAAAGATATTCTATAAAAAAAGACATCTGCACTCGAATGTTTATAGCAGCACATTTCACAATTGCAAAGATGTGGAAACAACCCAAGTGCCCATGAATGCATGAGTGGATTGATAAAGTGTAGTATACGTATACTACGGAGTTCTGCTCAGCCACAAAAAACAATAGTGATATAGCACCTCTTGTATTATCCTGGATAGAGCTGGAACCCATTCTACTAAGTGAAGTATGCACCACAAGCACCGCATGTACTCATCATCAAATTGGTTTTAACTGATCAACACTTAAGTGCACGTATAGTAATAACATGCATCGGGTGTCGGGCAGATGGGAGGGGGGAAGAGGGGCTGGGTATATTCACATCTAATGGGTGTAGTGTGCACCGACTGGTAGATGGACATGCTTGAAAGTCTGACTCAGGTGGGGCAAAGGCAATATACGTAACCTAAACATTTGTACCCCCATAATATACTGAAATTAAAAAAAGAGAGATTTCAAAACTGAAAAAGCATAGCTTTAAAAAAACGAAGAGGATGAGGTACCATAAGACATTTCTGACTATGATAGAAAACCATTTTTTTAAATGACAGAGTGACATTTCAACATGTTTTTGATGACTTTTATTGAAATATAAAATATTCCATGAAGGTAATTTTATTCTACAGAATTATTAACATTTTTAAAGATAATGATTTTCTTTTAGAAAAAGACTTACATAGGCTACATATATTTTGCGTCATGAATTTGCTTGAATAGTAAAAAACTATGATGTATGTGATTAAAGATTATGTCATTTTCACATTAATTCAATATTAGAAACTTTTTTTTCCTCCTGATTCTGTAAACATGCAGCATTTATTGTTGGGTCAATTTAAAAATTATATTTCTTTCAGATTTTTTTACTGAGTTATTGCCGCATAGTTGGCTCTGTGTAATATGGTGATAGTACAAATGGACTTTGCCTTTAAGGACCTTATAATTAAAATTGTCGAGACAGATTACATAGAAACTAGGCAATTTATAGCAGATCGGTACTGTGCTTAAAGTTTGATCAAACTTCTGTAGAAGTTGTGAATGCTTTTGTCAGTGTGGGTACAGAAATGTTTCACAGAGAAATGACATTTGAGTTAAATCTTGATGAAAATAGTGTTGCGATAGTGATAGTAGAAGAAGGTAACATTGGGCAAAATATACAGGGTGAATAAAGTCCCAGGAATATTAAAGTGAGTCTGTATTTCTTGCTTTTAGGATTGATATTAATTGATATGAATATAAGCAAATTATATTAGTTTATCTCAGTTTTGTAATTGTCATTACTGAAGCTATATTTTATCTGGCTAGACTGCAGGTAATTTAAAAAAACACAATGTAACAGTTGTAAATATTTCAATTAAAAATTAAATATACTAAAACTTTAATTGCTATAAATCAATTTTGTAAAATAAAAATCCTTCACATACATGCTGAAAAATGTATGTGAATTTTAGCCTAAAATTTTGGCAACAGTTACAATCAAATCTTTAAAATATTGTCACTTGGGTGTTATTCATTTATATAAATATAATTGTTATACAGTAGTAGATTTTTAATTTTCACAAGGCTTGCTCAAAATATCTCATTGCTTCTTTCAGTGTGTTCCATGGTAAAGTCCTTGGGTGCTCATTAGCTAGCATGTTTTCCTTTGCGTGACTTGATAAACTCATAGGTTTATAGTAAACTCATTTGCATCATGTCTCAAAAATCTAAACAGTGAGACTGGTGATCTGTGGAATTCCCATGCTGAAACAGCTGGTGGGCAAATATAGCAGAAGACTCAGTAAAGATTTTGATGATTTTTTTTTCTTCCTTGTTAGAGTACACAGGCATTTTATAAAGCAGGAAGTGGAGCAAGATTTAGAGGATTGAATAAGAAGCTAAAATATAAGCATAAGTGTACAGTGGTGACCAACTGAGAAAATTAGTTCAAAATTTTAGCTTTGCTGTTGACTACCTGTTTGTTACTATATATAATTGTGTTAGTTAACAAGTGCTTGTGCAAGTATTCACATCTGTGAAACGGAAGTTCTTGGTAACATAGAACTATGGTACACAACAAATAAAAATAGTTAATAAGCAGGAGGGCAAAGCAAAAAAATGGCTAAGTCCACTTAATTGGATTTGCTTCTTTGCCCTTTTTCAGTTAAGGAGGAATAGAAGCTCATGAAATTCTGCTGATTAAAAATGAAGTTCTATAAAATAGCTATAGTGAAGGACAGGTTGTTTTATGAAAGTGGAAGTCATAACTGTAAGACTAACACATAAACCCTGACAATGCTCTTTGATCAGCAGAGGCTTCCAAGCAATCAAAAATTATGTATGTAATTGGTACCTTACTTACTAGGCAAAGAAACTTTAATTTCTTTCCTTGAATCCAAAATTGTGACATATAATCCATGACCTCTGAATTAATGGTGGAGACCCGAGGTGGGCAAACTTTCTGTAAAGAGCTGGTTGATGGTAAATACTTTCAGCTTTTCAGTCCATACAGTCTTTGTCACAACTATTCTATTCTACTATTATAATGGACAAACTGTCATAGATAATAAATTAATGGGCACAGCTGTGTTCCAATAAATCTTTATTTACAAAAAATAGGTGGTAGGCTGGATTTTGCCCATAGGCCATAATATGTTGAATATAGTTCAAAACTATACTTTTGAAATCTTATTAATTAAGAAATAAAGTAATAACAAAGCTGAACTCCATGGACTTACTAGGAAATTAAGTTAAACTCACATATATTTAAATATTGCTTGTCTATTATAAACATTTATATATTTTATAGAGATTGAGACAAAATCTCAGTATTTCCTTACTCCTGATGTACATGTATATGTTACCAGGTGCCTTACTAAGCTGATCATTGTCTGCTAGAATGGTCCAAATTGTAGAATTATGCTGCAAAAATTTCTGAGATTAATTTGTAATTGCTAAAGTCTCATTCCTAACATACAAAATTTTCTGCTACTGTCCCTATTCTGTTTATAAACTTTCATTTATCTTTTATCCCTGTTTCTATGTATTTTTAAAGTTTTCTGAATGACTGAGAAGACATAATAAAGAAAACTTTTAAAAAATTAGATACACTCTGAACTTTAGAGTCTCTTGATTTTGGAGTCAGTTTCCTCTTTTCTGAGTGGCTGGCCACTTTTTACACTGGCCTCAGGCAGAATTAGTTTTATACAAATTAAGTTTCTTATTTAAGTCTTGAAGATTCCTATCTCTCAGTTGAATCTTGTGTTTACTATAAGAGATATTTATCTGTTCTTGATATGGGCCAGGAAGAAATATAGTATTTTGAGCCAGGTTTCAATAGGGAGAATACCCCTCTATAAAACAGTGAATTACTTCTTCTACAGCCTTTCTCACTTTCTTTTCATAGATTTTTTCTTTTTTACTTATAGCATTGGAACTGGAACTAAATGTGGCTAAGCAAATATCTTTGCTTTGGTAGTCTTAGAGCCTTAAGATGCTATTGTACTTAGAGAATTTCCCAGAGAGACACTGAACTGTAGAATACTGTTCTTTTTGAGCATGTGCATTTCATTGAGTATATACACAGAACATTCTTTAGGAAATGTTGGACTGTGCATACTTATAGAGATACATAATTCCTTTCAATTGTGTCTTTAGTAAAGGATGGTATTAATGTTAGCCTATATGGTGGTGTCATGTTTCAGTCTGAAATGTTGGTACTTGACACGCTCATGGCCTAAGAATGACCAGACAGGCCAAAGTAAGGCAAGCATGAAAATGAGGTTTATTGAGGAGAGAAAGATGGGATTATAGGGCAAGAGCAAGATATAGGTTCAGAAAGCATGATACATATGCCACAGATGACAATTAAACCCATTGTTGCAGCAAAGGGAGAGCAAAAGGAAGGGCACAAAAAAGGGGCTTGGTTATGGTGTGTCTTGTTTTATAGTGCCCAAATTGGGACCTCCCTACTGGCTCAGATGTCACCATGAAACCACTTTGATTGGACAGTTGGAAGTTGCATTACTATGCATGCGGGTTGTTCTAGGTCAATTTCGGGACTCTATGCTACTTGGCCTGTGGGCTAGAGAGTCCTCTGCATTCTTTTGCGGCTGGTGTGCTAAGTTCTGATTGGCAGGTTCGTAGGGTGTTCTCTTCGCCCTCAGGTATGGAGAGGATTAGGGTGGGGCAATTGCACCAAGGTAAAGCACTCACTTTCATACCTAGGAGACCCAGAATCCCCCGTATCTATCTAACAGTTGGCCTGGTTATATAAATTCATATTTAAGTATTTGAAAGTTTACCAAGAAGAATATTTTATGCTTAGCATTGCTTATATGAAAGTAGGTTTTGCTCTTTAAATATACTTTTATTTAAAATTTGAAAGGTATTTATTTTAAAATTTCAAATGCTTTTAAGATTTCTCAAATACTCATTGGAATTATTTCTTCTGTTCATTTATGTTAATCTTGCATTGTTCAGTGGCTGATTCAGATTTTCCACAAAGGAGACAAGTAAATACAACAATCTGGAAGTGTTGAGGAGTGGCTAGGGGATTTATCTGAAATCTGTGTTTGAATAGATAAGAGAGTTTTATTCAGATTGTATGTTTAAAATAATAAAAGAAAAATAGCAAAAATGACAAAGATATTAGTTATCCACATCAAATATTATTATTTATATTATTGCTATTGTTATCATTTAGCTTCAGGTAGCATTGACAGAGGTTGTGGTATTTGGAGCTAATGTCCACTTTTCTATTTTTTAATATATTAACCATTCAAAAAATTAAGAATGTGTGCTTGAATGTTTTAGGGTTAAAACACCTTCATGAAGTGCCATATTAAAATGTGCTAAATTGACCTAAAGGAGGAGATATGCTAAATATAATAAAGTGACACCAAAAAAAAAAAAAAAAAGTATGATGGATTAGATGGGAGCAGTTTAAGAAGAACTCTTGAAATTTCTGAAATTTTCTTAAGGAAGATAGGAAATCTACTAGAAGAAATGAACACAGTATTTATGGCTTAAACCGTGGATAGTTTCTCCCTTCCATTTGGAATATCTTACCTTTATTTCAAGAGCTCTTAGCCCTGAAAAACTCTGTCCTGGTGGAGGAAGATCGAGGCTTGGAAATTCAAATTTGAGAGACAAAGTTAACTGACAGTGCAAGTAGGAAGTCTTTTATGATGGCACAGAGAAATTAAGAATAGGTGTTATCCACAATTCTGTTATTAATTCATAAAATATAGTGCACATTTAGGTCAAAAAATATTTGGTCAACAACCACTATAGGGAAAGGGATAAAGAAAGAAAGAAAAATGTATGGGATCTAATTCATAATGACATGTATATCTGTTTTGAGAAAATCCCAGGATGGTGTAGAAGAAACATGCTCCAAACTGAGATGGTGCCGAGAGACCAGAGAAATGACCCAGACCAATCCAGCTTGGTGAGTTAGATGAGTTTATTAGAGGTTACTTACACAGGGCTCTCATTCCTAGTCTCATTCCTAGTCAAGATAGGAATCCTCTGGGCACTCACTTCTGGGCAAAAGTTCTTCAGAGAGTAAGATCCACACTGCCTGTCTGTTTGTGGAGCCTTAAATTTGTTTCTGGTAAGTGATGCAGAGATCTCTCTCTGCATCATTGTATATCTACATGCAATACAGGTTAAACATGTGCAGTACTTCCCATTAGGTGGGGACTTCAGTATTACTATTAACTAAAAGCTACTAAGGCAACTAAGGCAGCTTAAAACAGTTCAAACTGGTCTTAAGGCTTATGACCATCAACACAAAAGGAGCCACTTAAGAATAACGTTTGTGGTTTGTATTTCTTTCAGCTTTTTTTTTTAATCTATATCTCTAAATTCAAAAGAAACCTGCATGAGTTCTGTTAAACATTAAAAGCCAGTGGTGGGGAACTTGTATTTTTCCCTCAATATCCCATTGGGATTATGCTTGAATAACTTAGATAACAGACAAAAGCTAGTACTTGCCTTAATAAACTTTCAGAGTGATATGGAACCACATAGGATAATATTATTGAACCTGATCAGCAAGAGTTCCATAGAGCAGGTGGCATCTGAGCTGGATTAAGAATGAGGTACTAGATCTCTTAGAAGGAAATGGATCTCATTAGATCTTATTAGCTCACATTCACACAATCAAGAATGACCAGAGGATTTTATCAGGGGACCAATATGGTCTGACTGGTGCTTTGGGGACCTATTCATTGGATGAATCTGTAGAGTTCAAAAAAGAGACAATTACAGGAACAGTGGTGGAGAAATAGAAGAGAGTTTCAAGAGACATTCCTAAGGCCAAGAAATTGATGGGAAAAAGACTTCTGTTTCCCCAACAGGGAAATTACTTTTACATTGTGAGAAAGTACTCAGTAAATTACTCAGAGATAATGTAAGACAGAAGGCAAAAAAAAAAAAAAAATTATTAAGAAGGCAATGAGGATAAACAATATTTTATGGATAGTGTTCAGGTAAGACAGGAAAAGATACAGAAAGCTTAGCTAATAGAAAAAGCTTGAGACTCACTCATGAACTATGTCTGAGAAGTCAGTTAATCTCTTTGCATCTTATATTCCTTATCTCTCCACCACAGCTTTGGAATATTTGCAAGGCAGAGTTTGAGGAAATAGAATGAATGAAAAGGAACCTAAGAACAAAGTCTACAGATTGGAGTGTGTGTGTATGGGGGGGCAGGGTACCATTGATCGTGCTGGAGAGATTGCTAAGAATCAAACGAGGTGGTGAGGAGCTCTCACGACTTCTGTCATGAAGGGGCAGTTAAGTCAATGGCCAGTGTTCTCACATCAGTGTAAAAAAGGGCCTGATTGACATCAGGCAGCTTAATGGATTTGGGTCCAGGCCCAGATTTACCACTTAGTACATTATGACATTGGTCTGGCTAGGCCTCAAAACTTTTCATCTATAGAATAAAGGGATCAGCTGGATAACTGATTTCCAAATGATGTTTCAATGGCATTTGGAAATTCTTGGAATATTCTCAAGGGCGACTGAACTGCAGGGAGAAGGGACATAACCAGCTGAGAATTTTACCCTTTCTTTCCTCTTCCAACTTCAATCAGAGCGAAATATTTTTCTCTTTTATATGGAGGTTTTCTATGTCAGATTATACTTGGACAAAGGATTCTGACTCCCATTCACACACATATACACACAAGCACAACATTAAACACTCATAGTTGGAAAAACATTGGCTTAAATCCATCCCTTTTCAAGGGATGCTTCTGTGATTTCAAGATGTTAGGCCTTGATATCTTAGAATATGGTAATGCCACATACTCAGTGAAGGATTTAACGTTGCAGGGAGGTTTGAGAGGACAAGGGGGTAGTAAAACATTCTTGTGTTTCTGGTGACTGACTAGAAAATCAGATCTGATGATTATAAAAAAGGTCGGAACTGAAACATGGACTTCACAAGTAATTGCATTAATTTGAACCTGAGGGGCTTACCTAAGAGGAGAATAAAACGCAAGGAGAAAAAATGTCCATGAAGATGGTAGAAAAAACAGAAATAACAAAGAAAATGAAATGGAAATCAAGGAAAATGAGTCTCCCAATTTGTATAGGAAAAAATATCTAGTTGAAACTTTCTATATGTCCAGTGTCTTCAGGGCGTTCAGTACCTCTTCATCAGCATGAAGAGACATGTGAATGATTACATTGGTCCCAGATACATTCATATAGATGCATAGATTTTGATAATGGAAGTGAGCTATTTTCCTTTAAGTGAAAGGAATGAGTATTGAAGGAGTGAGGGATTCTGAAAAACACAGAAAGGAGGAGACAGAAGAGTGGGAAGAAGAGAAAAAAGGAGGGGAGGGGAAGTTGGAAGGAGGAGAAGATAAAAGATTATCAAAATTTAAAATATAGTATCTTGATATGAAGAACATCCATCCTCAGATTGTATGTCATCTTCTTAAACAGGCCACAGGTAGCATTATAGACACTCACAGAAAGTAACAATTATCCTAATCATCTTTTCAATAAGATCATTTGATGGAGAAGGAATATTGAAAACATTTTTAGTTGCAAGTTGTTTTGAGAAGCATAAATTTATCAATATTTTTACTGCTTATTTTGGGGGGAACATAAATGCAAAGACTGGCTGCATTAAACTAATTCTATATTTTCTATAATAGTTCAATAAACATCAATCATTTTTTTTTTAAGAGACAAGGTCTCACTCTGTCACCCAGGCTGGAGTGCAGTGGGGCAATCACACCTCACTACAGTCTTGAACTCCTGCACTACAGTGATCCTCTCACCTCTTCCTCCCGAGTAGCTGAGACTACAGGGTTGTGCCACCATGGCCCCGCTAATTTGTCTTATTTTTTGTAGAGACAGGATCTTACTATGTAGCCCAGACTGGTCTTGAATTCCTGTGCTCAAGTGATCTTCCCACCTCGGCCACCTAAAGTGCTGAGATTATAAGCATGAGCCATTGTGCCCTGCCATTAATCATGTTTTTATATTAGAATTTTCTCATGTAAAATTGGATCTGTATAATTATGAGAAGAACATTAGATTTTAAATTTTCCTCCAGTTATGATATTAAAATAGCAAAATACTTTTTCCCCCAAACATCAGAACAAAGTTTCTACGTTTCAATTTATAAAACAGTGGTTAATTAGCTTTTGCTTAATTACTCTCCCATGTTTTGAGGCCTTTTTTCAGTTGGTAAAATTAAACACTTTTTGAAATTCCCAGTTTATATTAAAATAAGAGTAGATCAATGAGAAGAAAGCAAACCTGATTTATGCCTTCTATACCCTTCGTTCTGTTCTAGTGCAAGCAATGAGGACACAGGAACTTTATGAATTTTAAATGACTGGGTATAGATTTCTCCAATGAGAACAAAAAATCATCTGTTGGTTTCATGATTTGCATTTAAAATTATAAGCACTAGCAATAATTTATTAGGATTAAAGAAAGGCTTGTGACAAATATCTCCATTAACTGATAAAGAAGAAATGTTTCCATCGAATTTATAGCTAAGAATGGACTATAAATTAGAGTATATTATTTTAAAGCTATAATACCACGACCAACCCTGGCATTTTTTAACAAGAGAAGATAGAAGTATGGAAAATGGTATTATGTTCACTACTTATGTAATTATGGTAACACTTCAGATTTTTATGTTCACAATTTATGTTCACAACCTACCATTAGCAATTGGTGAACAGAGAAATAAATAGAAGTATCCACAGTGATTGGATTCATAGACTAACAGTTTGATTACCATTTTGTTCTACATGGTAGCAAAAATTCTAGAACCCTAGATTTCCCATCAGAGAGAACATTTATTATAGTGATTTAACTTGTATGTAGTGTCTTTAAGTTTCATTTTACAGTTTGGAGTTCTTCCATCAAAGCTATTTCTTTCCAGGGTTCCAAAATAGAAACTAGAACTATGATTAGTGCAAAGAACTTTTCCCCAAAAATCTGCTTGAAAATAAATATCTTTTCAGTGTTAAAAGGACGTCACTCATTTTCATAATCTTTTCATTTTTCACCCCTCATAGTTGAATATCTGTGAGGTTTGAAAAGGAAATTAGGAAAATTTAGAAAATTATTAAATTGATATTTTGGTGGTGCCATTACAGAATATTTATGTGCTCTACATATGAATTTTAAAATAAATAAAAATAAAAGATTATCGGGGCATGTCCACAGATACCTATTTCATAAAATATTTTTAAAAGATTCATAAATATCTTAATTATAAGCATAGTTAATAATGTAGAGGGTGCTTGTAGATTATCTAGTACCTTTCATTTTATAAAGAAGGAAATGGGACCCAAGAGCTTAGACTCTATGTTCACTTCCTACAGCTATCCTGACTGAAGTGTAAAATCTCAGATTCCAAGTCCAGTACGAGAGCTTCCAGCATGCATTGGAGGCTTATATTAAATGAATATTTCCCTTTCCTATCTCAGGCAATTCTGATATTCAGTCACACCCCTTTTACAAAGGGCTTTCATGAAAAGGTCACTGTAGACAAGTGCTGAAATAGTCTAGAAGGGTTTCAGGTAACATTCTGGTTGGATCATGTGACCACATGTTGATGGTGGGACACAAGATTTTCAGGGACATAGTCCAAGACTGTCCAGAGAGTATTAGGATGTTAGGTTCTGCTTGCCAGTCTCACAAAAGTTAGGAGCGGTCTTACCTATTCTAACTAAGGCATATAGCTTTAAATAGTATTCATTTTTCCAAAGAAGACCATTTTCAATATTATGCTAGGTTAAAATTCCTCTGGTGCAGCTCAAGATAATAATACTTGTCTTGTCCTAGCTGCCTGAAAACAGTGGAGCCATGGCTTAAATTGCCACCTAACTGCAATGGGAGTATGTACTCCTGAGTAGCATAATTTAAATATTAACGGCACCCCTAGTACATACATTAAAACTTACAGTAGACAAATAGAGATCACATTGTTTATGGTGGGTATTTTTTAAATCTTTTATAGTAGCATAACAAAAACGTAGAAAAATGCATGAATTGTAAGCATGCAGTTTAAATAGTGAACACACATGTTCACACTCAATTTAAGAAACAAAAGCATTCCCATATGCTGAAGTATTTCAAAGTAAGTTACAGACCATCTGACGTAGAATACCTATTTACACAGACACGGAAAAACTAAAGTGTTTGGAATATTTGTTATAGTCTAGTTGCTAGGCTAAACAGTTTACAATTGGCACTGCATTGAATCCTCAGGACACCATTTAAAGCAGGTATTGTGATTTCACTCATTTTTACCTAAGAGACACTTGGGCTTTAGAATGCATAGGAAAATTTCATAGGCCTCACAGTTACTAAGTAGTGAGATAAGGTGCTGAACATAGGTCAATTCCCGCTGCAGAACCTGGGTTCTTTACACAAAACACACAGGCTCTCAATGGAATGAATTCAAGTAATGAGATTTCAGCCTCCAGAGATACACTGTGAGAATTGTACTTTTGCTGAGTGAATCCATCTCAGAAACCTCAGATCACATTGTGTGTGCCTTCTGACCTCTTTGATTGGAGCCTGAGAAGTCCTTCTAGGTGAAAGTCAGCCCAAGAGGAAGCTTAGGATCAGGACTGAAAACTTTAGAAAAGGATACAGAACACTGATTTGCAAGGGAGGGGAGAAATTGAGAACAGCAGACTCCTCTTAAGTACATGACGTGCAAAGGAATCAGAACTTCCCAAGTTTTATAGTTTTTATTGTTCTGTGAGCAATAATGACTAGAATAAAATATATAAAATAAGAAGAATGTCATTGCACTTTAAAAAAATGTCTATGTACAATATGAAATGTAGTCAGCCTTCTGTATCCAGGCATCCACATTCACAAAGTCAACCAACCACATGTATTGAAAATATTTGAAAAAAATAAAATAAAAATAATAGTGCAATAAAAATAAATTTAAAAATACAGTATAACAACTGTTTGTATAGTTTGACATTTTATCAGGTATTATAAATAATCTAGAAATGATTTAAAGTATATAGGAAGATGAGTGTAGGATATATGAGAATACTGTGCATTTTATAAAATGGACTTGAAAATCCACAGATTTTGGTATCTGTAGCAGTCCTGAAACCAATTTCCCACTCCCCACCCATGAATATCCAGGAAGAACTGTATGCTGATAATTTAAATATGTGAAGTAAAAATAATACAATGACAAGCAGTTTAAAAGTCTGTGTCTAAAAAGCATTTAGCATGAATTATAGTCCACTGTAAATGAAACATAAGTAGTCCACTTTTGCCAAGTCTATCTAAATAATACTTGTAAACAAAATATATTTAGTTGACATTTAAACAGAAATGTCCTTCCTTGGAAATAAAATGCAACGTAAAACCATATTAATAAAATGGTACTGAACTCTATTCACATTCAGGTATTAGCTCCGAATGAGTTATATATCATTCCAATCTATGACATTATATAAGTTTTTATGTGGTTTTAAAATTAGGTCCATATTTTAATGTAGCATTTTATACTTCTACAGACAAGCAGAATGGATCATAAAATGCAATCATGCATCTGCAGAGTATATGTTAATAAAGTCTTGATGTGTTATAAGAAAACCCTCCTATTTTTTAATTGACCAGTTATCTACTAATGAATGTGTTAATTAAATCTTATTTGCTCTAAAGAACACGTGACCGTGATCCATTGATGGAACTCTGTGTTCACAGGTTGTTTCATTTTGCTCTTAACAAAGCATGAAAGAGCCAGCTTCATTTTATATCAATATGTTTATTAAGGTGGCGGTGGGATCTATTTCCCCAGGATAAGGCATACTCAGTGGTACACAATTGGTGGTGTAATTATGGAATTTGTAAACCATAGGCATTGTCTACAGTGATTATTTATAAGAGGCCTACCAATGTCACATGGGTTCTACAAGGAGACAAATGGCCTTTTTGTTGTAGAAGTAAATTGATTTTTTTTTTAGCCATCTGCATTGAAGAGTTTACCGCTGAGCAACAGTTTCTCTAGAAAGTAAAATAAACTGTGAATTGCTTTAAAGCATCTTTCTTTTTCTATGCTTTCATAATATGCATTTGATATATAATTTATAGCTTATATTCCTTTTAATTTAGAATTCCTTTATCCATAGGAAAGTAATAACATAATTAACGTGATCAGACAGCTCCTTTTAACTTACTGGTCCCTGGTTTTCATGGCAACACCTTGACCTTTGTGAAAATGGACAGCACTGACATTTTGTTAGCCTTGTAAGGGAGGAATAGATGCATTTAGGGATGTCCAAACCTCATTACTTCATAGAACTGGAATGAGGACTAGGATATCTGTATTATGTGCCATTTTATGATAATAACCAAACATACAGATCAAATTATTATGTCTAATGGCAAACAGATGCAACCTTCTTTCCTTGAATAGCTTTGGGGAATGCCTTTAACCATTCAGATTAGAAAGGCTCATTACTATTCTTTCCAAAATGTCAATTTCTCCAAATAATGTTCTCATCTAAAATATTTATCTATCTCCTGGACAACTGACAATGACAATTAAATTTATTTTTATATATAAATATATTTATGTATCTTAATTTTATAAATAATTGTTTTACTCTATGTATATCCATCCTCAGTATTTGACATATCACATGTAGGAATAAAACAAAATCAATGCCTTCAGTATAGATATCTATGCATAATAATAAAGTATGGTTATTGGTATCACACAAAAAAGGGCAATGATAAGAAAACATAACAACTAAGTAGCATATATTAAGTTTTTATGCCTTCTGCTTGGGATCCTATGTATGTTTAAAAAATGTAAAATAGACACTATTATGCTCACTTTGTGTAAACTGAAAGATGCAGACTAGATAACTTTTTCAAGGTCACCCAGCTAGAAGATGATAGAGCTTGGATCTGAATCTATGCAGCCAGACCCAAGCCTTGTTCTTTAAATTACAAAACTCAAATTGCATTACAGTTTGGAGGACACTCTCATGTGCATTGTGCTATTGTATCTTTAAATTCTCATTACATTCTTCTTTTCATCAGCCTAATTTGCAGATGAGAACACTGAAATAAAGACATCCCATTGCCAAGACTATACGGCTAGTATGTGGATTAGACCTTGAGCCTAAATCAAATTTCTAGTATTATATAATTAAAACTCTTCCAAACTCTGTTTATTTTTTAAAAGGCCCTTTAATTTAGAAATAATTGTAATTACTAGCTTCTAAGAAGCCTCCATATTTATCAGTTTTCATATTGCATAGTGTAATTCCTGAGGGTAGTGAATGGCCTAATTTATCTCTCTTGCTCCCAGTCTCAAGCATATTTGCCTATGAAAGGGGCTCAAAAATGTGTGTTAAAATAAATTATTATTAGCTCTAGCAGAGAGTACAAGTTTTAATATATGTGGTCTGCTTTTGTTACTCCCAGAATATTTGGATAAATCATGGCACTATTTTTTAAGAGCAAGTAGGCAAGGATGCAAATATGGTATGGACTATAAGTTGTAGGAGTTTGGGAATCTTAGCTAACTTTTTAACTATTTAACTATAGGACCATTTCTTGCCTGTTATCTTTAGTTTGTATAACATACTGTTTAAAGTGCAGTATTCAAATTTTAAAGTTAAAGCTCCTAATCAATTACTTATACTCAAATAACTATAATTTTCCAGATTTACTATGCATTTCTTTTTAAAACATAACCAAACGTGAAATGAAATTTGATTAAGGGGGTTAAATTGAGGAATTGATCCCTAGTTCTCAGAAATGTTTATAGGTTGATTATTTCTTCATTCTTTATATCTTAATAATTAAATATCTTACTGCTTATTTGATGCTTTGACTCTTATAGTACCCCCTTTCTTATTATATATAAAAAAAAAGTAAGCACTTCTTTGGTAAAGTCCATATTTTTCCCAACATTCTCAGTCTAATCCACACTCTTTGCTTGCTAAAATTTTAACATAATTGAGTCACAAGCAAGCTGAAATATCTTGCTCCCATTTCTTTACTTAGTTGTTTCAGAAAAAAACATTTTCCATGTGTGAGACTTTACACAATTAATCAGTGGCCATCATTCATTGATGTATTTCAGGAGGTTAAAAAAAGAAAAAATTGGTATGCTTTCATGCTCCAAAGAGATTAATAGAAAATCATCTTGTTAGTAGAGATTTATTTTAATGAATCTAGAAAATACTTTATTATAAGTTCAAGTTAGAAACCAAATTAGGTGAAGATCATAAAAATTCAAAGTACTTAAAAACTTAGCCAAACTAGTATCTAAGCAATCTTAGCCTAAGTCCCACATTCACTTATCAGTTCATGAGGCAGCAAGAATAGAATCTGTGTTTATTTGCAACAGGTCTTGTAGCTTGAGTTGCAGGGAGAATACGAATGCTACGCAGAGAATGATTTTCTATTTTGTTCTTTCATCTTTCACTTTGTGTTCTATGGAATCCCTCAGAGACTATTCTTGTGCCATAGCAACACCTGCTGGGAGAAGGAAGTTGGAACAGCCACAGTCATTGCCTGCCAAACCTGTTTTCCTGATTGAATGGCACTGCATGTCCTCCATCCTCCATACCAAGCCCTTTAGAGTTGCTACCCTCCAGGAACCTGCCTCTCCCCATATGTTGCAAATAACTAACAATGCCATTCTAATAAGATTTCCTCAACTCTTTGAAAAATAAGCATTGTGTATGTGTATGTAGGCATGGACATTTTTCCTTAGAATTTCCAAATGCAAATGCTGTGGTATTTTAACCTCATGATTTTTTTTTTTAATGTGGACTTTCTTCCTGTTCTAGTGCTAGAGTTGTAAAACATTGTCAATCCTTTTTTGTTAGCATCTCCTGATTTATTATGGATGAGGTACTTAAAAGTATGTGTCAGTGCAAAAGAAAAGGCAGTTTTTATTTACAGAGTATGGTAAGAAATGTATTATGCTTATTCATATCATGGACAAAAACAGTAGGCATACCATCTGGTGTGAAGATATATTTATAAATAAGTGCTTGTTTCATATATGAATTACCCACAGGATTGTAAGTAATATAAGTCTTAGAATATGCATCCACATAGTCTATTGTAGAGCGAGCTAGCCTTTTCTTTACTGCTAATTAAGGAAAGTCACAAAATGAACAAATTACTCAATATTACCAAATGCTTCCAATATTTCAGTGCATTAATTTTTACATCCTTTTTATCATTACGGTATCCAAATCAAGTGCTAACATTATAAGCATCTATTGTTTTTCTGTGGATTATAAAAATTAAAAATAGAAAAGAGTTCATGTGTGAAAAATGATCTTGAAATTTATATGATTTATAATTAAGCCTTGGATAATCAAGAGGTGATTGCTCATCAATACTTTTTTTTTACTTTGGTTGCTTAGTATCCTTGATTGGTGCTCCATCAATCAATTAAGAATTTATTAAGCACCTCTAAAATATTTTAAAATTTTGCATGATGTGGGAGCTACTGAGGAAATAGAAAACCTCTGATGCTGCCATCAGAACATTACAGCTACATATGTAAGGAAGTGCACATTTTGTCACGACACATGTAGAATAAATTGGACATGTTCTAAATCAGAGACATGGAAGATGAATTAAAGATACAGATATCAGGAAAGACTAAATAGAAGAGAAAACTTAAACTGAGCCCTAAAGGATGGTAAATCAATGGATAGATATAGTGGTGTAACATTCATTCCCGGAGAGAAGGAAGGAAGGAAAGAAGCTGGGGGCAAGCCAAGTGTGTTAAGCAGATCAAAAGTCCTGTCTAGTTGAACAGTGAGCTTTTCATGGAAGCACTATGGCTTATTAAGGTTTTTCAGGTAAGATGGAAAACAAGCAATGGGATTTAGGTCTTCTTTTCTGGAAAATGTTAAGCCACTATAGATATTTGAATGATAGAGTGCCATAATTTTTTAAAAAGATTAATTCAGAAATGGTAAATACAATTTTTTTAGGAAGAGAAAAAGACATTAGTCAATCAGATTTTAGTAATTTGTTTATAAGGGGAAAGATAATCCAGAAGGAAGTGTACCAATGCAATATAATATTATATTAACCATTGGCTCAGGGAAGTTCTGTATATTTTAAAACAACTGCAAAAAAAAATTCAAGGGCTGTATATCATATAATTAACCATATTTTCTCTACATTTTTATAAACTAGAAATTGTTTCTAGTAAGTATTCAGTAGCAACCTTTATTCCTTTAATCAGAAATGAGCTGCAGTTCTGCTGCCTCCCCTCAAACAGTGTATATATTACTAGTCAGTATCTCTCAAAGGAAGCACATATCAGCAGGTCCATTAATAAGTGAGGAATCTTTGGCATATTGGATTTCTTTTGTCAGCATAAACATCTTTCAAGCACAATTTATATTTTTAATTGATATATAATTATTAATCATTCTGGAAATAAGTCAAATGTATTAGTTTAAAAGTATGATTGGGACTTGGATTGGAATTTTTCTTAAATTGAAGGAAATTCTCAAATTTGTCTTATGTCATCGTATGAATATTTTCTTATGGACATTGTGCATTGTGTTCTTATAATTTTTTATATTAAGGCATTTATTCCAAATCTTAGTGCTGTGTTCAAATCAGCTATGAGGTATGTGATAATTAGAATGTTTCCAATATTAATGTATGGAAGTTATAAAATATAGATTATGGTCATCACATTATTAACACACTGAATATACTTCCCTGAATGGAAGAGAAATGAGTGGAATTACAACAAACATGATGGCAATTTCACTCAACCAGGGGCTTATTTTAAATATCCCATTGTGAGATGTCACTACTGATGTGTCATTGACAATTATTACAATTACAAATTATTTAATTCTTTGCTTCCATGTAAAATTACTTTGTGATTTCTAACAACTTCAAAATCTGAGTATATCCATGTGCATGTCTCCTGAGTATATCCATGTGCATGTACAGATTATGAAGCTAATCTGTAAATGTGCTAGCAAAGAAGAGATTGAGAACTGCTGACATATACAGTGAGAAAGCACTCAAGCGTGATAGAATATACTTCCTTTAAAACTATGCTCTGAAATAAGGATGTTGCTTATGTTCTAAGTCTCACTCAGATCACTGATGAAACTCACATCAAATCTACAGTAAATTTTTTCGACCCACCTGTTGTTTTGGAAAAAAAAAAGTACAGATACACACACAATAGATTTCGTTCATTTGGGTTACTTAATCTACAAATTGACTATTTACTTCAATCTTAGTTTTTTACGTTTGTTTACGTCTGGGTAGCATAAGAATTCTTGGATTCTGGCCTATAGGGCTCACTTTCATAAACACAAAATTTCTTTGAAGTCTTATTTATTTGTTTATATTTTAAGTATAGATTATTCATTCTACTCTAGAACACACGTATCTGTTGTAAACTATTTCCCCCTCAAATTCAAGCACAATTAAATCAGTGGCATGTTAATTTTAAGATTCTTGAAAATATGAGTCTGGTTGTCCTTCTGGAGAAAATTCTAGTTATTACTTTGTTTCTTATGAGTTTTATGTTGAAAGAAATATATCTTTTGTTTCAATAGCTGCTATTAAAGTGCACTGTAAATAGTTATGTACCCTAAAAAGCATATTTTGATGTCTTTGTTTCAGATAGCATGATATATTCTTACAAAGTTCAGATGAACTAAACTTTCCCTGCATTCTTTTGAATAAGGAAAACAAACCATTGTCCAAGTAAAGACTAAAGATTAAATTTCCTCAGCTTCCTTCCCAATGAAGAAATGAAAATATTTTCTTTCTCTATACTTGTTTAATTTTATAGGATTTAATGTAAAAGTTGACAGAAAACCAATCGTTCAAGTTATTTGTCTATTTATCTACATTTGGAATGAGAAACTTTGGTGTCACATCATGTTTTTAAAGTTTCTCTGGTTATAACATCTTCTACAGTAGCATTTCAGACAAGAAAAACAATCAAAGGGCTGTGTATAAACTATATGTCAGAGAATGTATGTATTTTTATTAGGAGGGACTTTTTATAGCAAGTACTTTGAATAAATGTGCATCTCACAAGGTGCAGACATATCAAATTTTTGTGCTTAATCTGATATGTTACCTTTATCAGACAACATTTTAAGGAAAAATGCTTTTATTAAAGACATAAAAACCATCATGATAAAATTAAATAGCATGTCTTCAAATTGCCTCTTCCCTCTGTGTGTTTTTTAACAAAGTTAATTCACAGTTTATCTATCTAAACCTTTAAATGAAAGGAAAAACTGGGAGAGTCCTTTCTTGATTCTCTTAACTTTCACATACACCCACACCTCTCAAGATCTGTGTCAGAGATCTACCCTAACTTAACGTATTTTGCATCAGATTCTGCTATTTGTATTAGCTAGTCACTGTAGAATTACTGTATTTCATTATTATTTATCACTTTTTTCCTAAAATGTGCATGATTTATATATATTATGTTTATTTCTATTATCTATTATAGTCATAGCTTTTATCTTCCTTCATTCCTACTCTCCTCTCCCCGTATGCCTTTCTTCATCAATTATTTCACAACTTCCTGATCTATGCCAAGCAGGACAAGAAGGCACTAGGCTTTAGAGATAGAATAAGACACTATACTCTAAAGGAGCTGTCTGCTCAGGGATAGAGACATGGAAGAAAATACAGGCAAAGTTGTCATATAATGTCTACGCCCATACCACCCTGAACGCGCCGGATCTCGTCTGATCTTGGAAGCTAAGCAGGGGCAGGCCTGGTTAGTACTTGGATGGCAGATTGTCATATAACATACAACATCGTATGTGGTCAAGGAGAGTGAGTAACCAGATCAGCCTGGAGGTAGGCAAAGTTGTTATCAAAGTAACAACATTTGAACTGAGTTTTAACACGTGGGACAGGCAAAGGGTGATAGAAGACAGCAAGGTCCACACACTACGAACATGGAAAAGAACTGTTTGTTCAAGGGCACTGAGGTTAACAAGCTGGTGAAACTTCAGGTAAATGAATGTTTACAGGACTGAGAGATTCTACAGGAACATTTCTCAGTCTGTTTTCAAAACACCATCTCCAGTGTGAAATATCTGTGTTATTAAATATGGAATTTTCACTGAATGAATTTTGAAAATAGAATAAATTCATATTTTAACTTTCTCTGGGCTTCTTGGAACCTGAAATATGTTAATACAAACTGCATATATTACCAAAAAGTAAAAAATGAGGGGAAATATATAAAAATAAAGTAAAATTTACCAATAATCCCACACTTAGAGAGATCCACTGTTAATGTTTTAGTGTAGTTCCTTCTGGGCTTTCTTTTCCTCTAGATTTTCCCAGATTTAATTTCCTTCTCTTTCCTAAATCATTGTTCAACTGCTTCATTAGATTAATTTATAAATTAGGTGTAAAATGTTGACCGAGTTCCTATTATGTGAGAGATAGCATGGTGGACACTAACAATATAAAGATGGAGCATATATATTCTCCCTTACCTTGATTTGACTAATTCATACTGTATCAAAGCATAACATGTGCCCTATATATATATACAACTATTATGTGCCCATAATAATTAAAAATAAAAAAGTAAATGAATTTTATTATGTATATTTGAGGATTACAACATGATGTTATAGGCTACATATAGACAGTAAAATAGTTCCTATAGTGAAACAAATTAACCTATCTGTCATCTCACATAGTTATTTTGTGTGTAAGAGAGTAAAATCTACTTATTTAATATAAAAATTAGATACAACTGTTCATACTGCACAATAACATGTTTTACTTAATAATAGTGGTTGTAGCTATTTATACTATTTGCTAACAAGCTCTTTTTGCTTAACAATATAAATGTCTTTATCAATAAATATAGGTCTATTATGTCATCATTTTAAAAATCTGTGCCATAGTCTATTTTGTTGCAGGATTTACTTAACAAATCCATGAGACTATTTTTTTTTATTATTATTATTAAAGCATTAATATAATGAGCACTCTCATTGAGGTCTGTAGTCTTCATAGCGGCATGAACAAAATTGTGTTTATGATGATAAACCTTGACAGGGCAGTAAGAAACCTGGAAGAATGAGACTAGTGACAGAGACCATTAAGGATGCTGTCACAAGAAGAGAAAATGATGACTTCTACTGATACATCTGCCTATGGAAATGAAAAGAAATAAGCAGATGTGAGCCACACTTTTGATAAAGAAATAACAGAATTGATGGCTGTTTGAAGTGGTGGACAAGAGGAACCGGTGAAACAAAGAACACTCTATGGTTTTTAACTAGCAGATCGGATGTATTGATAATTAACTATTAGTCAAGTCAAGAAATAAACCGTACTTAAGTTTGGAAGTTTGAAAGAATTTTGTGATATAAAAATAGGGTTCAAACATATCCTAGAAGAACCATGGGATAAAGTGAGAATTTGTATTATCAATATATAAAACAGAGAGAAATCCATGAAAACAAACAAGATCTCCCAATGAAATGGAAAATTTATGGTAATAATTAAGAGAGTTGAGTGTATAATTCTAGGGGATACAAAATTTAGTGTAGACAGGAAGATAGAGAAGACTATAAAAGCTTTGAGAAATTATAAGGTCTTTTTGGCCTAGAGAATTATAGAGAAAAGTTTAAATGACTTCGAGATTTAAAGTCTAATGGCAGAGATGAATATTAGACCATCTTTTATTTAGGTTTTACTATTTAGTAACACCTGGGCTAATTTATCCAAAAATCTATCCTTAAGTTATCAAGATTAAAACTGAGGCTTACATTTCTGTAATTTTAATTAGGCAAGAGAGAAAGTTTATCTAAATAAATAAATAAATTTATAAAGGTGATTTTGAACTACTTAGAATGATAAACTTTTTAAAAATTAGAGCTAGTCAAGGATATCTTTTAATTGAAATGACCTAATGTAATAAGATCTTTAAATATTCATCTTATTAAGTCAGAAAATAAATAGTTTCATTTGACACCATTTCTCTTATTAACTTTTTACTATTCTTATAATTAAAACATCAATAAGCTTGAGGCTAATAGAGTACAAATTCTTAGTTTCAAAAATAGACAAATTAATACTCAGAGTGGTTATGCTTGGCAAAGGTAATGTGGCTTGTTTTTAGAAGAGATGTGAATTAAACATTTCAAGTAACAGCACTCCATTAATTACAGATAATCTTTTAATCTATAATATATTTTTATTTATTTCACTCAGGTTTATAAAAATTTAGATATTTATTTGGGTTGCTATATCTTATAAACTGTTTTGACATATATGGAAAACATTCTGATATAGATAGATGATTAGTAGGTAGACAAAGTTATTTAAGAAATATAGATAAGATAGATAATTTTCAAAAATATATGTCATATACTCCCTCACATTTTCATCTTGACTCTTTCATCTTATCCCTTCGTCAGTGGCCATGATAATGGATTTTATCCATTTTGTCCATCGGAGCAGAGTAGTCACGAGCAGCAGGAGAGGAGTCCAGTGCTAATGCAAAGTTATTAATTCCAGATATAATAGTTTATGGAAGTCTGCTTCAGGATTCATGCCTCTATGTTGGCTACCTGCTATAAATTGGCCTTGATTTGTATTCTGTTCAAATCAAAATATTTATCATCTCTTATTCTCAATATTCTCAATTGTTAAAATTGAATATTAAATATCTGGTCCTATAGCTAATCAAGAAAATTAAATGAAAATGTAAAATCCCTAATTGTGCCTGACACACAATAGGGGCATAATAAATAAATGTGAAATGTTGAAGTTATTGCTGTTATTCTGCACTCATTCTCATGGAGGGCAAATAAATATCATAGCTCCATTTCAATTCTGTTGATAAAAGGTGCTGCTTAGAATTTCATCATTGCTTTGTGGTTCACTTCCAAAAGAACAAATTATTTGACTAAGTCATTTAATTGTTCATATCTACAAGAACAAATTATTTCCATGTAGGTTTTTAAAATGCAGCAATTTTTAAACATACTTTGTTAATATCAATTCCTATGATGCTTCTATTTACTTTAAGAGACTTAATCTTTCAAATTTTCTAAATTCTAAGGTGCTATGCATTATGTAACTAGTTTTTTTTTAACAAGAAGTGAAGGAATCAAATGAAAAAGTTTATATGAAGATATTAAATAGCCAGATAATTCTCACATCACTTTGGACTTGAATTTTTTTCTGTATGTAATAAGAGAAACTACATTTCAACATTAGTTGAAAAATAATTTTAAATCCAATTAGGTTTGTTTGTGCACCTGGGAAGTGGAGCACAGTAATGCTAGAAGGGAGAATAGAACCTTTTCCTTTTCATTCATCTGCAGTACTACTTCCAAAGGGAGCATATGACATTTATCAGAAGGACAGAATTATTCATGTGTTTCTAGTTATTCTTATTTTTAGCATTTTATTTAGCTCATGTTTTTTTGATAGATGTTCTGCTGTGTAAACCCATTTCAAATCTTATATAATTGTATAAAAAATAAAAATCTTCCAATGGAATATGTGATAATACTTAAAAGAAAAATCATTTTGAAGTACTTCCTTCCTATTAGTGTTTTTCGCTAAATCCTAACATAAGTATATTTCAGCACAATTAAGTTAGTTACAGTAAAATCAATCTAATTTTCTTGTAAATATTCTCAGTAAAACCAGAAATTATCTTTACTTGAGAAAATCCTTACATTCATTGAAATATACTTTGAAAACTCACTTAAAATTAATTTTATAGAAATAGTGCAATATCATGGCAAGCTATTTACAATGACTTCAAACTATTTTAAAGTGAAACAATATGAAATTCAAATGTCACAAGCAATTATTATAACAGTCCAGAAGAGGAGAATACAATAGATTGCCAAAGAGTGTGACATTGTAGTCAATTGTTCCATTCCATTTCCACTAGGCAGAAAACAAACTCTAAATATTAGCAATTTGGTAACAGTTCTGATTTTAAATTACAGTTTCCTTTTTTTATCGTTTTCTACTAATTGTACTTACCGTGGCTGCTAAATCTACACAGCTAAATCCTACCCTCAGCAAGCAGCAAGAGTGCTTTTGTGAATTACAGATGTTAAAGACCCAGTTAATCCTGATAAGGACCAGTCATTGAGTAAATTGTTCTTATGTTGATCATTCACTTTTCAGTTTAATGGCTTATTTATTGTGCTAATGTTTGAAGTCCTCATTTAAGAGTGTTCAATGAAAACAATTCAGAATTATCTTAAGTGAAAGTATATTTTATTTATTCCCAAGGTCTTTATTTTTTGTCATCTGAATTGTCCATTTTTTCAACCAGCAGAAATTGTTTCCTTATGATTTTCTATGTCTGAATATGTTTTACCAGTTTATACTAACCTAGAAAAATTTTCTTTTTCCCATTTCAAGTTCCACCCAATCTGACTGTTCCACAGGAAAAATCACCTTTGGTCACCAGAGAAGGAGACACAATAGAACTGCAGTGTCAAGTAACTGGAAAACCTAAACCGATCATCCTTTGGTCTAGAGCAGATAAAGAAGTTGCAATGCCTGATGGATCAATGCAAATGGAGAGTTATGATGGAACACTAAGGATTGTGAACGTATCTAGGGAAATGTCAGGAATGTACAGATGTCAGACCAGCCAGTACAATGGATTTAACGTGAAGCCGAGGGAAGCCTTGGTGCAGCTCATCGTTCAATGTAAGTAAATTTCCTTTCTATGTGTTTCAATTTGGGGACAAGGGAAGGAATGATACTGTTATTCTACTAGTAAAATGAGGTGATTGAAATTGGGTTAGGATGATATGTTTCTGTGTCATTACTACTTGATTTAAACTATAATTTTCCTTAAATCTGCTTATTACTTGAGCACAAAGAGTTGTATTAGTGTGTGTACAATGATTATGATAGTGTTACCTGGTTGGTTAATGCCAAAAAATCAACAAACCTAATGGTTAAAAACTATCCATGTGTAATGAGGCAAAGTAAAGACTAGAAGTAATTGTTAGTGCAGGTTATAATACACTTTTGTTTTCACAGTTCCTAGTTTCTACTTCAGACAATTGCATGCCCTTTGCCTAAATTATCTAATTATTTCATGACATCCCTTTGCTTACATTGTGAGGACCTAATCATTGAAATGCTATGTTTGCATATCTGAAGTTGTAACAGTGGATTACATAATTATCTAGTAATATAGAGATAATTCAGGCAGATTTTAGGTGCTGACGTTTTGCCTGACTTATCTTAACAGATAATTGTTTAATTGTGAGAGTTGAATAAGGTAAGTTTTTAACTATTTTTACTGAAATCACAGTTACAGTTCTATTAAAAAATTGTAGACATCATGGGCTTTATATTTGCTTTTAGTATTAAAAGTACATAAATCTATACATTTAAGGATTGCTAAAAATTTTAACCACGTTACTAGTGTTGGGTTCTTAGAGGATGCCCTAGAAACTGGACTGCCAGGTGGTGAGAATATTGCTGGATGAAAAGCAAACTAAACGCAGTCTGTTCAATTTCTAACAGTGTTGCTATAAATCTTAATTGATGTACTATTTGTTAAATGTATGGTATAAAGCCTTCAAGAAAACAGATGAATTAGATGAAACTATGCACTTGAATAACTTTGTTTTCATCTGTGATTCTTTTGTAACTCAGAACATGGAAAGTAGAATTTAGTCCCAAAATGTCTATTTTTATGTCAGATTTAAGGTTGTTGGCAGAATGAATTAAGTGATTTTAAATTTGAAAGAATAATAAAAATGTGAAAATATTATGCTTGGAACTTTTTAGCAACAAATATATTTATGTATGAGGTAAGTGAGTGGGGCAGGGAGGTGAGGTTCTGGGCGCTGCTTAACCATTCACTTTCCCTCTTCTGGTGAAACTCAGCTTCCAAGTATGCGATTAGCAGTATAAAAAATATTCAAACTCATATTTACAAACCAGTGTCAAATGACTTGGCTGATTTCTACTTGGTTGTTAGGCTTGTCTTTGAATAATGCAGGTTTTAGATGTCAAATCCCATTCAACAGTTCAGCATTACCTTTTTCTGACCGGCCTCCATACTCATGACAGTACTCTCATGGGTACGAGGTTCATGTGAAAAAAGAAAAGAAATAGAACGAGAAACTGGGCCTCTTATTTTCTAAAAAATAAGAGATACCTTCTAATGACCACAGAGGAAATTGATATAATTTGGAACACTTCCTTCTTGTTGGTAAGCAGAAGATTCTGTGCTTCTCCCAGAGTTACACACAAAACTTTAGTGTTCCTGAAGCTATTAGTGCTATTAGTTTTCACTCTGCTCACTCCTTTCTGAGGAAGCTCTGGTACAAGTAAAGGCTACAGAATCCAGAGGCTCTGGGGAACTTCAAACTGGAGTTTCAAGAGTCAGAGTCTCCAATCTCCATAGACTGTACTTAACTGTAGAATTCTTTTGGTCAACTAAATTTCCTCTATTTTTCCTGCTTTCTGATTGGTTCCCTAGAAATGTTAAATTTAGCACAAGATTTTAAAATTCAATGCTATAATAGTGGATGATGGTAAACACTGCCTCAATTGTCTCTAGTGTGACAGGGATATGATTGAGTAGAAATCAATTCTTCTCCTGAAGAATCTGGTTATATTCCTGAGTATTTTCCAGGTACAAATAACTGGTAACAACTCCAGAATATTCTTGAAAAAATCAGAGGTTTGTTTTTCAGGCACATACTCCCTACTAGCAGGTCCAGGCTACATGCCTATCTAAGGCTTATTTCTGCAAAAATAATAATTCAGGAATCCTGATAATATTTTTAAAATGATAAGCATTCTAACTTTTATAGTATTTTTTAAAATATAAAACTAATGTATTTGTTTACTTAACTGGGATAGCTATGCTATGTGTAAGAAATATTGATATGGAATATAGAGTACTAAGTTATTTCATACATACATTCACATATATGCATACATACATATGGGTGCGTTTATATCATCCTCAGCAATTACTTTCATCATTACAGCCAACAAACTGCTTTACATATTTTGTATTCCCAGCATAATATATTTTACATTATAGCTATTCAGTAAATTTGTTGAGTATATATAAGTTTCAATAACAAATAGAATGCATGCCTGTTTTTTATTATATAGGTTTTCAGGATTTGTTGCATATAGTTTAAGAGCTGGAAGTGTCCAAGCATATGAAGGGCGAAGATGTCAAAGTATTCTAACTCTTATGAAACACCTTTTTTAGGATTTTCATTCTACACTTTAAGATTTCTTTCTTAAAATGTTTATTGGCAAATCCTGGAGCTGCCTAGTTTACACACAAACACATACATATTCATATATAATTTTTTTCTCTTTTGGTATATAAAAGAATGAAAAACAGGTGGAAATAATAAATAACATAGAAAAAATCCATTATCTTCATGACATTTTTTTCTATTTTCTTATTCCTTCTGTCTAATTAAACAATAACCATTAAAATGGACTAAAGAAGCACAGGATTAATTTTATGTAGGACTTTGATGAGTGTAGGTTGTGCAAGCCTAAATATAAATAGTATATATATTTTCATTTTATATAAATAAAGGAGTAGTCCATTTAGTTTAATGTTCTAAATCTTCAAATGAGATTTAGTCTTAGCTAATGTTGTGTTAAAAATGAAGCAATATAATTTATATAATTATAAGATTTACCAAAACTTTTTGAATTATTCATTATCTTTGATTAATTTGCCTCTTCTTAAAATGTATACATACTGAGGGACAAAAACATAAAGGTATTTTAGCCTGCTCTGTATCCTGCTAAGAGTAACTTAATTACCACAATGAAATAGTTTAAATCATTAAACTCTTGTGCATATTGCTCATTTTTAGAAAGCAAAAGGTTTTTTCTGTATGATTTTTAACTTCTACAATTGCCATTTACCATATATAGTAAGAACCAAAATACTAAGTTGCAAGTTTTTGAAGAAAAGTGCTTTAAAATTAAATGAAATTTAAAAAAAATTACTAGTGAAACTGCAAAGTACAATGTAAAGTTTTAATAACATAATTTTAAATTTTCAAACATTGCTTAATTTATTCACACATTTTTAGAACTGTAAAACAATTCTGTTAAGTGTCAGGCTCATTTTCATTTGAAGCAGCATTAGAATAGCATAATTGAAAATAAAGATGTTATATATGTTAATTGATTCATAAAATTTAAAAATCATAATAGTATAGAGCTTATTGAACAAAACTAAAACAATTTTCTAAACAAAGTGACTAACAAAAATGATTTCTGTTTATCTATTATACCAATCATTTGAATATTGATTAAATTAAAATGTCATGGATTTTCAAGTATGTATATTAAAAGAAGAAATGAGGCTCTATCTATTGTCTTCCTAAAATAAATTATTTTTTCTTATATTTGTATCTTATAGGTTTACTTACATGTATATACTTATATACTATAATTTCAATTTCATAAACTATAGCATTTTATTTTTAATATAAGCTGTCCTTTAAATTGTTTCATCTCAAAGAACTATTAAAATATTTTTGTAAAGTGAGTATATTTTGAAGAACAATTTCTTGAAAATCAGTTGAAGAAGTTATGTACTGCATTGAATTTCACTTTCCCCATTAAGACTTCATCATGTTTATGCATATTTGTTGTACTTACAACTAAAGACAACATTTCTGTTATGAGACATAAAATATATACTGAAAACCAAAGGTAATGCTAGTGTTAAATTTTAAGTAACTATTTTACTTGTCTCCAAATGAGATTTAATGCACCTCTTATAATTTCTATTTTTCAAATGAAAAAAAATATGAAAGAAAATAATCAAGGCTATTGAGAAACCTATGTTCCTCATCTGTTTCAGTTTCTAAAGCAAGATCAAATTGGATGGAGGGAGAGCCATAGATCAGGGCTTTATTTCTGACTCTTTTTCTTCAAGAAATCTAGTGAAGAATATATGTCAATTACTTTTAGTCAAAATAAATATTCAACAAAAGCAGAATTTCATGAAACTTACAAAGAAAAAGAAAATTAAAGATGGATTGGAAAGTGCTGTCACACATATGTTCACTATTGTTAGACAAATTACTGTGTAATTTTCTGTAGCGTTGAGATATATAGAATGACTGCTATAAACATTCAGGTGCAGATATCTTTGTTATAGAATGTCTTTTGTTCTTTTGGGTAGATGCCCAATAATGTTCTTTTGGGATTTCTGGATCAAATGGTAGGTCTACTTGTATCTGTTTAAGGTATCTCCATATTGCTTTCCACAGGGGTTGCTTTAGTTTGCAGTCCCACCAGCAGTGTATGAGTGTTCTTGTCTCTCTGCATCCATGCCAATATTTGTTGTTATGGGACTGTTTGATAAAGGCCATTGTCACTGGAGTTAAGTGATATCTCATTGTGGTTTTGATTTGCATTTCCCTGACCATTAGAGATGTTGAGCATTTTTTCGTATGTTTGTTGGCCATTCTTCTGTCTTCTTTTGAAAAATTTCTGTTCATGTCCTTTGCCCACTTTTTGATGGGGTTGTTTGATTTTTTCTTGCTGATTTTCCTGAGTTCTAAATAGATTCTAGTTATCAGTCCTTTATTGGATGTGTAGCATGCAAAATTTTTTTCCCATTCTGTAGGTTGTCTATTTACTCTCGTGACAGTTTCTTTGGATGTCCAGAAGCTTTTTAATTTAATTGGGTCCCATTTATTTATTTTTGTTGTTGTTGTGATTACCTTTAGGGGACTTCTTCATAAATTCTTTGCCTAGGCCAATGTCTATAAGAGTCTTTCCCACATTTTCTTGTAGTATTCTAATAGTTTCACACCTAAAGTTTAAGTCTGTTATCCACCGTGATTTGATTTTTGTGAGAGGTGAAAGGTGTGGGTCCTGTTTCAGTCTTCTACTTGTGGCTATCCAGTTTTCCCAGCACCATTTATTGAATAAGAATTCTTTTCCCCACAGTATGTTTTTGTCTGCTTTGTCAAAGATTAAATGGCTATATGAGGATGGTTTTATATCTGGATTCTTGATTCTGTTCCACTGGTCTGTGTCCCTGTTCTTGTGCCTTTATGCTCAGAGCATAGGCCTCATTGGCAGCTCCAGGAAGCAAGACCTGATCGGTCCAAGCCATTTTTGGTAGTTTCTTCCCTTGTCAGTGATTGGTATGGTAATAAGCATGTGATAAAGTTTTAGCCAATGAAACAGCAGCAGAAGTCTGCAGGAGCTCTGGGAAAGATGTTATCACTTATAAAAAGAAACAAGAAAAACACAGCTCCTTTTTGGGCACTGGCTCTTTTTGTGTTTTGATGTGATTGCTGAAGTTGCTGTAGCCATTCTGGACTATGAGGGGAACCATCCTGAGGTGATGACATCACCTGAGGTGATGACAGAACCAAGAGTTATGGAGAAGAGGAGCCAGAGCACAGTCACTGTGTTGAAAACTTTTTTCCTTTTGACTTCAGTTTATGTGAAATAGCAGTGTATTTCATCAGGTCTAAGATGCCATCCATTGTATGCCACAGCATTATTCTATATGCCATGCAGAAAAAAAAACTGCCAAGGAAATTTAAGACACAATGGTTTTTTATCACTTGTTTCATTCTACTGAAAAAGCTCTTTTATTCTTCATTAGACATGTATTTATTAAATTATTTTTAGCAATTATATTAATTCATTATTTTATAAATTATAGTAATACAATATATCTTACTAATATATTAATATTACCCTTGCATATACCTAAGAAAGGAAAATATAAGTGGAATAAATAGATGAAAGTATTCCCAAAACTTCTCTATATTCAGTCTGAGCATTTTAAGTCACATCATGAATGAGAGTTTTCAGTGTTTCACGTGGAATATTTTCCTCTGTGATGTCAAGAACATTGAGGATAATAGTAATAAGGTATTAGACAAGGGGTGGGGGACCTGTAGCCTTAAGGCCACATGTGGCCTTCTAGATCTTTAAGTGCAGCCTTTTGACTGAATCCAAATTTTACAAAACAAATCCTTTTATTTTTATTAATACATTTTGTTTATCTTTTATATTTTTGTTTTATTTTTAAAATGAACATATTTAAAATACCAAAGAATAAAATGTTTCAACAACAACAACAAAAAGAATGACTGTATTAAGCATTCTTTCTGGATTTTTTAAAAAGCAAAATTGTTCTGAAAATATCAGTGTGACTAGGGATTAATGTATAGCTAATATCAAAGATAAGATGACTATTGATAAAAGAGGAAACAAGGAGGCAATGTGCCATATTCACACAGGAAGATGTTAAAGGCTATCCAAAAAAATTATAAGTACACAGACAAAATTTGAATTTACTAAGAGGGCAGTAAAATGGTTTTTAGCTAGTAGCTTGGAAAGCCTTATTTATTTTGGTGTTTCTTATTTTCTATAATTCAGTCCGTCTCTTCTCAGTCTCATAATCATAGTAAGTCAGTGTTGCCTTTGTGGCTAGGCTCCTATGTCCCCTTCTCATATTCACATCAAATCTTCAATTCTTTTTCACCATTTGTATCCTGGCAAAGTCTCATTGCTTTATAATGCCTTTTGGTGACTGTGAGGGACCCTCTTTGACAGATCTATGGACACTGGAATTAGTTGGCACAAGACAATTTAGAACTTCAAAGTAAAGCTTCATTTTGAACACACACATGAAATGATATTTCTTTCAAAATTATTAGTTTTTATTTCATCATTGCCTTCCTCAAAACTCTTCTGTACTACTGCCAAGAGAGATGGTTTGAGCACCACAAGAAATTCTGATTGTGTGGTTTTTACACTAAACCATTATTATCTAATTGGATTTACTCCTTCACCAACGTGACTTGATTCTAATGGCCTTTAGTTTCCTCAATAGTTGAAGATTGCCTTTGAGATTATTCAAAAAACTACATCAGAAACATTAATGGTAAATTCAAAGTTATTCTGAAATGTTTTAGGTGACGACTGCATCACCCACTGTTGCTATAAGGATAACTTTGAAGAGAACATTCATTTAGAGGATTTTCTCTGACCCATAAGATTTTAGTTTTTCTACTTATTGCTGTGTATATGACTCTTGACAATTTTTCTGAGCTTAATTTTCTTATTTCCAAATGGGGAAAAATGTTTCCCATTTTTCAATTCGTATTTAAAGATTAAAATAATTTTGCAAAGTAACTAGAACATAGCTTACCACATAGCACATAATGAAAATTACTATTTTTACCATTATAATTATATGTTTTATATATTTTAACCTAAAAAATCTATTTTCTTACTTGCAAATCATTCCTCATACACCCTATGTCTTCATCCATTTTAGGTTGTTTTCACACAAATATCATTAACTGGGTGTCTTATAAACAACAAACATTTAATTTTTACAGTTCTTGTGGCTGGGAAGTCTAAAATCAGGGTTGAGGGCTCTATCTCTCTGTTTCATAAATGGTGCCTTCCTGCTGTGTCTTCACATGTTGGCCCAAGTTATCCAGCTCTCTGGGGTCTGTTATTATAAAGGGCACTAAACCTAATCATGAGGATAGAGCCCTTATGATCTAATCACCCCAAAGGCCCCACCTTCTAAGACTATCATGTTAGAGATTAGGTTTCAACCTATGAATTTTGTGGGGAAACAAACATTCAGATCATAGCACCTGATTTTATGGCTTTACTAACGATTGTGAATCCATTCCTACTATAATTTAAGCTCCTTGTGTGCCAAAGCAACTCTTATATTTCTAGTACCACAATACTTGAAAAATTGGCAGATTTTTGATTAACTGATTCATTGTCAGGGTCTCTATTCTAGGGAAAAGTTTAGAGCTACAACTCTATTTGGTAAGAAAGCCTTAATTTTATCTTATCACTGGGAGATTGTAATATACTGTATTAGAATGTAGGTTTGAGAAAGCCTTTAGTTTACTAAGAAAATACTTAATATTTTAAGCATTAACTTGTCATATTTCAACATTAATAATTATTAAATGGAATTCAGCATTTATAATGCAGCATTTCCTTATTTGAATTAAATGGTCATTTTAGTTCTTTTGTTGTTTGCAGTAGTT
>CM052442.1:41650591-41688346 GCA_028533085.1 Varecia variegata
AAAATAAGTTATCAAATTGCTTAATTTCTAAGGAGTATTTCTTCACAGCAGATATTATCTCCTTGAAAATGAGTTTTAAAAGAGAAATTATGAAAAAAATTAAAAAGATTGAAACCATTATGTATTTTTAACAATACGTAAAAACTTCAGACCATACTCATGAATTTAAACCATTTTAATCTTTATTCAAACTCTTTTTATTAACTTTTTTATTTTTGTAAGCTTTATCATCACTTTTGCATTATGAAAGTTTATGAAATTTACATTCTGCTTTATAATTATAATTACTATTATTTTTTTTGAGACAGAGTCTCTCTCTGTTGCCCAGGCTGGAGTGCCTCTATTTTTTGTGGAGATGGGGTCTCACTCTTGCTCAAGCTGGTCTCGAGCGATAGTGTTAGTCTAATATTTGCATTACATCAATTTACTGCCCACCAGTCCTTTCTACTCAGCTTCTCCTTTTCCAATGTCTTCAATCCAATTGTCCCTACTCCACAAATGGAAAGGGGTACAATATATCTTGCTTTAACAATATAGATTTGAGAATCTTTAGTTCTTGCTTTTATTTAATATAATTTAGCAATGCTCTCTCTCTTTCTCTCTCTCTCTATATATATGTATACATGCACACATACATAAATGAATATATATACTCCATTGCTTTTTGCTGTGAAAATGTCTAGAATGCATTTACCACCACTGCTGTTGCCAGCACTTCTCCTGGTCAATTTATTCTGTCTCTGTGGATTGCTGAAGAACTATATCTTTATTCTTGAACCAAAATAGGTGCCAGTGTTGAGTTTTCTACATCTTTTTTGTTTTTCTTGGAATAATGTGGGTTCTTTAAGAAAAATATGTTTTATTTTGTATAGTCTTCAATTTCTTTTGTTCAGATCACTACCTCAAGTATACTTTATTTTTGCATTGAATGTTTGAGTTCTCTATTTATTAGTTCCTTTCTTGTTTGTAAAGCCTCTTTTTTGTTCTATATACATTATTCCCTGGTTACATCAAGTCTTTCCAGCCTTGGTGAGTTGGTAATTCACCTTTTAGCCACATGTGTTTTGTTCTCTTCTGTTTCTAATTTATTTTCTTCTTGATTGTTTTGGTCCTGAAATTGTTTCCATAGGGTTCAACTTCTCTTTTCATCCTGTTTTATTATTTTACTGCTCATCTATGAATGCATTTTACAGAACTCAATTTCTTTTTAAGATATCCTATGTCATAGAGCACTTATGTAAAATTTTCTTCTATTCCTGGTTTTACGCTTTTTCACTCAGTTGGGTTTCTTGTCCACATTTGCACATCATATTCCATTCCTTTTTATTTTTTATTTTTTTTTTTATTCTAAGAACTTGTTATATGATTTTTTATTAAAAAAACATATAATAAGTATAATTAATACAATTCAATGACATCATGAACCATCAAAAACTTAATTAGACTATAACAAGTAAAATCATTCAGGAGATAGGCTTCATATATTACTTAAAATATCTTATGTAGAGAATTAATTTTAAGAGACCACCATTAAAAATAATTAAAATATTATTGTCTCTAAAATTATCTTTTGTAATTTTTCTTCATTGACCAAGTAAAAAGAATTGAAGAAAACTCCAATATATGTTATCTAAAAATATAAATTTATTTCTGATTCAATTTGCATTGGTATATCTTCTTGTACTATTCCCCAAATCCACATTTTCATGTTGTTATTCTGTTATAAAAGAGATGAAACAAGGTAATAATAGTCAATCTGAGACCATGCTATTTCTGCAACATAGAATAACAAGTAAAATCATTCAGGAGATAGGCTTCATTCATTTTTAAATCTTTGCTTATATCCTATATTCCTAATATGGCTGCATAACTAGCTTGAATGTTTTTCCATCTTGTTCCTGATTTGTCAGCACAAAATAGGCAATTTATTTGTCGTCAATAGAGCAATTGACTTCCAGACTACATATACTTCTACTGCTTCATTCCCTAGACTGATGTTTGAAGCTTGAGTACTTTGTGTCCTGTCTACATCATGGGCTCATGATGTGGTACTTCGTTCTCACTTAAAATACTTTGAAAAGCTAACCTATTTTCTTTAGATCTCCCACTGAAATAATGTGTAGTATTCTCCATTTTAGAACCAAACTATGCTTAATTTAGTAATCAGAATGAAATGTTATTATTATTTTCTTTCATAGGTTGATACTTGAAGAAGGTTATCCATGAAAAGTCCAAGGTGCAGCATCCTTTGGGATGCTAAAAACCATGGGATTGGGAGTCTAAGCAATTTTGTTCTCTTCTCAGACCTACTGCAACCTCATGCATGGTCTCTGGCAATTCACTTAACTGCCTTGCATCTCATTTTTGAACTTATGAATTAGAGGCCTGGATGATTTTGAAATCTTTCATTTTTTTCTAATTCTAAAACTCTATAATTATTCTATACTATTTCTCATGAATTTAGAGGTTAGAACAACACCTCCTTACTTGAAAGACTTATAGATAAATGCCATACTATAATAATTAACAATTTACAGCTAGCAATTTAATTTGCAAAGATCGTGCACACAATTTTTTTTTATTATGTACTCACAACTGTCTGGAACCTAGGCAAAGAAGGTATTACTATCATTAAAGTGTTACATGCTTTGAAGTCAGGCTTTTTACACTTCAGCTTTCTTGTGTATTAAATAGATATAATTATATCTAACTCACAGTGTTTTGAGAATTAAATATGCCTGGCATACTAAGTTTCAAATGGAAACCATTAATACTAGTATAACTTTTTAACTATAATATTTGTGCTATTTTCATACATATAATTGCAGTTATTTTCAGCATAAATCACTAAAAGTTGTAAAGGATAAATGACCTGTAAAATTTGTACAGCTATCAAAGTGCTATGCTAGGATTTCAATCCAGGTGTTTCACTTCAAACTTCACCCCAATTAAATCCTATTCTGTTATATGTGATGAACATACATTATTCTTAAGAAACCCAACCACCTAGAAATGTGTGCAAGTAAAGTAGATGATCTCACATGTCATAATCTGTTAGGTATGGGTGCCTTTCTATGCTATCTCTTAATCAATTTAAATATTTGTCAGGACGATTCAAACTTTAAGAGAGATTTGATACCCACACAGAAACTTCAGAGAAAGAGAGGGAGAGAGAGAGAGGGAGTGTGTACGGGTGGGGTGTATTCCTTTGTGTTTTCCAAGGTGGCAGAAGAGGGCAGATGTGGCTTCTTATATTTCCTACACACCCAGCTTCTTTCTCAGCCAATATTTAAATATTTAAATAATGATGAATTTAGTTTTATCCAATCATTCTTATGAGAATATGTTTACATCATTGTACATATATCTCTCAATAGATTACAAAGTGGAATAGTAAGAAAAAAAGGTTTTCTAGACTCCAATTATAGTGTAAAAAGTATGTTTTCTTTTTCAGATGTTGTACCCTATTTAGAATCAAGTAACTTTGTGCCTAGTTGGGCTATAAATGATAAATCTACAGTTTTGCAAAACTTTTCTAAACATCTGACTTTAATTAAAAAAACAATAAACCAGTACGTATAAGTACTGATGTTTTACTGATGCTTATGATCTCACTGATCAAAAGAAAAAGGTTTTTTTTAATACTGAATATAACTTTTATTACCTAAATTACCTTTGTTAGCATTATAGTGTAAAACAGTGAACTACATTGTAGCTTTTCCTTTTGTTTTTTTATTTGGTGTAATAACAGTTGAATTTTGGCCCTTCTGGTTCTTCAATTTATACTTAAATCATATTTCAACATGCTGTATTTTAAATTTGATCAAGAAAATTAAGATTTTTGACTTGAGCGAGGGAATGAAAGAGTAATAAAAATCAGCTTATTCCAGAGATGGTATTTTTCATCTACTACCTTCATTCTGAATTTCTATTCCACTTTATTTACTGACAAGTATTTAGTAAACAATAGACTGTTTTCTATTAGGAAGGTGAAGTTCCTGAAATTTCCCATGATAGAAGGATTTATAGTTGAACAACAACATTATATGGGGAAAATAAGGTAAGGAAGACCAAGGTTATGAACGAAGGTATCAAACCCTTTGTTAAATTTTTAAATTCCTTGAAATAATATAAAGTCAACCCACTAATCAAAACCATATAAATGATATAATACACATATTTAATTGGTAATGGTAAGTAGTGGATAGTGTCTATTTATTGTTCACAATTGATAAACTTCCAACTCTTTTGTCTGGAAAATTTGAATAATAATTTTAATTATGTTTGTTTTTCAAAGACTAGCTATACTAAAAGGAATTTTGTATGAGTATCTGATCTTCCATGAGCTTTTCTCATTTTGTAACTCAATGTTACTTGCATTCATCTTCTGGGTCTCTCACTGTATTCATAAATTCAGCTTGATCTTGGAGTTTTAAGATTCAGCAAAGTTTATATAACCTTTATTTAACCTACTCAACTTTATTAAACTTGTCCAGATAATATTTTTAAACTTTTCTCCAATATGTATGTTTATATAACCTGAGGTTTCCCAAGCTAGCTTCCTATGCTCTGCTCTTATTACAAGTGACTTGGTTTACTCCTCATAGAGAAATTATTTTCTAGGCCTCATGATATTTTACTTCATTTCCTTTTTCTTCCTGAGTGTTCTTTAAACATACCTCTCTTTTCCTTCTCTGCCATCCATTATTTTTTATGATATTGGTACAATATTGATATCTGTCACAACTAGAACTTGTTCTTCCTACTTCCTTCCTATTATAATGGAATTTCACCAGTAATCTTTGTAAATATAACAAACATTTTGCATTGTTTTACATTTTTACAGTAATACAATAGTTTGATTAAATATATGAATGTACTTATTTTGAACAAAATGCAATGACATTTTTCTTTCCACTGCCCTGCCAGACTATCATTCTAGAACCTCATATGCATATATACACATTTTCAGCAGCAATCATCATAAGAAAGTACAAGAAAATGCAATTCTGAAAGTAATATCACATAGACAAAAGGGAAACACAAACAGGTAGATGTTAGTGAGTTTCTTAGCCTTCTCTTTGACCACGGGCCCTGTCTTGCTGATTTTCTCTCAACAAGAAACATTTTATGAATAGAAACTCCCAAGAATTATTTAAGTAATAGAGTCCAACTCTCTTGGTAGCATTTCTCTATCAATTCTATCTATCCTAATGTAACTATCTTATTTGTAGTTTCTCTAGGAAATTCCACCCTAGTTTACATCCCTGTCTATTGCTGATTTCCCTTTGAACTTAACAAACACACACACAAACAAAAACAGACGAGTAGTGAATTTCAAAAAGATGTCAATTGATAACTTTTATAGATGAGAACTACTTTCTAAAGATCAAATGGACAAATGTGAAACAGGAGACAAGAGATGGTGAAAACAGGTCCAGCTGGGAAAAATCTTCAGTATTCGATTAGATCCAGTTACTAATATTTTGTGTCTATAGATTTAAAATGATCATCATTCACAGTGGAATAGATGTGTCCCTCCTTGCTAAAAAAATTCACAGCTTACTTGATTGAGGCTACAGTCATGTGTTGTAGCTGATTCTTGAGATCCTGAAAGTACAATCCTTCAAGTCTTGGACAATCCTTGATGAAATTCAGCACTTGGTTTTTGGCCACAGTGAGGCTATTTGCTGGCATGAAGTTATTCCCACCCAAGCTCCCTACATCCCCCATTCCTGGATTGTTGATGGGTGCTCTCTCTGGCTGTTATATTTCTTCAGCATCATGTATGCATTGGCTACTTGCAGAATATGTGTGCTAAACCCTTTCATATCCTTAAGGGGCGTGCTGTTAAAGGCTACCATGCTCTTTTCTGGTCTGAAATGATCTCAGGTGGCCAGCCACTGTCCCCTATGTTTCTGGAGGAACCACAGTGTTTTCACCACTGCTACCACCTGTGCCACCCACTGGTGAATATCCATGGGTGCAGCTGTCATGCCATCTCTTTTGTCAACAGTGTTGGCTGGAGCCCTGTCTGCATGTCTGATTATCCCTACCATGGTGACCTGTGAAATCTCAACATTCCCACTTTTGAACATTTAATCAAGCAGAGTGGCAGAAAGCAGCTGAGACATGGTATAGGGTACAATGTGCTGGGCTCAGGCCCTTGATTTCTTTACACACTGAGAAAGCATCAGGGTTCCAAAAACCCCAGGAGACTCTATGTAGCCACTGGCTCCCGTATAGGTGGAGCTGCCATAGAATTCAAATACGCTATTCAACATCTTGGTTATGATTCCCTCAGGACAGAGGCCCAGAAGGTTCCATTGTGGTGGGTTCGCAGGACTCGTCAGAAACTGTTTGTTGCTGCAATGCTCTAATTTTTGCTGGTTTCCCTCTGCATTTTGAATATGAATAATGTCGACTCCACAGAGAATTAAAGCAATAATTCAAGTATATAAGAATTTAATTTTCTTTTTGCTTAATACTTTTTAAAAATGTTTTGTACTCTTTATTGTTAGATTTTTTTTTTCATTTCAGAGTAGTATGGGAGTAAAAATCGTTTGATTACCCAAATAGCCTATGCACTGCACAACAAATGTGCCCATTCCCCAGAAAGTGCACACCACATCTGTTAGGTATTGATTTATTCATCCCTTCCTCCCTCTCCCACCTGCACGATCCCCTATGAATGTTACTTCCCGTACTAATTGTACACATTAGTGTTGATCAATTAGTACCAATTTAATGGTGAGTAAATGTGATATTTGTTTTTCCATTCTTGTGATACTTCATTTAGAATGGGCTACAGCTCCATCCAGGAAAATATAATAGGTAGTTCATCAGAGCAATCAAACAAGAGAAGGAAATCATGGGCATCTAAACGGGGGCAGAAGAGGTCAAACTATTGCTCTTTGCTGATGATATGATCTTATATCTAGAAAACCTGAAAATTCTGCCAAGAAATTCCTGGAATTGACAAATAAATTCAGCAAAGTCTCAGATTACAAAATCAATGTACACAAATCAGTAGCATTCATATATGCCAACAACAGTCAAACTGAGAACAAAATCAAAGACTCAATGTTTTCACAATAGCAACAAAGAAAATAAAATAACTGGGAATATGTTTAACTAAGGAGGTGAAAGACCTCTACAGGGAGAACTATGAAACACTAAGAAAGGAAATAGCAGAGGACACAAACAGATGAAAAACCATACGATGCTCATGGATTGGCAGAATCAACATTGTTAAAATGTCTATACTACCCTAAGTGATCTACAGATTCAATGCAATCCCTGTTAAAATACCAACATCATTTTTCACAGATCTAGAAAAATAATTCTATGCTTCATATGAAACCAGAGAAGAAACCATATAGCCAAAGCAACCTTGGACAAAAAGAACAAATTGGGAGGCATCAATTTACCAGACTTCAGGCTATACAGGGCTATAGTAACCAAAACAGCATGGTACTGGCACAAGAACAGAGATATAGACCAATGAAACAGGACTGAGAACTGAGATATAAAACCATCCTCGTATAGCCATCCTTATCTTTGACAAAGTAGACAAAAACATACACTGGGGAAAAGAACCTCTATTCAACAAATGGTGCTGGGAAAATTGGATAGCCACATGTAGAAAGCTGAAACAAGATCCATACCTCTCGCCTCTCACAAAAATCAACTCACAATGGATAACAGACTTAAATCTAAGGCACAAAACCATAGGAATTCTAGAAGAAAATGTTGGAAAAATTCTTATAGCCATGGGCCTAGGCAAAGAATTCTGAAGAAGACCCCCAAAACAATCACAGCAACAACGAAAATAAATAAATGGGACCTGATCAAATTAAAAAGTATCTGCACAGCTGAAGAAACATACAGAGAAAATATTTGCATGCTATACATCCGATAAAGGGCTGATAACTAGAATCTATCTAGAACTCAGGAAAATCAGCAAGAAAAAAATCAAACAACCCCATTAAAAAGTGAACAAAGGACATGAACAGAAACTTTTCAAAAGAAGGTAGACTAATGGCCAAGAAACATTTTAAAAAAATGCTCAACATCTCTAATCATCAGGGAAATGTAAATCAAAACCACAATGAGATATCACTTAAATCCAGTGAGAATGGCTTTTATCAAAAAGTCCCAAAACAATAAATGTTGGCATGGATGTGGAGAGATAGGTACACTCATATACTGCTGGTGGGACTGCAAACTAGTACAACCTCTATGGAAAGTAGTACAGAGATACCTCAAAGAATTGAATATTTTATCAGCAGAAAGTTGGTGCTCTTTGAAAGTAATAGCAAAACCTAGACAATTAAAAGCTTTTCCTAAAACCTGTGAAAATGTTGCTACTGTGTCATCTCTCCCAGAATACTGCTTAAGGACTTCACAAAGCTATTAACATACATTTGCTATTTTCCTCCCCCTTTGACCAATGATACATATGGTTATGATCCTGATCACTTGTTTAGAAGTGAATGGACGTTGAACTATCCTATTTTAGACCATTTTTTTGTTTTTTAATGTGAAAACGAAATTGCATCCCCATTTATTCCTACCAACTGAATTAAACACACAACCTTTATAAGAAACATAGTGCTAAATGTGCAGAATTTAAGAAACTTGCTCTTTAATTTGCTTTAATTCCAAATTTTTATTATACCATCATAAATAATAAAAGGAGAGTTTTATATTCAAAAACAAATATGTTTTTGTTATTACATTGAAAGTGTTTGATAATAGTTTCCTTATACTAATACCTTCCTTAAGTGTGTGAACAACTGAATTTTCACATTAATAAAATTATGTTGAAAAGTTTTTTTTGAATAACATCTGATTTAAATATTGTCAAATGAAGCATTAAAACATTCAGAACAACTGGTAAGAGTTTATTTCTCATAAAAAATTCAGGAAAATATACTGTCAAAGAAATTGTCATGGAAATAATTTAAAGACATATATTAAAACACATATATTACCTGACAAAGATCACAAATTAATTAAACAATGATGGTTAATTAAATGGTAGAATGATGAAAACTAATCCCTATAATGTAATTGAAGTTCCACAACATTTATTTAATGCAAAGCAGTATGCTAGGTCTGGTCCTCAAGAAACTTTTAATTTAGTTGTTCAGTAGTTCTTAAACTTTGGTATATAACAGAACTATCTAGAGAGCTTGTTAAAATGAACAAACTCAGAATCCTGCCCAAACTACCAATTTAGAATTGTCCTGGGTCTTTGGTTCCGTGCTTAGAAAAATCTCAAGCAGGCCTGGTGTGGCGGAGTGACCACGGACAGGAAGCAATTCAACACAAACAGCTTTTATTGCAGAAAAGAAGGGAGCTGTACAAAGTGAGAGTATGTTCCAGAGAGGAATGGGTGAGTCTCTAGGAGTGGAGAAAGACAACTAAGGACTCCCAGGTGGTTTCCTTTTATAGGCCTGGTCTGGGGGTGGGCTTACAGGAGTTGTGGGATGTTACCAGAGGATTGATATACATGACTGATAGGTGTTCTTATAACAAGGTTGCAGCTCCACAGGTGTGTTTGCCTCAAAACCTCAAGTTCCTGCTCTTTGAAGTTGTTAGTTGTGTTTTCCTGCAGTCCCATCCCTGGCTTCTTTGCCCCTAGGAAGTGTCCCCCTGGTCTGTATCTGCCACCTGCAGATTTGGTCCCAGCCTAACAGAATATCTTAAGTTGCAATCTGGGCATCACAAAACTCCCTAGTTTGTTCTAATGGACATTGATTTTATAGCCACTGTAGTAGGTAATGTATTAACAGTAAAAAAAAAAAAATGGTATTAACAGTAAAACAAAATGGAAGCAAAGTAAATAGAAATGATTTTTGTTTTGTTTTACTTTGCTTTTTGATGCATGAAATCCTTTTCATAAGTGATATTCATCACCACATAATGATCTAATATCTCTGAGCAGAGAAATGTTTTTCTCCTATCAAATTTCAGAAATATGACTTTGGTGTGTACTAAACAAGCTAACTTTGGAATTAGGTATTCCAAATTTTTCCTTTTAATACTGGTATTGACTAACGTGGTTGTATTTACAAGAATAATACTGTAATGAGGCAAGATCTAAAAATGATGTCTTAAGAAACAAAGAAATTATCTTTTGTATTTAAAATAAAAAAATGAAGAAAAAATGAAAATATTATAGGGAGTTACATTTAATTGCATTTTCTACTATCTTATGTAGTTATTTGCTTTTCATCAAGACAAAAATTAATGCTTTAATACTTTCAATTCTAGAACTTTATACTTAAGGGTGTTTTGCTCTTACAATTAAGACTGTTTCACAGCAACACTTGAGTTAACTATTAAAATCCACTTATAGTGTAAAAGGCATGAGAGAGAGCAATGTGGGACTGATGGTAAGTTATTGAAATATATTTGTTACTCTATTATACAATTTGGTCTGTTGATGTTCATTTTATGTTTTGACTGAGTTTCTGCATTTATGTATTTGAGTGTTTTCTGTGTGTGTGTGTTTGCCTTTTAGTTAATATGTTATCCAAGCACTTCTGCCTGGGAGTTAATCCAGCTGCAACGTTTGAGCACACGATCCTTTGCAGACTGCTCTCACTTCTGACACCAACTACAGGTGTTGACTCAGCCAGTCCCCAAAACCAATCTTACATTTGATAATTTGTTTGAAGGGGGCACAGAATTCATTGAAAATATTATATTGTATTTAAAGTTACAGATTATTATGAGGAAAATATACAGACTAAAATCAGCCAAAGTAAGAGAAACACAGGGCAGAGGTTAGTAGGGTTGCAAATATGAACCTCCCATTGTTCTCCCAGTGGAAGCAGAATGCATTACCTTCCCAGCATTGATTTGTGACAATATGCACAGAGTATTGCCAGCCTTGGGAACTTATCCAAGTCTCTGTGTTCAGAGATTTTGTTGAAGCCCCATTAAATAGGCATAATTGATTGTCCACATAATTGAATTCAATTTACAGGGGAACTGATATGGTGTGACCCAAAGCCCTCACCCAAAATCATATCGTTGATCTTTATGGTATGATTACCCCCCACCAAAAATCAGATCATTGATCTTTCTGGCATATCTATACTCCAACCTAAGATTATTGGGTGTGGCTAGCTCCCACCCTGAACAAAGATGCTTCTATTAGGCATAACATAGATTAGCACCCAGAAGTTGGTGCAAAGGCAATGCCTCTCTTTGTGCAAGGCCAAATCCTTTACAACACAGCTTTTTAAAACAGAAAGATGAAAGCTTGAATGAATTAAATAAAAAGATATTTAATATGGACCCTAGTATATAAGAGCAACATAGGGAAAAAGTGATAACTGTGTAAAATTTGTAATATTATTTATCATCAGGGATTTAAATGTGTAGGATTTAATTAGGATTCATAACTATTCAGTATGAGGTATTGAGAACCAAACTCAGTGTTAGAATCAAACCTGATAGTGAAGGACCCTTAAAACATTAACAGAGGAGGTAGATAGTTTCCACGTGTTTTTTTATAATCCTTATTTATTTATGGATAACTGGGATAAAATGTGCTTAATAAACAATAAAAATGTGCTTAATAAACAATAAAAATAAATAAATAAACCATGCTATTTTATTATGGGACTCTATCATATCATCATGCCACTAGGGCAATAAAATATCTTTATTCCTAATAACATTTTTCATCAGAGGTGAATTTCCTAGTGTATGAGAATTTTTATTTTTTTTAAATAAATATTCACAATAAATAAAGTGCCAGTAAAGCACAAGATTCAATAGGTTATAGTTGTTGGGGAAAGAGGTGTACAATTTCAGGACTTTTGTTGAAAATGTTTTCACATCCCTCTTTTCCCCTTGTCAATATTAAATGATATGTAAGTGATTAGATTTAGTCAAGGCATATTGCTGTGCTATTAATCAGCTTCATGCATGCTCAGGAATCATCAGGACAGTCACAAAAGCCATTTTTGTCTCAGTTCATTTTGTGGAACTGAGCTCAAAATTTAGTTTCTTTACATATCATAGTGAAACAATTTACGTAGCTATGCTCATTATGTAGGAGCTTTTTGGCAAAGTACAAATAAGTATATGATTGCTGGAGAACTCAGGTCTCTATCCGACTACTAAAAACTATTGTAAAAATAAAAGTCACTATACTATACTATTCTAATATGTAATAAATTTAATCATAAACAACTGCTACTAGCTACTGTAGTATATAAATTACTAGTAACTTTTTCTGTAGCATTTCATTGTGACAGACACGGAGCTGCCAGTAATTATCCCCTCACTGGAATAAGAACTGTTATATTTTAAATTTTTGTTTAAAACTCTTAACTAATTGCTTAACTAGGAAATAGCCATGAACAACTTCTGATAACATTGGTATCTACATTTTAATTTTTTCTTTTGAATAAAAATACCACATTTAATTTTATGGACATTTTAACAATTTCAGTAACCTCCAAATTTGAAATTCCAAGTTAGATTTGCTGTGGGATATTATTCTCTTTTTCCGTCTTTGGTTTATTTTCACATTATGGATTTGAATGGTATGAGAGTTTCTGAAGCATTGTCACTGGAAGCAGTTTTATTGCCTTGGTGTATACTTCAGCTGTTGATAGCATCTGTTACTTTTGATCTTTTGACAGAAAGATTATATTTAGGACCAGCTTTTTTCACCAAATCATGAGTTGGAAGCAATTATTCTCCTTCTATTGAGATCATATAACTGTGCATTTTCTTGAGTTCATGACAAAATGATTACTTATAAACAAGGCCCTTTTTGTATTTCAACGTTTTGTTGGTATCTAAGAAAGTCTTATACTGAATTCAATGTTATTACAGATAGTGATCTAGCCAAGTGATCTAGCCAGTGTATTGAATGAACAAAGGCATTTGAAAGTTTATTTTTAATTTTAACAGTTTATTATAAAACATAGTTGCATTAACTATTTTGTTCCTCTTGCAAGTATGAGGGAAAATAATCACATTTTAGTTTCACATATTTCTCTTAGAAACATTCAAGTCTGAAAAAAAAAGAAAAACTACTGATGTAAGCTATATGTTTGGAAATGTCCTCACAGACATCATTTACTTTTTTCATTAAAAAATTTGTTTTTTATGTACAATTTGTTGATATAAAATTTCCAAATATTTAAATATCAAAGCCATAAATGACTAAATTTCGTTGCTTTGAATCTTAGGACGTGAACAAAAAAAGAAGAGAGGTATTAGGGACTATTAAGGGTAAATTATTGAGTGACAGATGGTGTTGCTATTTGCGAAGTGCTCTCTTTGATAAATAGAATAAACAAGTCAGTACTTAATAAAAAATATTTTCTAAGTACCAAGATGAACGTACTATTACTTTCCTTTCTCAAAACTCTAAAATCTTCTTTACATTTCATGAAGGATTTAAATAATCCTCAAGAGATGACCTTTCTAAAGCAGAAGATGTCTTCCCTATTATCATTCTGTATCTTGAAGTTCCTATTGAAGTATGTGACATTTCCACAGAACTTTAAATAGAAATATGAAAGGACAGAACAGGAAGTACATTCATAATAATAAAAAATGTCTGGCTATATGACCCCAATAAGACAAGTTAAATATATTAACACTACTTATTTCATATTGAAGGACCAGATGGTAGCCAGAAAAAAATCAGAGTATAAAGCTTAATTCAGAGTGTGTGCTCTGATATTTGCAGTCGTAATCCCATAATCCTTTACGGAAACAATCAACAATCTCGTGCTCCTGCATTTTATGATTCTGTCATGTCTGTGTGTGTGTGTGTGTGCATGTGTGTGTGTTTGATTCCATATATGAAGACAAGTCAATAACTAGAAGCTTGATGTTTAAACCTTTTTTACTGAGATTATTAACCATATTGCTATAAAAAACAAAATGAAGTTTGCCATATTTTCCAAATAAAATTTGTATTTTATTCTCTATCTGGATCTAGTACCCTTAATATAAATTATTTTAAATCTTTGATCTTGCTTTTTTTTAAATGACATTTAAATGTTTCAAAGACACCTTTTTTAATGTGTGTTGCATACAACACTGGGCATTAGCAGAACCTCAAAAATAAAAGTATTAGTTAATATTTTTGGAAAATGCTTAAAAAATATCAACAGTTTTCTTTACCTATTACCTGTACTTGTTTACAGTACTTCTCAGAACCTTTTATTTGTTAAAGACCATCACGGATTTTCAAGAGGAGAATAGAACCTGTAGCATTTTCCAAATGAATTTTACTGTGAAACTTTTTTTATTTCTAGTAATTTATTCAAGAAATATTAAATAAGCACTTGAATTACTAGTAAATAAACCTGAACAAGTCCTACACTCACAGTAAACTAGTCTTTTATGACTAATGTTCTACATAAAACCTTTAGACTACATTAAGTGCTTCATATATGTTGTCTCATTTAATTTTCAAAATAAACCTATGATTAAGCACTATTTTCATCTTCATTTTACCAATGTGGAAATAGATCACATGTCTAGCAAGTGATAAAGTTTGGATTTCAACCTGGGAAAGCTTAGTGACACTATATTATATAGAGGACTGATATTTTATAACAGCCTGTTCTACATAAGCCAAAGCAAATATTTTGTCATATATATGAAATTTGGAGCTGTAGTTTTAGTTTATAATATAGATAAACTGAATGGTAGGAAACTTGTAGCAGGAATTTCAGTTCAACTAAATGGGCTATTGAACTGCTGACCTTTAATATATCTTCATATTCTGAGACTTCTGTGATTTTATGAAATATTTATGATCTACTTCGTGGTTTCTGCCACTTGTCTCCTCTGCCACCTGCTGTGGTTCTACTTAGGTAGCTAATCATATAGAGTACATATAAGTTCATGTGTGTAGTTCCACCTGATAATGCAATCAAAATGGAAGCTATTTTGGCAGTAGAAACAATCTATTATTTCATGTTATGTGTATCTTTTCCTCTCCCATTGACACAGTTACACAAGATTTAACTGGATGTGTTTTGAGTAGCTATTGACAACAGACAATTCAAGCTGAAGTTATATTAAGTTTCTATCATACTATTAACATGTAATTCTAGCCATGATGGAAAAAAATAGTCACATGTTGTCACCTGACAAGATGAAAAATATGAACTTTCCACCTTGTATTTATATTTATACTTAGTTCATTCTCTGATAATAAATCACAATCCCCAGGCATGTCTATTTTATTGTCTTGACAAGTATGCCTTTTTTCCCCTATCTATTCTGTAAGGTAAATATAAATTCTCAGTAACTCTACTTCTTTTTATTTGACCTCAGTTTCCTATTTTCATTCTTCATAATTTATGATGTAATCAGCATGATTGTTACATTGTGACTCTGAGGACATAATTAAGAAGTCCTATGGAAAGAGGAAAAACATATAACACTTATCTCATATTCCTGTAGCTATACTAGCATTCCTGTAGCTATACTACCTAGTACCATCTTAAGAAGCCATGTTCACTATGACAGAAGTGAGAAAATGTAACATGTAGTAAGAATTTGAAATGTACTCTTTCTTGAAGAAAGTTAGTAAAAAACCACGTAAGACCAAAGTTCTTAAGTCAATGTACATACTTTATAATGGAATAATACTTGCTTAAGGCATTTTCAAGATTATTATTGCAATTTATTTATTTATTTTTTATTTCAGCTTATTATGGGGGTACAAAAGTTCTGCATAGATTTATTGCCCATGTCCCTCCCAATCCCCCGAGTCCGAGCCTCAAGCGTGTCCATTCCCCAGACAGTGCACATCGCACTCCTCCTGTAGGTATACACCCATCCCCGCCCCCACCCCTGTCCCCCCCAAGTCAGAACTTCAAGCGTGCCCCTCCACATTTCCTTCTTCCACTTGTGCTAATACTGTCTTCATGCTGACATTATACTTTGCACTGACAAATTGGGAAGTGATGTTTATAAATGAAGGAATAAGAATAAGATCAGGTTAGAAAGCAGAATGCCTCGCGAGCAGTGAACTCTTCAGTTTTTCCTCCCTGATATTCATCCCTATTCTTCTATTTTCATGATTATGGTCAGAGGAAGGAAGATGATGGAGAGATCAAGTATTTAGAATAAATGATGACAAAGACAGGAATCTGCAAATCTTCAAGTGGATGAGTTTATTGATTTGAGATATTGGAATTCTCAACTTGCATCCCTTACGTGCTTGATATTCCTTTGATGCCAATTTACATTATAATTCTTATTCTTAAACTGTTAATATTATCTGCTTTTTCTTTTACAATTAGTTTTAAGAAAATATGATTTTTCTTTATCTGTGGTTATCACAATCTGTTTCCTTCTATGTTTTAAACTCTTAATAATTGCCTTCTTGGTGACTATAATGCTGGGGTGACAGTATTTTGCTTTTCTATGAAGGTCTATGGAATATATTTTCAGTCAGATATTTTCAGAGTTGGTTGGAATGTTCTAAGAGTCTTCAAGAAATCCAGTAGGTAGTTTATGGAGTAAATTCATCATGATTTCTACTTTTAAAGTATATGTCTTTGTCTCAGGCTCCTTCTCTTATCCATCTCCATCTCTATGACTTATCCTCAGTATCCTAAATAGTTATGGCATACTTATACAGTAAATTACAACATGAATGCACACACACACACACACACACACGCACACACACGTTTCAATCCCAACACTTTTTGGCATACATGCTTCCCTTACCTTAACTTATGAGACATAATGGCTTATCAGTAAGGAGGATGTCCTTTTTTTGAGGCCCTGACTGTGTAACATTACTGTATTTCACTTCACTCAGTCCAGGTAAAGTTGCCTAGCACATTATAGTAACTTAGTAAATTTTGATGTCATTCATTTTCCTTGATTATCAGGGAGGTATTGCTCCTGAGTCTTATGTAAGTCTTATGCATATTTAGAAGCTTAATTAAACAAAAACTGTCCAAACACAAGTGTTTCTCTCTAAGGTGATTTTTTCTTTTGAGATCACCAAAGTAAGTTCCTTCTCAATTGGTCACTTACGTGAGTGCCATGTTGCTACATCTGTATTCTGGAATACTCGGAACATAGGCCTTATGCCCACCTGCATAAAGGAGAGAATATGTGTTAAACTGATCCATGGTTCATGACAAACATTATCTCTTGTGGATATCTTGGGTAAACAGTGCATAACAACATTTTTTTACCTTAGACATTTTTATGTCAAATTCTGTTACATCTTGGTGGGGCCAAAATATCCCAAAAATATTTTGTGGCATTGCCCCAGTAGTAATCAAGAGGACTCACTCATTACAGAGAATACCAAACTAGTAACAAAAAATCCCATCTTTATCCCAAAAATTTTGCCTTGAGCATATTAGTACTCTAATCATTTTCTTGTGAGAACTGTCATTTGAAAATAAGCTTTCTGTCAATACATTTCTTAAAATAAGTTGAGGTAAATGCAGAGTCTATGTCAGGTATCTTAGTGTTTCTCTATCATGAACTGCTACTACAGATAAGAAGACAGATATGGACATACGTAGATACATTCATGCATGCATGCAAACATACCTAACCGGGACAGCACTGTAAGTGTCACTGTAATGACTTGAAATTGAACTAGAGCCATATTGAGTAAATGTGAAAAGTTGCCTTTATGAGACATAAAGTCCTCTTCCCAGAATGGCCCTGAAAATCAATAAGCTTTCTTAACCAAGCATTATAAATAGTTTCTGATAGAAAATCAGACACACTTGACAGGTTATAGTAAGAAGTATGGAGTAAGTTACTCAGTTCTACTGGCTTCAATAATTAAATCAGTCCTGGGCAATCACATATACCTTACTACTGATGCTTTGGGACAAACAATTTGCCAGTGTGTTTACAGGATGACTAAGATAGCGATCTGGACACGTAGTTGTGTCTTTTAGGTAGATGATTCATGTTGAATCTTTAATTTCCTTAAGAAGTTTCTCTTTTGGAAATTTCCTCAATAGCCTATTTAAGACTATTTGCTAGATCTGGAATCTAGCAAACTTAATTATGAATTTAATTAGCCTGTAGATGAGAATTGGAAAGAAGATCTAACATCAATATTTTCAGGAAAAATGGTTGGGATATTCTGGGATCAGTGTTGGCAGATGCTCAGGATGTTAGCCTTCAATATTGTTTTTTCATTTTATGTGGTCATTAGTGTTGAGCAAAGCACCCTGGTGCTTTATAATTAAAGGCAGTAGCTTTACCTCAGAAAGAATCCCTGAAGAGGCTTTGTTGGTACAAATAACAAAGGCACAGATGTAGAGGTAGCTGATAAAACTTCTTGTACAAAGGGCTCCTGGATCCATTTGTGCATAATTGAGTTCTGTGTGTGACACTGTTCTTGAATGGAGAACAATTGATATCTTTGTGCCATCTGTTATTTTGTGTCTGTGCCAAGTGCCAAGACCATAAGGTACAAACAGTGGTTTGTGAGCACTACAGTGTACTGGTACTCACTCGAATCCTATTTCAGCAAGCTTCCTCAGGCTGTCAAGACTAACAAAATATAGTGGCACTTTTTATTAGGCAAAGATAATACTCAGAATGGCTGACTCTTGATGAACCACATTATGGAGCAGCCCGTGAAACCTAAGAGGGCATGAAGGCTTCCTGTTTTTTCCTAGTAAAATGTCCCAATTGCAAATAACAGTGAATAACAGCAGTGTTAATGCAGTAAGATAAGTTGATGACATCCGTGATTCTTACACCAAATGTCTCCCTTTTCGCTTGATTGCCACATCACTGAAATTATGTAAGGTCCACAAAGATGTTCCTTGACTTTGCTGTGTGTTCTTTTCATGATCAATGTGTTACTATCTCAGATGTTCTACTCACTAATGGTCAACTCTATTGGCTCCATGGTAAACCATTCAAGCAAAGGTTTGCTTAGTTGTTGGCATAAGTGCCATGTTGCATTGCTTAACTTACAGAGTAGATTTTTCTATTGTGGCCTGAATTCTTTTCAAGTGCATAATGTCCTTGTTGCCAGCATATGCATTTTGGGTAACACTAAATCAGGTAGAGGATAAGGGTGCCTTCAAGAAAACTAATCTTTCTCCAAAAAAGTCTCTAATCTAACCATACTATAAATCACTGCAACATAAACCCACAAGCATTAAAAAAGAAGTAAAACATTTGCAAGAACTTAACCTGAAAAAAGGAATTCAGAAAGCATTCCATTTTATACCTAAAAACTTGAATGTGTGATTACATATAAACGCATAATCCTTGAGGGTCAGTTCAATTCTTTTCAACAAACTCCTATTGAGAAACACTTGCATTTAAGGAACTATACTGTTTCCTCAAATGAATAAAGTAAATTAGTAGAAAACAATTTTGATAAATTGGTTATTCCTGGTCATGGTATTATTTTATATTTTTATTACTTCTTTCTAACCAATTTCATGTTATTGTATTTAATCTTCATAAGAACTCATTGATAAATACAAGAGGAGTCTATATCCAAGACTCACCAAATACAAACTAGAAAACTGAATCCAAGGGAAGGTCACCTTGGTCTGAGTCACTTAAAGCATCAGCTTTAGCAACAAGAAAATACTTCTTGTTCCTTGTCTGAATTTCTATTCTTCTCTTCATGCTTTATAATTTTCCTCAGAAACCCTAAAAGAGAAATGAATATTAAAAAAATACAGTACTGAAAATTTAAAGAATAATTACTAGTTAAAAAATATTTTAAAGGAATTTCAGAAAATGCCTACTTAGAGAGTTCAGGATTAACTATAATATAGAAAGACTGTTACTAGGTCTTAGCTAAAGTTTTGTCAGTGTTAGCAAAAGTAGGTGGGAGATGTGAAAGAGCAGAATGGAAACTTGAGTTTGCATAAACTTTGTATTTGTGCTAACAGAAAATTAGAACATGGAAGTAACTGCTAGATTTTTTGCAGGTTGGCAGTTGCAACTGTTTTTTTTTTTTTTTTTTTTTTTTTTTATAGCAGCATTTTGATATGGTTGCCAGAGCAGATATAGTTAAATAGTTTAGGGTAAACTATAGTATTATAAATCAGCTGTGTAAGTTTTTAACTGATGAATTGATGGACTAGGTAAATATTTTTGAGAAATGTGATAGGGAGAGCTGGATACAAGTATCCACTGGAAACCATTGTCCGGATCTGGGTGAAATGGCACTGACCAGTGCAAGATGTGTGAGCAGGAAGCATTTATTTTCTATTTCGACGTGTTCTGAGTGCTTTGATTATATTTTGCATATTTGTATAATAAATAGGAGCACTTTCATTCAACATTATTAAAAAAGAGAACACATATGTGTAAGCATAGCAAAATTAGCAGGAGATACATCCCAGTATTGCATTCACAAGGCTTCAATGAGACCTTTGCCAATAGAATAATCCCAAACCGAGTATAAAGCTGTTTTTGGAAAATCATTGTTAGATAAATATGAGTAAAGTAGCTCGAAGGAACCACAAGAAGTAGAATTACTTATGAAAAATCATTAAAAATAGAAAAATAAATTAAAAATGGAAATAAAACAATTAACACATCCTTAGAGACTACAATTCTTAATTTATTTTCCTACAACAGTTTGAGGAATTGGAAATTAGTATCCTGCTAGATACTCACTCGAAATACCAGGAATATAAAATACTGAGTATGGTGTGTTAAAATAATAAAGAAGAGAGGCTGAGGATGAGGGTGTTGGGGCTGGCGGTATGCCTAAGGGTTGGAGACTAGAGTTCTAATTTGAGATATCCAGTGGAATCATGCAAAATATATTGATATATTTTTATTAGAGTTACTTATCTACATTTCATTAATATACTTACAGCATTATATTTACACTTGCTAATATTAGTAATATTAATTCTGTACAATTATATCAATTAATATTTAAACTAACCTTATTGAAGACCCTAATAGGTATTATGAGGTTAGCAGTTTATTGGATGAAGAAGAGAACTGATCAAAGTTCTCATAATCTCTTTTCTGTCTTTAATGGCAAAGACAAGAATTATAATGTTAGTGAAAAGTTACCACACAGCTGAAAATATTTTCTTTCAATGTGTGAAGTAACCAAATATTTCAGTGTTTGAACCTTTCAGCACATTGATATTTTTGAAAACCAGGCCTGCAACCAGGAAGATATTGAAATTCATCCCTACAGAGCAAGGGGAGACTGAACAAATTAAACAAGTACTCAAATATATGACATTTAATTTTAAAATCTCCAATGGCACTTGGGATATCTCAATTTTTGGTAAGAAACTTTTGATGGTGCTTCTCTGAAAGTACATTTAAAGGCATTATTTTCTTAAAAGAAAAAGCTGGTTGACAGAAAAAAAGCCAATTGAAGATTCCATTAATTTCAAATTTATAAATCATGAAATGCAACTGTGAACAAACAGTAAATTTTATTTAAAATTAAAAGAAACATCAGCACGTTGGAAAAATTTAATGGCATGGTATTAGATTCACTCAGAAAGTGAGTAAAGTAAATGATTATATACCAAAAACAAGTATTTTGTTTATTTTATTCATAAAGTTTCTTTAACTACTGTAACTTGACAATATTTCTTTATTAATATACACAGATAAATGCTATATTTTACTTTTTAAAAAATATTTTTGAATTAGTTTTTTAAAGGAACTAATTTTGGTTCTACCAATATATTAAAACTAATTTGTCAGTCAATAAATAAATATTTAAAAATTATAGCTTTTTAATAATTTAGGGACCTCTTGTACAAGGTTTGCAAGATAAATTATATGGTTACCCTACTAGGCCTTTCCTCTTAGTACTTGTATCACATGATGTCTTGTATTATAGTCACTTATGTATATATCTTATCTACTGAGGAAAATTACAAAGTTCTTGCATGCAAGACCTATGTCTGACATCAAGCTGAAATACTATGCCTAAAAGAGGATTTAATATTTAGGCAATGCTCAAATACTTTTGCATGGAATCTGGTTCTATGCATGTCATATATTACTCATCTTCTGAGTCTCTATGCTACACTGAAAATGGTATCCTCCTATCCATCACTGTTGTCAACATGTTTTTTGCTTTGCCACCTCTGTGATTTTGTTTATAAAATCATCCATCTCCATGGTCAGTCCAAATCTTTCAGTTAACCAAAGCCCAATTATATTAAGTAAAAGTAAAGACTGAGGAAGTATACAATGCTCCAATTTTCAGTCCTAGCCCTCTCTACAGTCAATGCTACTTTCCCATAATTTTCCCTTCTTCCTTTTCTCTGGGTAATCCCAAAAGATTATTTAAAAATCAGGTCATGAAAACCTAGATCATTGCATCCTACAGTGATGCTCTCTTTGTGTGAAAACCTACAGCATTAGTACTCTGTATCATTCATTTTACACCTACCACTTGACATTTCTTAAACTCTATTAAACATATCTATTATTTAAATGTTCATATATTTGTGCCTTGTCTTCCCCAGCTCGACTATAAGCCCTATGAGAAGAGGGACTTTGTACTGTTTCTCACAATGCCTAAAACACACAGACTTGCATATAGCAGTATTAAAAATATATAAATTTATATTTTGTTTCTCATCTGCTAGTTCAAACACTTAAAGTTTCTTGAATGATAGAAAAAATGCCTTACTTGGTGCTCTACAATACCAATAGATATTAATTTATTGTCATAAATATGTGCTGTTTTTCAAGCAAAAATAACAAAGGCTCTTTAAAATACAGTGGTACCTCAGATACATTGTGAGTTTGGTTCCAGACCACCAAGGTAAAGTGACTGTCACAATAAAGCAAGTCACACATGAAAGTTAGGTTTACATTATACTGTAGTCTATTAAGTGTGAAATAGCATCGTATCTAAAAAATGTACATAGGTTAATTAGAAATACTTAATTGTTAAAAAATCCTAATGATAATCTGCTCCTGCTTTATCAACTAAGTTTATGGAATATTTTAAATCCCTTGTTGCCAGTTCAACAATGTTCACTCGTTCTTCACCAAGAGTAGATTCTATCTCAAGAAACCATTTTCTTTGCTCATGCATAAGAAGCAACTCCTCATTTGTTAAAGTTTTATTATGAGATTGCAGCAATTCAGTCATATCTTCACGCTCCCCCTCTAAGGCTAGTTCTCTTGCTATTTCCACCACTTCTTCAGTTACTTCCTACACCAAGTTTTGAACCCCTAAAGGTTGTATGCAGGTTTCCAAACTTGTATTAATTTTGCTATTTTGACCTCCTCCCATGAATTACAAATGTAGATTTTAGCATAATTCACAGTGTATATTAAGCATAATTCTTAAGGGCCCTAGGGTTTGTAGAATGGTAAATGAGCACTGACTTCCACTTAGTCAGCAGCCTCATTAGCCCCTAGCAAGAGACTCAGGCTGTCATTTGAATCTTTGAAGCCACATGCATTGATCTTTCCTCTCCAGCTCTGAAAGTCCTAGATGGCATCTTCTTCCAATAAAAGGCTGTTTTGTCTCCACTGAAAATGTGTTGTTTAACATGGCCACCTTCATCAGTGATCTCAACCAGATCTTCTGGATAACTTGTTGCAGCATCTACGTCAGCACTTGCTGCTTCACCTTGCACTTTTCTATTATGGAGATGGCTCCTTTCCATAAACCTTATGAATAAACCTATGCTAGCTTCAGACTTTTCTTGTGCAGCTCCCTCACCTCTGTCAGCCTTCATAGAATTGAAGAGAGTTAGGTCCTTACTCTGGATTAGGCTTTGGCTTAAGAAAAGATTGTAGCTGGTTTGATCTTCTACCCAGACCACTCAAATTTTATTCACGTTAGTAATAAGGTGATTCTGCTTTCTTATAATTTGTGTTTTCACTGAAGTGGCACTTTTTATTTTCTTTGAGAACTTTTCCTTTGCATCCACAACTTGGCTAACTGGAGCAAAAGGCCTAGCATTTGTTGATCATGGTTTTTGACATGCCTTCCTCAGCAAGCTTAGTCATTTGTAGCTTTTGATTTAAAGCGAGAGATGTGTTATTCTTCCTTTCACTTGAACACTTAGAGGCCATTGTAGGGTCATTAATTGGTCTAATTTCAATATTGTTGTGTGTCAGGGAATGGGGGGGCCAGAGGAGAGAAAGAGAGAGAAAGAGAAGGAATGTGCCATCTTTCACATACAACATTTATCAAAGTCTTCATCTTACATGGGCCCTGTTTGGAGCAAAAGTGATGACAACAGACTTGCTCTATGAAGGGTTGGCACAAACCTTCAATTGGTAAAAACACAGTATTTGTGAAGCACAATAAAGTGAAGTGTAATAAAATGAGGTATGCCTATACATACATTTTTACGAAGTTACAGTGCCAAACAGTAAGCCAACTGTGTTTACATTTATAGTCAATATATCAAAATTTAGAAAGTCTAGGAAATGACTTTTGCAAACTCAGTATTTAAGAAAAATATAAAGTTACCAAAATACTGAATGTGAATGAAGATATAAATATTATCTTGCCTCTCTGAACCATTCTTAAGGAAAGAGTTAGCACTTTTTAATAAGTATTCTGCAGTATTTTCTCAATGTTTGCAAATACATCAACTATGACTTAGTAGAGGCAATGAAAACAGTTTTTCCTCTGTTATAAACAATAATCTCTAAAAAGCTGAAACTTCAGATTTACAGTTACTTGACAGAAAAGAATTTACAGCACACTAAAAAGTACTTTGCTTCTTCTGCAAATACCACTATATAAAGTATAGTGAAAATATATGTTTTTTAAGGTAGTTATTGACTATTTTGAAGTATATCCTGAGAATATCCACTATAACACTTGGCAATTAATGTCAGCAGCATAACACAAATTACCCATGTCCTCCATTTCTACACAAATCTATTTTATGCACTGCTTGATTATTAGTATATATGCTGTTTTCCTTAAAATATAATAAATGAAGAAACCAATTTTAAAGAGTGATATATTAATTTAAATGTTTTCTATATATGAATGGTTCCTAACAATCTTTTTCATCAGTGTTTATCTTTGTTATAACAAACAAAAGAGTAAATTAAAACAATGCAATCATTATATTTGATATGACACAATTTTACAGTCACTGGAATTGTAATCATTTTGATTATATTTTCTGGCATTGTTTTGTTTTGTTTGTTGTTTTTGTTGAAACTATTATGCATAGTACATAAAGGATGACTTTAATGCTCAAAAAAATAACTCACATATTTACTTAATATAAAAATACTGTTGGAAAGAAATCATAGGCCATGAGCAAAACCTGAAAACCAAACAGCCTCTACTCTCTCACAGTTTTGTTGATGGAGTCCATTTTTATAATTCCTTACTACTGAGACTAAAGCATCATGATCCACTTTTTTGGCCTAAGATGAGGTGTCATAATTTCACCAGCAAGATTTTCAAGGATGATTCTTTTGCTGAGTCCCCCTAACTTATTTCTCCAATTTCTATGATTATAGGGAAAAGAAGCATTTATTTCTGAAGAATTCTATACCTACTAACTTGGTTATCATGTTAATGACCTACATTATCCATGTATCTGATTTGTAAAGGATGGATCAATTTATATTCTATTTTTCAAACTAAGCATCTATTTCCTTAAGTATAATAGAATTCTATGACTTAATTGGAGATATCAGCATATAAAATGGTTAGTTATCATAGAATTCCAGGTATAAAATGTAAAATTTTAACTATATTTTTGGTAGGCCAACATTTGCCTAATTTTGGCGATTATTAAATAAACATTTTCTGTTTTGGTTGTAAAAATATGGCCAGAAATAAAATACATTGTCAAAGGGTGATTGTTTACTCTGAGCATAGAAAATGAGCTGTCTGTTTCTTTTTCTTTTCCTTTTGTATTAATATTTGTTAATCCTTGTGAAAGAAAAAATACATTAGAAATTTAACTCATTCTTATTTCAACCCCTTCCATTTAACATTTTCAAAGGTATTTTTATGTTATCCTTTAAGAAAAAAGTGAGGACCTTGGACTCTAGACTGATGAGTGAAAGTAAGACAAAAAAGGATATTTGAAGAAGAAATTTGAAACTTGGCCTTTTTTCTGATATAAAAGTTTTAGAGAAACTTTTACTCTTAGGACTTGATGATACAAGTGACATATAGTCATTTTCACTCCAATATTTTGTATCTATTTTATAAAACAAAAAATTAAATAATAAAGAATTGAGAATTTAGTCTACATGTCTTTGGTAACGTAATTTGGGCAGAAAATCTCTCTTGACTTCTAACCTGAATTCCAAGGGAATGATAAAATTTGAATAATATAAAATGGTTTGTCCATATTCTGAGGCATAAACTTATTAAAGTTACAATCAATCTCCAACTATCTACCCATTAGATTCAATAATGGCACATATAATGTTAAAGAGCAGATGAGTAAGAAAATTATACTTCCTTTCTAACTGTGAAGTTGTATGCCTGAAAACCCTATTATAGGAGAATTACTTTTAGTAAAATATGAGAAAAAATTATGTTATATAACTGAGGAATGCATGAAGGAATGGAAGACCTTTATAGTCATTAAATGAAACAATAAAAACAACATACTCAATACAATATATCCAATTAGTGGCATTATGTATAGCAACAAATGACATGGTGGCATCTTTTGGGGACCAACCTTTTTTTTTATATTTTCAAAGAATTATTTGTAGATTGGTTTTCAGGCATGGTAGATAATATAAATAGAAGCAAATTTCTGCCTGAGTTTCTAATCAACTGTTAAGCTGTTTTTATTACTTCCTGATTTATAAAAGTCACACCAAAAAGTACCATTGGTTCCAGAGATAATGAATGATGTAGCTTTTCTCTTATGGTGAGGAAAGTAAACTTTGAGATAACCTTTGTTCAATTGCACAACAGGGGTTCACTGCTATTCTTTTTTGTTTTGTTTTGTTTTAAGCCACTAAGGGTTTTTTTTTATTATTATATATTATTTTGGTAAAGTACACATAACATAAAATTCACCATCTTTAAACATTTTCAAGTGTGTAGTTCAGTAGTATTAAGTACATTCATATTGTTAAGCATCCAACACCATCTTCCATGTCCATAACACTTTTTGTCTTGTAAAACTGAAACCCTCTACACATGAAATTATTATTACCCATTTTTCCAGCTAGACTGAAGTTTGTGTCCCCACAAAATTCATATGTTGAAAACTAGTCACCAATATGAGGATTTTGGGAGGTGATAATTTAGGCCATGAAGGAGGAGCTCTAATGAATGGGATTAGTGCCCTTATAAAAGAGGCCCAGGAGAGATGCCTTGTGCTTTCTACCATGTGAGGATACAGCAAGAAGCCTCATCTATGAACCAGGAAATGGGCCTTCACCAGACACCAAATCTGCTGGTGCCTTGATCTTGGACATTCCAGCCTCCAGAACTATGAGAAGTAAATGTTGTTTATAAGCCACTCAATTTATGGTATTTTGTTAAAGCATCCCAGATGGACTAAGAAACCTCCTCCCCAGCCCTTGGCAACCACCATTCTACTTTTGGTCTCTACAATTTTATCTTCTCTAAGTAATTCATTCAAGTGGAATCATACAGTATCTGTCTTTTTATGACTAGTTTATTTCACTTAGCATAATGTCCTTAATGTTCGTCTATGTTGTAGCATATGTCAGAATTTTATTTCTTTTTAAGGCTGCATAATATTTCATTGTATGTATATAAGACATGGTGCTTTTTCATTCATCTGTTGACAGATACTTGAATTCACCCTACATTTTAGCTATTCTGAATAATGCTAATATTAATATGAGTGTAAAAATTATCTCTTTGAGATCCTGCTTTCAATTCTTTTATGTATATACTCAGAAGTGGAATTGCTGGATTATGTGGTAACTACATTTTCAATATTGTGCAGAACCACCATACTGTCTTCTACAATGGCTGTACCATTTTGCATTCCCACCAACAGTGCACAAGTGTTCCAGTTTCTCTACATCCTCACCAACACTTGCTATTTTCTGGGTTTTCTTTATATAGTAATCCTCCTAATGGGTATGAGGTGGTATCTCATTGTACTTTTGATTAGAATTTCCCTAATTACTAATGATGTTTAGTATCTTCATGTACCTATTGATTATTTAGTATCTTTTTTTGGAGAAATATGTATTCAAGTATTTTGCTCATTTTTGAATCACACTATTGGTTATTTGTTTGTGAGTTTGAAGAGTTCTCTCTATATTCTGGATATTAATCCCTTATCAGAGGTGATTTACAAATATTGTTTCTTATTCTATGGGTTGCCTGTTTACTTTGTTGGTATCTTTTGATGAACTTTTTTTTAATTTCATGAAATTCAGTTTGTCTATTTTTTCTTTTGTCTCCTGTGCCTTTAGTGTCATGTCCAAGAAATCATTGCCAAATTCAATGTCATGAAGATTTTGCCCTATATTTCCTTCTGAGAATTTTATAGTTTTAGATCCTAGAGTTAGGTCTTAGATCCATTTTGAATTAGTTTTGGTATATGTCATCAGGTAAGGGTCAACCTTCATTCTTTTGCATGTGGATATCCAGTCTTCTCAGTGCTATTTGTTGAAAAAACTGTCTATTCCTCATTTAATGACCTTGCCACTTTTGTCAAAAATTATATGACCATATATGCAAGGGGTTATTTCTTGGCTTTCCATTTTATTGTATTGATCTATATGTCTGTCTTTATGCCAGTACCACAGTCTTTTGAACATTCTAGCCTTACAGTAAGTTTTGAAATCAGGAAGGTGTGAGTCATCCAGCTATGTTTACTTTTAAAATTGTTTTGGCTATTTGGGGTCCTTTGAGATTCCTATAAATTTTGGGATGGGTTTTTCTATTCCTGATAGAAATGCCTTTGAGATTTTTTTTAAATTTTTTTATTTCAGCATATTATGGGGGTATAAATGTTTAGGTTACATATATTATGGAGCTACCTCAAAGAGCTACAAGTAGAACTACCATTTGATTCAGCAATCCCATTACTGGGTATCTGCCTTTGAGATTTTACTAGGCAATGCATTAAATCTGTAGATCTCTTTGAGTAGTGTTGATATCTTAACAATATTATGTCTTCCAATTCATGAATATGGGATGTGTTGTAATTTAGTTATGTCTTCTTTAATTTCTTTCAGCAATGTTCTATAGTTTTCATTGCACAAGTCCTTCAATTTCTTGGTTCAATTAATTACTAAGTATTTAAATAAATTCTTAAATATTTTATTCTTTTTGATGCTTGTAAATAATTTTTTGTCATTTCTTTTTCAATTGCTCATTCTTGGTGTATAGAAATATAACTTATTTGTGTGTGAAGATTTTATAGCCTGCTATGTTTTAAAATTCATTTATTAGCTCTAACAGTTTTTTTTTTCATGAAATCTTTTCCATCATCTGTGAACAGAGATAATCCTATTTTATCCTTTTCAATTTGGATACCATTCATATCCTTGTCTTGCCTATTGAGCTCTCTAGGACTTCCAGTACTATTTTAAATAGAAGTGGTAAAAGTGGACATCAATATTTTGCTAGTGATCTTAGATGAAAATCTTTCAGTCTTTCACCGTTTGTGTTTGCTGTGAATTTTTCATATATATCTTTTATTATGTTTTTATTAAGTTTTCTTTTATTTCTTTTATTAAGTTTTCTTCTATTCTGTGTTTGTTGAGTGTTTTTATCATGAAAGTTCATCGAATTTTGTCAAGTGCTTTTTTGCATTAAGATGATTATTTTTTTCTTCATTTTTTTAATGTAGTGTATTATTACATTGATCACTTTTCATATAATGAAACATACTTGCATTCCAGGAATAAGTACCACTTGCTCATGATGTATAATCCATTTACTATTGTGCTGAATTCAATTTGCTAGTTTTTTTTGGTGATTTCTGCATCAACGTTCATAAGGGATATTGATTCGTAGTTTTCTTTTCTTATAGTGTGTTTGCTTTTGGCATCAGGTTAATATTCGCCTCATAGAATTAGTTAGGAAGTGTTCCCTAACTTGAATTTATGCCCTCTTAACTTCAATGACATACAAACTCTCTGCTCTTTAAAGAGCTCTTTTCTTATCCTTTGCAGTTATTGATGTCAGAGAATTACATCTGTATACATTGTGTATCCAGGAACATAAATTAATAATTCTTTTAAATGCATTACTTTTTTAAATTATTTAGAAAACAAAATGTGGAGTTAAAAACCAAAGTTACAATAATATTAGATTTTAAACTAATAATTGTTTTTTCTTAAATGTATTAGTCTCTTAAATCATATAGAAAAAAGTTCTCAAACAAAAAGTTGAATTTTAAACCATTACAATAAGACGAGAGTTTATAATTGCCCATGCTTTCACCTTTGTTGTGATCATCATTTCCTCACACAGCTTCAAGTCACTGTCTAGTGCTCTTTCATTTTATGCTACAGGTCTCTCGAGCATTTCTTGCATGGCAGTGGCAGCAAACTCCCTCAGCCTTTGCTTTTCTGGGATCATCTCAATTTCTCCTTGATTTTGAAGTACAGTTTTGCCTGATATAGGATTCTTGCTGGACAGGCTTTTTTTTTTTTTTTTTTTTCTTTTGGCACTTTGACTATATTGCCCTGCTATCTTTTATCCTCTAAAGTTTCTGGTGGGCAATCCACTTCTAATCTTATTATAAATGATAAGTTGCTTTTCTCTTGCTGCTTTCAAGATTTTCTCTTTGGCTTTTTTAAAAAATTCATATATATATATTTTTTTATTTCAGAATATTATGGGGGTACAAATGTTTAGGTTACATATATTGCCTTTGCCTGGCCTGGGGTCAGAGCTTCAAGAGTGTCCATCCCCCAGATGGTGCATACCACATCCATTTGATGGGAATATACCCATCCCCACCTCCCCCCTCCCACCTCCCTGACACCTGATGAATGTTATTACTATATGTGCACATAAGTGTTGATCAGTTAGTACCAATTTGATGGTGAGTACATGTGGTGCTTGTTTTTCCATTCTTGGTATACTTCACTTAGTAGAATGGGCTCCAGCTCTATCCAGGATAATACAAGAGGTGCTAGATCACCATTGTTTTTTGTGGCTGAGTAGAACTCCATGGTATACATATATGAATATATCTAAAAGAGCTAAAAGTAGAACTACCATTTGATCCAGCAGTCTCATTACTGGGCATCTCTTTGTCTTTTGAAAGTTTGATTATAACGTATCTTCGTATAGATCTGAGTACATTTTTCTTGGAGTCTGTTGAGCTGCTAGAGTGTCTACATTCATACCTTTCCTCATATTTGGGAAGTTTTCAGCCATTATTTCTTCAGATATTCTCTCTACCCCTTTCTCTCTGTGTTCTTTTTCCCAGACTCCCATTATGCATATATTGGTCTGCTTGATGGTGGCCCACAGGCCCCTTAGGCTCAGTTCATTTTCTTCTTTGTTCTTTCTGTTCTGTAGACTCAATAATTTCTACTGTCCTATCTTCAAGTTTGCTGATTCTTATTCTACTTGTTTAAATCTGCCTTTGAACAAATCTGATTTGTTCATTTCAGGTATTTTACTTTTCAGTCTCAGAATTTCATTAAAATTATTTTTAGGTTTTATATCTCTTTATTGATATTTCCATTTTGTTCAACATCATTTTCTTGACTTTCTCCACATTTTCCTTTAGTTCTTTGAGCATCTGTAAGATAGTTGCTTTAAAGTTTTTGTCTAGTAGATCTGCCATCAGGTGTTTTTCATGGACAGTTTGATTGATTTTTTTTTCCTTTCAATGGACCATATTTTTCTGTTTCTTTATATGCTTTAAGATTTTTTTGTTGAAATCTGGACATTTGAATCTATTAATGTGGTAACTATGGCAATCAAATTGTTCCCCTTCCTCAGAGTTTGCTACTTACTGCTATTAATTTTGTGTTTTTTAATTGTTGTCAGCTATCCCTTGCCAATAATCAGGCTAAAGTGTAACCTTAAGATCTTCTCAGGTCTTTTCTGAGCTGTGCCTTTCCCTGAGTGTATGTAGTCACTTGCTAATTTTCTCCATATGTGCCTAGTCTTTAATGTCTGGCCTAGTCTTTAATATGTGGCTCCCAACAGAGAGAAAAAGAGAATAATGAAGGTGTGAGGGAGATGCTCATCCTTTAAATCCCTTGGCAGTCACTTTACCTAGCAGAGAAGGAGCTTGAAACAATGGGGAGACATGCAATAACAATGACCTCCCACCTCTTTTCACCTCTGTGATCTGAAGCAGCAATCATTGATCAAGAGCAGAGATCCCCAATATTTGACAAACAGGGTCGTTTTTGCTTACCTTTGGCTACAACAGACTGCACAGGTTGCTTTAGGAACATGTGCACATCTGCTTGCCATGGGGCTGGGAGTGGGGAATGTGTAGATGCTACTGTACTAAGAGCTGAACTTGGCCAAAATTAACTGTAATTGACTGCCCAAGCCTTCCCCTGGAAGTTGCAAGCCCTCAATCAACTTCAGAGTTACAAAATAGTTGCATCAGACAGATTTTGCAAGTGCAATTGTTGGGGAGAGAGATTCCAGGTGCTTTATACTCCAAATATTCCCAGAATCTCCTCTCTGCATTGATACTCTTAATCTAGTCTTCCTCGTCTCTCTTTTTTTTTTATCATACACAAGGAAAATTTCAGCCTCTCTTGACTATGCCACATATCTCTCATTCCTTTAAAATGCAGGAGTCCTACTGTATCGAGTACTTTACTTTTCCTATTTCCTTTACCTTTGCCAAAGTATGTTTGCATACAACATTTTCTCTAACTCTGCCTGCTTGTACTTCACTTTCTTATTCCTAATGCCTCTCCTTTTTCTAAAGAACCTCAAGAGGAATTGCACTTGCATGAGGAATCCCTGATTCACACTTATCAATACACACATCTTTTTCCTGTATCTTAAGATTGTTCACATTACATATCTAAGTCACCACAAATTTGAAAATCCTTATTTTAATTTATCCAAAATTTAATTTTCTGTGTCAGAACCACCCCCCTTTTTTAGACTTTCTCAATTCTTCTTTATTCTCATATTCTCATATTCTCAACGCAACTGTGCATTCTTTTAGGAAATAATTTTTACAAAGAAATTATCATGTCCTCAGTATAAAACTAAATACAAAATGTAAGCTCTTCTCTCAACTGTTCAAGAATTGATTCTGTGATCATAGTAAGCTACTATATCTCTTGAGTCTATCTATATTCATCCTCCGTTATGCATATGCATCTTCTGCTGGATAAAAGGGCGAATTAGATGGTTTCCCCAGTTTGCTCAGTCTTAAAACCTATCCTAAGTTGATATTTAAAGGCATCATTCTGTTTTCATTATTGTTTTACATTGAACTAATTGTGAGACTGGAATTTTATTGCATGTATGGATTTCTAAAACTCAAGGATGGTTACACGACATCATAGTTTATAGACAAAATTCAAAACCTATTGTAAAATCCATTCTGTTATATTTCATTTTCTCTGTGTTGTATATCAAACATGAGCACAAATTATGGATATTGCCATTTCATTTTCTGAGATGGTTGTTCTGCTTAATTGGGCTTTTTGGTTCACTCGGAGTTAATTAAGAGGACAGTTTTATTGAAATGATCCTTGCTGTTTACAAAATTTCTGAACTACTCCTTGCATTGATGAATACAAAAGACAGAAAGGGTTGAGGCTTTGAAGATGTAGTTTCTTCCAGTTCTTCTGCTTCCTCACAAAGAACTCCATCTCAAATTTTGCTTGATGTTGTTGCTACAAGTCAACTTTCCAGCTTCCATCTGTATGTTGGTTCTGAAACCAACTTGTTGAGTTATACGGGCACATAATTAAATTTGAAGAGACTCTAAAGGGAAATAAGACTAAATTTAAGGCTTATTTCATCAATAAGAATATGTTGCATAATTGATCTAACCCCCTTCATGGATTTCCCATTACAATCAGACATACCAATAGTTTTCTTTAAAATTCCTTTATCATTCCCTTGATAAAATTTCTTTATCATTCCCTTGCTCAATAGCTTTAAATTTCTCACCTTTGCCTCAGGATGGGCCCATACCTGATTTGCTACACTTCCACAATGTTACTCCAATCTTACATTTGCTCTGGACAACTTGTACTAAATATTTGCTGTAACTCATCTGTTAGTTTTTGCTTTGTTTTAGTTAATTTTAAACATCATTAGCTGAAATAAGCTTTAATCTTTTAGTACAAGCTGCCCAATTCTGATAGGTATATTTTTAAAGGCTTATATTCTGAATTCCCATTTTTTTTTTTTTTTAGTTCAAAGAAGGCTGAGCACTGTCATTTGTTTTGTTTCCCATACAAAGCCTCCTGCACTGCCTCTTAAACATTTACCAGTTGTTTGATTCAGGCTTGGAATCCGGGACAGTGTTTCTAAAAGGAGCTGTTCTGTGAACTCTTTGTACAAGATACATGGTAGGAAAAATTGTTTGTATTAAAATGTAAGTTGATGCACTACTTCCCTTATTGAGAAAGTCTTCCTCAAAAAAAAAAAAAAAATCATCAGCTGAACATAACATGTGCCACAATGTTGGTTTATATTTTGGTACAAACTTCTTTTCTCATCACAGGCATGCAAAGATTTTTAACCAACTCTAGACTTCAGACCACACATTGAAAAGCACAGCTCTGGATGATTGACCTTAAGAATAATTACTGGATAATTATATTGGGAATACATTTTAGTTTTGCCACTTTTTATTATTAAACAAATGAAGAGAAGATCTTGATAATTGAATATTTCAATTAGGTTATGATAAATGCACTCTTCCCCACAAATAACAAAAACTAAGGCATAAAACATCACCCAAGATGAATAGGTCTTATATTACTTTTTTAAAAGTGTACTTTTTACATTGAAATGATTATTAAATCTATGTTGCCAGGAGTTCCTTAGCATTAAACTTTTAGAATATAAAACAGAACATTTCAAACTAATCATCTATCATTTCAAATGTATGCATATATGTAAATAATTTTGAATTAGAAGCAGCTGTTATAAACAGAAATCTTATTATTTCATTGTCTAATATCAGAAAAAGCACAAAGAATCTTTCATTGGATACACTATTTTAGTCTAATTAGAGTTCTGTCTACTTTCTGAGAGTGATATTGTAGTAGAATTTACTTTTCTATATTTGCTTTTTTAACTTTAGCATTCACTCTTGGTATTATACATTCTATAGGTTTGGACAAATTTATCCACCATTACAGTATCATACAGAGTCTTTTTACTGCCCTAAAGATCCTTTGTGCTTCAGTTATTCACCTCTTTTTCCTCCCAACCCTAGCAACCACTGATACTTTTACTGTCTATAGTTCTGCCTTTTCCAGCATGTCAGATAGTTGCCATCATACTGTATGTAGCCTTTTCAGTTTGGCTTCTTTCACTCAGTAATATGCATTCCTCATATATATTTTGATGGTTTTATAGCTTGTTTCTTTTTAGCACCGGATAATATTTTATTGTCTGGGTGTACCACAGTTTATTTATCCATTCGCCTCCTAAAGGATGTCTTGATTGTTTCCAAGTTTTGGCGATTATGAATGAAGCTGCCGTAAACATCCATGTTCAGATTTTTTTTGTGGACATAAGTCTTCAACTCATTTGGGTAATTGCTAAGGTATACAATTACTGGATCATATATTCATAGTAAGAGTATGAATTGCTTTGTAAGAAACTGCCATACTATTATTTCAAAGTAGGTGTATAATTTTGCATTCCACCGGCAGTGAATGAAAGTTCTTGTTGTTCTACATCCTCACCAGCATTTGGAGTTGTCAGTGTTCTAGATTTTAGCTATTCTAATAGGTGTGCAGTAGTATCTAGTTTTAATTTGCATTTCCCTGATGGCAGATGCTGTGCAGCATCTTTTGATTTACATAATTTCCATCTGTTTGTCTTCTTTGCTGAGGTGTCTGTTAAGGTCTTTGACTCATTTTTAAAAACAGGTAATTTGTTTTCTTACTGTTGTACTTTTAGAGTTCTTTGTATATTTTGAATAACTGTCATTTATTGGATATGTCTTGGCAAATATTTTCTCCTAGTCTGTGATTTTTCTTCTCATTTTCCTGAAAGTGTATTTTGCAGGACAGAAAATTTTAATTTTAATGAAGTCCAGCTTATGAGTTATATATTTCACAGATCATGCCTTTTTGTGTTATATCTAAAAGGGCATCACCAAGCCCAAAGTCATCCAACTTTTCTCTCATGTTATTTTCTAGGAGTTGTATAGTTTTGGATGTTGATGTCACATAATTTGGATTTGAACCTAAAGTCTGTTATCTTGGATGTGTGGCATGCTTGAGAATGTAATTTCTCAGATTTAGTTTCCTTATCTGTAAAAAGGAGACAATTATAATACTTTACAAAGTTATAAGGATTAAATGAGGTAATACGTATGTGAAATGTGCTAGCACAGTCATACTTAGTAGATTAGCCTTACAAATCTTAGCTGTCCCAATCCTTTTTCATTATATTCACTTAACTAGAGCCTACAAACTTCACAATATCTTTTCCCAGGTACATCATTTTTCATATCCTTCTCTATCAAATACATTGGACTTATTTTAAAACTTGATTATCAATTCTCCTGTTCTTTCTGACACCAAATACTTGGTTTGTTTTCCACATCAATTCTTTGATTCTCCTACACCAACTAGTGTTCAACAATTCAGTTCAATTCCCACAGTAACTACCCTGAGTTACCACAGATCTCATGAGTTGAAGGGCTCAGTCCCACAAGATTGCCGCTATTTTAGATGCCAGTCACAAATCTCAGGTTGCCACTCACACTTCTAACCTACCAGTTACAGATTCAGAGGTTCCTATGACAACCTCTTCTAACTTAGGTTTGATAATTTGCTGGAACAACTCATAGAACTTAAGAAAACATTTTAACTACATTTATTGGTTTATTATACAGTAGGCTTCGCTTTCCACAGTTTCAGTTACCTGAGTTCAACTGCGGTCTAAAAATATTACATTATTTTTAATGTAATTAAAATAGAGAGAAAGAGGGATCACATACATATAACTTTTTTATAGTATATTGTTATAATTGTTCTATTTTATTTATTAGCTATTGTTGCTAATCTCTTACTGTGCCTAATTTTTTCCAGGATAAAAATAAATTCCATTATTTGATTTTTAAAATTTTTGTATTTAATTATTAAGGGTACTTAATACTTGTATATATTTTTGGGGTACATGTGATGTTTTGATCATTGCACATGGTATTACTGTGCCTAATTTATAAATTAAACATTATCATAGGTATGTATATGTAGGACAAAAGTTAGTATATATAGGCTTCAGTACTATTCCCAAACTCAGGCATCCACTGGGGGTCTTCGAATGTATCCCCCGTGGATAAGGGGGGACTACTGTAAAGGGTGCAACTCAGGAACAGCCAAATAAATAGAAAAGACCCATAGAGCAATGTGTGGAGAGTGCTGATCTTCCATGCCCTCTTTGGGCACACCGCCCTCCCAACACTTCCATGGAGAGAAAGGTTGTCAGACAGTAATTGTAGCAATTTAACTATTTTTATTGGACAATGGAATAATTTAATTCACTGACATAATACTCCAACTCCTAGATTTTCTCCTATAAATATTGTATTTGTTAATTATAAAGAGCAAAATTTTCCTAGATCCCTTTAATTCAAGAAAAAAGCAGAAGACAAGTGTTTTATTAGGCAGGCTTTTGAC
>CM052442.1:41688846-41732449 GCA_028533085.1 Varecia variegata
GTGGAACAGAACAGAAAATCCAAATATAAAACCATCCTCATATGGCCATCTAATCTTTGACAAAGCAGACAAAAACATACTCTGGGGAAAAGATTCCTTATTCAATAAATGGTGCTGGGAAAACTGGATAGCCACATGTAGAAGACTGAAACAAGACCCACGGCTTTCACTTCTCACAAAAATTAAATCACGGTGGTTAACAGACTTAAACCTTAGGTGTGAAACTATTAGAATTCTAGAAGAAAATGTAGGAAAGACTCTTATAGACATTGGCCTAGGCAAAGAATTTATGAAGAAGACCCCTAAGGCAATCACAGCAACAACAAAAATAAATAAATGGGACCTGATTAAATTAAAAAGAATTGTTTCTCTTAAGATTAAATTAGGATTGCTCTTACATGAAGTTTTCCAAACAATCAGGCATTTTCTTCCTTTAACTGTAAGTGACTGAAGGCATTCCTGTGCATATAAAATGTATGTGGTCTCACACTGCCTTAAAGATTTAAAAGTGTTATATCAATGTTTTTAATATTAATAGTTTAAAGATTTTATTATGTATGTAAACATCTTTTATTATTTTTAAAATCAAAGATATTGCTTCTTCTACTAGTGCTCATTGAAATTGGCAATTGTTTTCAAGAAATAAAAGCAAAAATTTATTCATACACAATGTCAAAAAGAACCTGTGAACTAATCTCTGATCACCTTATTAAGAAATACACACTAATACACATTTTTCATGCATTATTTTTTCCAAATAATAAATTAGACATCTATATATGGATTTAAACATTAGAACTACCCCCTATTTGGAACCTTTGCCAGACATCTTGAACCAGTAGGTACAAGAAAAGAAAGTGCTAAGATCAGAATTAATTTAAGCACTTGTTACTTATTGGCTTTATTCCAATCAAAATTCTTAATTTCTTTAAAAGTTTACACCTTTACCTCCAGACAACTAATATTCTGCTTTCATACACTAATATATATTAACAGAGTACATCACTATAAACTACAATTTGAATCTAGTTTAAAATTTCATAACATTTTTTCTTTAACTCAGCAGTTTTGTTACAATACTTTTATGCTTTCCAAAAAGCATGATTTCCATTTTTTACCTTTAATTAAGCTTGTGTATTCTAAAAGATGGTGTGAGTAGGTCAACCTCTATTTTAATTGATAACTTTGTATAGCCAATGGGGCAAGATTTTCAAAGTCCTCTTTGAGGGAGAAAGCTAACTCATGAAACATTGGTGGTAATGTTGAATCATAGGTGGTAATGTTCATCATAGGAAATGATGAACCATAGGTTGTTAAAGTATATATTAAAAGTATATATTCTGGAATCAGATTGCTTTGTTTGAATCCTTACTCTGTTATTTTTTAGCTAGGTAACTTTGCTAATTTCTTGGTTCCTCGGTTTCTTCTATAAAATGAGTTATTATTATAAAAAGATTATATGAATATCATAACACAATATCTAGTATTAAATTTGCAATGTCAACAAATATAATTTTATTTGTATTTTTACAATCATCACCATTCTAGATATATTTGGTGAGATACTTTGACAAATAGACTTCTCAACCAGGTATTTTATTGATAATATAAATGAATAAATTCTGTATAATATAATGTATATTTTAAGAATCATTTTGTTTCCTTAATAAAAACACAAGCACTTATTTATTTCTCTTAAGAAATCCTACTTTTAAGCATTTCATATCTAAGTGGATTTTTTCTCATAATCTCATTTATTTCACTTTTTATATTAAATATTTGATAATAAAGCAAGCTGACTGTTACACTATGAAAAGCTGAGTCTGTCAGAATAGTGAGCTCTATTATTTTTTTTTTGACACCTGAAGCTTTCTCTCATCATATTCGAAGGTTTCACCCTATACATTTAATCATAACTGCAAAGGTCTGTCTTTCACACTGGGCATTCTAAAGAATGAAATGTTGAGCTCATTAATAGCCAGTATGCTTAAAGTGAACCTTATATCAGGAGAAATTTTCCATAGACAGACTTGATTGGACTATAATAAGTGTGCTCAGTTTCATACTCTTTAGCTTTTTCAGGTTGAGAATCTACCCTGGAATCTAAATAGTTTGGGCAGCATTTGAGATAGAAAGACTTTTAAATAACCTTTAATATAGGGATGCTTTCCAATTCAGACTGTATTAAACAATATGAAAACATAGTGTATTTGAAGAATTTTAAACCAACACTATCAGATGTCCTTATAGGCCATTAATAATTGAATAGTGAAACTTCTAGATGTGGAAAAATAATAGTCATATATACAGAGGGTCTAAAAAACCCACTGTTTGAAATAATCCATTAGGTTATTCAAAACGTTCTCACAGAAAATCACTCATAAAAAAGTAAATACATATTTTAGGATATTTTCCTGTTAGGTACAATTCATTACATTTATAACCTTTGCAACTTAAAAAATTTCATAAGAAGAAAGACAGGCAGTTACAAAACAATTTTAGTTTTATTAGGCAAATACAAATATAACTTGAAGGCAAATATGTACTCACTTAACTTATTTACATTTGACTCCAGTATCATTAATCTTCACTCTATTTCAGTACTTCATTCCAATGAGCATATATCATTGACTTTGTAATCACTCCAAACTTATCTACCTCTGAAATATTAAAATTCAACAAAATTCTATTCCTTGACTGCAGTGTTCTGGCTTCCAGACTCCCTGTCCTCAATGTATTTGCTTTTCAAGTTTTTAAGCTGCCCTGGTGATTCAATCTGTTGAATGTCTTCCTCCATTAGTTTCCTTCTGAATTTCTTGCTTTCCTGAACCAGCTTGGTCTGTCACCTAAATTGTGCCTTCTCAGTGTCTTACCCTTTTTTCCTTTTGCCTTACTATATAAAATCTCCACTCATAATATCAAATCGCTGAATTTTGAAGGATAGGAAGCATCTGTTTCAGCTATCTCTTGCTGTGTAACAAACTACTCCAATACTTTGGAGCTTAAAAGAACCACATTTTAATTTATCCAATGATAATAATTATAATTAGTGGATGGCTGGTCTGGTCTTGACAATCCAAGATAGTTTCACATGGCTGGAACCTTGATGGGGACATCTGGAAGCCTGAGCTAAACTCTGCCCTCTCCTTCATATAATCTCAGGGCCTCTTAACATGGTCTCTGCAGAAGAGTAGTTGGACATATTACATGGGGTTCAAGCCTGCCAGAGTGGGTATTTCAAAAAATAGGGAGTGAAACTGCCAAGTCTCTTATGTCCTGGGTGCAGAAATTGGTTCAGAATCACTTCTGCTATATTCTACTGGTGAAAGTAATCACAGAACTGATCCAGATTTAATGAAATGGACATATACCCCAGGTCTTGATGGAAGAAATCTTGTAGATATTGTGTAAATATTTACTCTTCTATACTATCCATTCATTCATTTATTCAATCAATAATGATTTGTCACCAACTATAGTGCCGTATGCTGTGATGGATACATGGGATGAAACAGTGGATGGGGAATTTTAGGCCACTTCAAAATGGAGCTTACGTAAACAAGATATGAACAAATGATAATGGTACGCAGGAAACCAATGCAATGATGAGTAAAAATTAACTGTGAGAGATAAGTTACTAACTGGTCATCAAGGATGGGTTTTCCAAAGAGGTAAAATTTGAAAGATGATAATGAGCCAACCATTATAAAAGCAAAGGAAAGAACATCTTAGGCAGAAAGAACAAAGTCAAGGGTATAAAATCTGGAAAGGACTGTCAGGTTGGAAAAGGAGGAAAATTTATGTGTCTGGAACATAGTCATCAAGATGAAAATAGTTGAGAATGTGGCCAGAGCTATAACTTGGCTAACCTTGTAGTCCTGGTTTACAAGCAAGGTTGAGTCAATAAAGTGTTTTGAGGAAGAAAAAGCATGAGCTGATTTCTCTTTAAAAAGCACATCTGGCTAATCTCAGAAGAATAAGAAAAGGTCAAAAGAGGAGCACATTGTCCTATTAGAAAGATATTGCAGGAAATTTATGGATGTCCATGCCAGATAATGAAATTGGCAGGAGAGATGGAAAGAAATGTATAAGCTCCTAATATATTTTTAAGGTAGATCAATAGAAACAACTGTCTGTTCTGATTATAGGCAGTGTTCTTGAACAAACAGTTGTCATTCCTTATCTCTATCTACTCTTTATCCATTTTCATGCCCCAAACCTGTAAACTACGTTCTGTATACTTGATAGAAAATACTTTCATTATAGTCATAAATGGTATTAAACTTATTAAAAATAGATATTTTCAAATATTTTCAATCTTAATTCATTTATTGATAGCATTTGATACTTTCAACCACTTTCATGTTCTTTGAAACATGCAATGCCTTTAATTTTTATAACATAACTCTCTGGATCCCCATATCTCTTTGCTAATTTATATTTATTCTCCTGCAGGAGCTTTTATTTTTCTCTAACCTCATAAGTTTTGTATTTAAGAGCAAATCCAAATTTGGTGTTTTATATTTTTTTGTCTATACTTACTCTGAGCTATCTCTGCAGAACTATAACCTACAGTCAGTCCTTTCTTCTGAGTTTTACATCCATATTTCCACTGGACCAGCAGAGATATGTGTTTCTGGGCATATAAAAAACAAAATATTCTGCAAAATCTTCCAATGAAAATAACTAAAAATTCTGGGAAATATTTTAAAAACATTATTAAAAGGAATAAAACATGTATTAAAAATATACCTTGTCAAATTTAATGAAAACAATACAATGAGGCTACATTTGCCCTCAGGGAATTAGCTGAACATGGGCAAATTTGAGATTAAACTTTTTTGTCATCTCTGGGCAAGGGGTACATAAATCCAAACTCAAAGTATTCAGTGGGGGAAGGAGGGGTCTATTGGTAGACCCTTCCTCCAAGAAGTTGGAATTTAAAGAATTATATACACAGTGTAAGAGTAAACCCAGTCTACACATTCCTACTCACAAATAAGTACAAAAACTTGTCATTTGGAAGTGACCAGGTTGGGATGATGCTGGAATCCATGATTGAAGTTATAGTCACGAGCTGCCCCTTATGTGGATTTCTAACTAAAATTCAGGTCACTTGATGATTCAGTTAAGCCTCAAGCCATGCACTTAGATAAATGTAGTCCTAGACAGTGATGCCCATAGTTGCCTGTGATACAAATCTTCTCTGGAGAAAGAAACTATTTTTAGCCACCAAAATATCCCACAAATATTTTTAAAGATAATAAATAGCACAAACTCAAAATCAATCAAGAACACACAGAAAAAAAGTAGTCTTAGAGAAAACAAGCAGAAAAATACCCTCAAAACTTCACTTGGAATTATCAGTTTAAAATAATTACTTTGTTTAAAGAAATAAAAGACAAGCTTGACTACATTTTCAGATAATGAAGAAATATAAAAAATGGCATAGCAGGTATAAAAAAGAACACAGAAAATTTGTATGTTAAAACTATGCTATTGGAATTAAAAACACAGTGAACATTTAGCAGATTAAGCAGAATTAAAGAATTAATGAACTTAATTAGATCGGAAGAATGTATTCATAATGCAGTACAGAAAAACAACAACCAAAAAAACCAGAAAATCTGGAAGACAGGTTAAAAGACATGGAAGACAGAATGAAAAGGATCATTGAATAAGGACATAAAAAAGGAAACAGAGGTACTATTGAAGAGCTTATGATGAGAATTTTACAAATTTCCCCAGATGAAAGACATCAAATTTAAATCAATGGATTTAAGAAGCCCAACAAACACCAAACCTGTAAGTAGAAAGACACCCATGCCTAAAAACATATTGAAGCTGTGGAACACCAAACACAAAGAGATTTTGAAAGTAGCTGGAGAAAAAAAGACATTCACTTCAAAATGTGAAATTTGGGCTCACCTATCTCCACCAACATGGCCATCTGAAGACAGAGGAATTATATAATGATGTACTTAAAATAAACTACCAACCTATAAACCTGTGTAAAAGAAAAATACCTTTTAATAATGAGGATAAAATATATTATGTATATATGTTTTAACTTTAATGTGCTTAATTCCTTTCCCATATCACTAATCATGGATTATTATCTCATGATTATGAGTGGCTAAGTCTTATCTCTCCTCCTGAAAACATAGCACCTTCGAGTGACTATAGTATCCTATGGAGAATTTCAATCTTTGGTCATAGCATTAAGAGCTCTTGGTTTCACAGCTCCACAAACTAAAATATATTTTTTTAAAAAATTACTATCAGAAAGTTCACTAAAGATATATAGAGAGTTCCAAATAATGAGTTTAAACACAAGGGAAGTGATCACTGATGGAAGGTCTATAATGAAAGAAGAAATGAAGGGCAAGTAAGCTAGCGTATATCAATATTTTTTTTAAAAAATAGTGCAGGTATAAAATGATAATAATGTACAATATATTTCTTTTAAATACATGTTAGGATGACAACAAAAGGAATAAATTGTTCTTAGATTATTGTCTTGTTCAATAAGGTAAGGGTATTGATTGATGTTTTTGGATAACTTGAGTGTGCATGTTGCAAGCTTTAAGACAATCAAAATAATAGAATAAATAAATACACAACTAGTCGCAAAAAAATGGTTGGAGTAATAATGTAATACATTGATCTAAAAGAAGGCAATAGAAAACAAATAGAAAATACAAAATAAGAAGGTATAGTAAATTTAGTACAAAAGGAAATGAAATAGAAGTATAAAATAAGCAGTTACAGTAAATGCAAATAAATAAAGGGCTAAGTGCTCTGGGTAAAATAAAAAGATTGTCAGACTCTGAAAAAATAGAACATAAACACATGCTGTTTCAAAGAGATGCTTGTAAAATATAAGGGTACTGAAAGTATAAGAATAAAATGTAACATGCAAATACTAACTAAATGAATGCCAGTGGAGCTATAATACTAGGCAAAATTAGATTTTTTAAAAATAAAGTGTAAGTAAAGATAAAAGATATTACCTCTAAAAGCTTTCATCTGATAAAAGCTTCATTCATGAACAACATAAAGCAATTTAAAATTTATATGTAACTTAATAGTATAGCCTCAAAATAGGTAAAGCAAAAAGGAGACCTAACTACAAGATTTTTTTTTAAACTAACACACTTTGAGAAGGGTTGCATAGACTCTCCTAAATTAATCCAACTAGAATAAGTAGGCAATAAATAAATAAATAAACAACTATATAGATAAGTTGAACAACTCAACTATCAGACTTGACCCAATAGATACATATCATGCTCCAAAACTGCAGCCTCTTCCTCCTTTGCAAGCACATACAGGACAGAAATCTATCATGTCTTGTCTCATACAGCAATTGTCGACACCTTCAGAGGATTAAAAACATATGGATTATTTTTTCTGACCACAATTTAGTTAAGCAAAAAAATCAAAAGCAAAGAGATAATAAAACATAATGTATATGTTTTATAATGAAGAAACACTTGCTGCTAGGTATGTGATTCACAGGTGCACAAAATCAACATGTCCACCATACCTCAAACTGCCTCTCCTTTTCTTCCCCGACTTCATAACTGACCAGTATCCACCTCCTTGCCTAACGCATCATGAGGTCCTGCTGACCTAGGTTTTCACCAGTGATGTTATTTTCTCTGCAATTTGTCTCTTTACTCTGTGGTTTTTGCATCTCCTATTTGTTACAATATTTTTCCTAAAAAATTAATTTGAGCATACAAATTCTTTATTTAAAAATTTTAAAAGACCTCCCACCCAATACCGGGATTAAATTTAAACTCCCTAGCACGACATTCAAGTATCTTAGAATGGAGTCTCTGCCTTTCTTTCCATCTTAATTTTCCTCTACCCCAAGCCCTCATGACCTTTTGTTCATCAGCTATGCTAATCCATTTGTAGTTCTCCGAACACTCCCTCCTCTCTAGTTTATACTCATTTCTCTACCTGGAATGCCCTGTCTTACTGCTTACCCACCTATTGTTTCCTTCATATCCTGGAAGACATAGCTCAAATATCATCTTTCTTGAGATGCAATCAATCCTCATAGTGTCATTCACTTCTGTTTGCTGACTACCCTGAGATTATTTTTCACACTTCAGTTCCATAATTTAGCTTTTTAAATGGCTGTCTTCTGTGTTAGCCCATGAAGTACATGAAATTAGGCATTGTTTTTCTTGCACATTTTTAAAAATTCTTACCATTTTTAAGAAAGTTCCACAAACCAAAAATTAAGTGAAAGAATAATATTAGAATTAATAGGGTAGTTTATAAATATTTGCTGAAAGAAGTAAGAAGAATCAGGCAACAGATCGGCAATGAGAAAGGAGACCAATATTAAGAAAAACAAATGGAATAGCACGCTTAAAGTTTACACATGAATATTATGACTTGAAGCCAAATAAGATTAGACCAAATAATTTAGAAAATAAATTTATAAATCATGTTACCTATTTTATTAAATAATGGGTACCCAGAAACCCAAGGACTGAGTCTCGCATGGGAATGATCAGAATTCCCTGATTTGAACCTAAAGCATTATCTGTTCCAAATTCTCATAGTAGTTTGGAGCCCCAGCTTTACTCTGCGTTCCATATACAGAACACCATTTGTCTACTGACAGTAAACAAACACAGTCGGGACAATTTTTTCTGGGAAGCAGCTAGAATGAAAAAAAAAAATTAATTCTGCTAGTTTTACCTGCAAATGCTTTTGTAAAGCAATGAGGCTCGTTCACTTCCCACACTCTGGACATCACATTTTCCGAAGCAAGCTGAAATTCCTGGGCCTAAATATGTTCTCCAACCACCTTTTATACTCCTTCCCTGCTGCTGCCTGTATTCTCAAAAATAGCTTCTCATAATAAGAATAGCCATTGGCTTATTGCAAGTCACATCTTTCATCTGTTTTAACGTATCTTTTCTGCAGATCCCCCTGCTGTGGAACCAGCATTCCTGGAAATCAGGCAAGGACAGGACCGAAGTGTCACTATGAGCTGCAGAGTACTGAGAGCCTATCCAATACGGGTGCTGACCTATGAGTGGCGCTTGGGCAATAAATTATTACGGACCGGTCAGTTTGACTCTCAGGAGTACACAGAGTATCCAGTGAAGAGTCTTTCCAATGAAAACTATGGCGTTTATAACTGTAGCATCATAAATGAAGCTGGAGCCGGGAGATGCAGCTTTCTTGTTACAGGTAGGATTTCAAATATTTATATAGTAATATATACGACCAAGAAGTCTTAGGCCTATGTCAATTTAAGAATTAAAGCATTTTGTAAATCAATGGAGTGTGGACCAGCTTGACTGCTGTAGGTAGACCTTCTACTTACTTATTTTCAAGGCAAGTCTTTTAATAGTTAAAATAGTGTTTGTGCCTATAAAGTTACACAGAAGTTTATTTGTTTTTGTTTTTGTTTTTTGTGTGTGTGTGTGTGTGTGTTTAACAAAAGAAAGCTTTATTTCTCTTAAATATCACAATCCAGCAGTGAGTGATCCAGGGCTGGTTAGACATCCCATGAGGTCATCCAGGGAACAATGCCTTCTATGTTGATGATAATTCCTCATCTCTGAGAGGTTATCCTTCACCACATGGTTGTAGCTGACTCACTAATACTACATCTACATTCCTTTTTACTGGTGGAGGAAGTAAAGGCCTTAGAGGACAAATTCGTTCCTTTTTAACAGAAGGTATTATTTCTACTTCTAAGTTTATTTGAATTCAAGTGGAGATAGTGGTGAAGTTGGCTATTTTGAGTATTTCAGTAATATGAAGAGACAAATTCTGGTATTAACTAGCTTTATTTAGATCAAATTTCACATTAATATATTTTTTTTCCTTCTGCAATTCTAAAATCACATGACAACAGACACCTGCTCTGGTTTTCTTAATAGTGGAAAGAATGAAGGGTTTTTTTTTCTTATTTATTTGCTTATTTATTTATTTACTGTCACCATACAGTGACTTTCCATTTTGCCTTTGGCTTTCCATGTGTTCACAAATATTCCAAGGAAAAACAATATAGGCTTATCGGATGTATAATAAGATAGAGATAATTATTGATAATTTTGATGCTATTATCTTTCAAATAATTTCTCTTTATCCTTGCATACTTATTTAAATTATAATTTAAATATATTAAATTATTTTATAATCCATATACTAAAATGTTATTTTTGAGCTATGTTTTAGGCATACATTAAAAGCAAATACTTCTATTCATTGTTATTTTGTCATAGGTAAAGTTACTTGTACTAGTTGAAGTATTCATGCTAATAAAAGAAGAAACTGGACATTGTGTATTAACTGAAAAACAATGATAAAAATTTTGAAATGTTCCAAACTTAAAACTCATTTATTAATAATGAAAATTTTTAGTGATAAGTTCTTACTTGTAAGGAAACTCTCTAAATACGAATTGACTCAAGCTATTATTGTTTCTTGAAATGTAATATTAGGTACCTAAAATACACTTGACTAACCAAAGAGCATGAAGATGTTGTCCCTGCTAGAACTTGCCACCTCTAGGTTTCACAGTTCCTTTTATTAAGGTTCAGTTGAATTTAGGGCTTTTCTGTTTTGATTCTTAAATATACTATTGACACAAAGCCAAAAGTCCTTAGGAAAATACTACTTACATGATGATCTAACTGCTAATTTTTATACCTTGGAATAATTACAAGGGAAAGAGAATGAGGTCTATTGCTCAATGGGGTAACTTAAATGGAATGGCTTACTTTCAATTCTTGCTTATATATTGTTTCCCAAAGCAATACAAATCTTTTAAAGGCAAATATTTTTCACACATTAGTGCAAATAGAGTGCCTTGCTTTCATTCACTAATCCCTCCAAACAAAAATACTCTATAAAATTAATTACATCCCTTTCTTCAATCTTTTTGGCCTTATATATTTTCTAATTGTCTGTGGCAACACTGCTTTCTGACTTTATGCTACAAAGTTTAAGTCCATGCTGCCTTTGCATGATTTTCATTTGCTCCCTATCATGTGATCCAAATTCTGTTTTTTGAAAGAGAAGCTGAGACCAGATAAAAGATGAAGCTCCATTCAGATCCTTGGGGTAAAGCAAGTAGATCTTGCTTTGATAGCTATGAAAAGGAATAAACCTGTTTGGGTTGCCTCCTAAAGGAGAGGAAATAGTAATGCATTGATTTGTTTCCAGTGTGCACTTTTCAATATTCAGGTCAACCTTATTGTTTAAAGATCTTAACATATAATGTGAAGTTTTGAAGAAAAGGAAATGAGTGCCAAATATAAGATAATCCAGGAAAATATATAAGATGGAAAATTGAAAGACCAATTAGTTTACCTACTAAAATATATCAAAATTAATATTCCTATGAATTTCCCATAATTCAAACTCTTTGATGCTAACAGAAGAGAGCCAGGGAATAGAAATATACAAAGATGCATATATTTTTATCCATAAAATAGATCTTTCAAGACAGTTCTCTTTACTTCTTCAGATCCAAATTAACTGAGAGCATTTTAAATTTTAATTTTTGCACTCACTTTAACAAATTCAAGATTACTCTTTCACTTACCATGAATGTTGTATAATCACCCAAAAGTGGACCTGATCTCACTGCACACCAAGATTTGCAGAATTGAACTAAAAGGCAAGGACATCTATACTTATATTGTCTCCCAAGAAAGTTTAAAAGCTCATTCATCTTTTCTTGTTTTTTCTTGCGTGTGTGAGAGTATGGGGATGAGAAAATGTGGTTTTGTTTACTGAGACATCGGAAGGGTTGTGTGAATATTTTTCTGGTAGGAAAAAGAAGGAGGTAAGCAAAGGTATTTTGGAAACAGTGACCAGCCTAGCCTGTAGATCACTGTACATTTTAGAGGATATTAACTACATTGCTACAAAATACAGTGTTTTTGCATATGTTTTGTTTACTAATATTATTATAGTGAAGTTATAGCAGTTTTCTAAGGTTTAAGTAAGCTTCATGAGCTATGGTAGGAACCCCAATACCACTTATCATGTTCTTCTACAGGGGAATTTTTACAAGTTCTGAAGGTTAATGTGGCATATTGATTTACTAGAATAAACCCATTTGTATATATGAAATTCCAGGTACTTATCTATGTGTATTTATATATCAACATGTACATATAAATATTTCTATTTTAATAGATAGTTCTGTACTATTATAGCAGATAATTTAACTGGAATATGTTTCACATTATCTCAGGTTCAAAATTATTCAATGTTTACCTTTTGAAAAACTATTTTTAAATACTTCAAGACATCTAGGCTCATTCTTTCATGACATGACTATCATTATATGTTATATTCCAGCACATAGCTTGATCCAGAAAAGAATCCCAGTAAATCTAAAGTGATTAAATAGATTGAGGATGGCCAAAAGAGTTAATGATTGAGTGAAAGAAAACTTGCTGAAAATAATTTTTTAAAATGGGAGGAAAGGTGACTACGGAGAGGGTGAAAGTATGGTTTAAGTTGAAAATGAATAATATAGTAGGTTAACTGATGTCCCCAAAACAGATATGTCTATGTTCTAATCCCTGGAACCTGTGAATATTTCCTTGTATGGCAAAAGATGGGATTAAGGTAAGGATTTTGAGAGAAGGAGCTTATCCTCCATCATATAGGTGGGCCCTAAATGCAATAACAGGTATCCTTATCAAAGAGAGGCAGTAGTTTTGACAGAAAAGAGGAGGAGGGAATATGAGTATGTAGTCATGGATTTGCAAGCCAAAGAACACCTGGAGCCACCAAAAGCTGTAAGAGGCAAGGAATATACTCTCCTCTAGAGCCTCTGTAGGAAGTAGGTTCCTGCTAAGGCCTTGGTTTCAGACATCTGACTTCCAGAACTGTGAAAAAATACTTTTTTTATTTTAAGCTACCGAGTTTGTGGCAATTTGTTATGGCATTCTTAGATAACTAATACATATTACAACTCACTATTTCAAAGAACCCCTCTCTTTAAAATGCAAGTTGAATAGAACTGTTGCCCAAGTTGAATAGAACTGCCAGCTGCCCTCAGCTCTGTCACCCTAAGAAGGCTAGACCTCTTAGCTTTGGGTGTACAACTTCTCAAAACTCAGCAAAGCTGTAAGCAGGGGTTGCTTTTGCCTCCTCAAGAGGTAATTGGAACAAGCATATAACTGCAAGAGGTAGTCAGTAAGGAAAAGCAACCTGGGAAGTGTCATAGGCCACCTGTCTCAGAAGTCTGTATTGGTTTAAGCTATACATTGGCAAAGACTCCAAGGGATGCGTCAACATTGAGATGTTATGCCCATTATACAATATAGTGAAGACAAGGTATTTCCAATAGTTTGATTACGCAGGAGACCAGATGAGAAATCTTTTGGCAGTACTAGAGATTAAGAAAGATGCACTTTTACTCTTTTTTGAACATGAATAACCAAGTCATTTTCAGTAAAATGCAGCATTTATTTATAAACTTTAAAATTATCTATGTCTTTTAAATTGTTCTGATGCTTCTAAGTATTTAGTAATCAGGATGTTAGTTCTAAGTTATTCTAATTGTGTTTCCACTAACCATATTTTCTTCATATTTCTTTCCCTTAACATACTTTTCTCTGATGAGATGTTTCTATTGGAATGTTTATGAGTATCAGGAGATTAAGATTTATTAACAAGTCAGGTAAGGAAATGAATAATATGAAAAAAGGAGAATTTTTTCTATTTAGCTTTTTTGACTAGTTGCTTAAAAAAAATGTGAAAACTGTCATAAAAATATAAGCATAGGCATTTATTAAACTAGGTTTTAGATCAAAGAACATAAGAGAAAAATAAAATAGTAATCAATGTTCCCTTTATAGAAATAAAAGCAGAATGCCATAACTTCCAGAAACTACATGGACAGAGTTATATATACTTAGACTTGTAAAACATTTAAGAGTTTCATCAGTAGAGACATTTTTAGATTATTTCAAATAAAAAATATTAAAGGAGTGATGTCTTTTTCAAAAGATAATAGATATATATTCTATAAAACTTTATATTACATAACCATAAATTATAATTAGGTAGAAAACAACCAATAGGTACTGTCTCTCAACTGATAAAATTTTTATAATCAGGAAAATATTTAATAACTAATTACTGTGTACTGACTATCAGGTACTAGATTAGACATCAGAAATCAAATAATAAATACTCTTTCAAAAATCTTACCAGTTTTATATTTGTGTAGTGTCTTGAAACAATAATTTTATTTTTATTCCTATTGCCCTTGTTAAGCCTAATATTCTCTTCTGATCTGATTTTATCTGATCCCAAAACTTTTAACCTCTTTCTCTTTCAGTCCATTTTCCATATTGCTGGGCTTTGTTTTCTTAGAAGATATATCTTGCTCTTGAGGGAGAAATGTTGATGCTCTTCATGGCCTATTGGATGATGTGCAAATTCTTCATTGTCATAATCCATCAAACTGTTCATAAATTTCTCAAATAAAATATATAGCATCATTTTTCCCTCAATTTTACCAGTTACTCCAAAGTCTGTTCAAATTAGACTATGCTGCCTTCCACTAAATCATTACACATTTCCAAGAGTCTGCCTTTGTTCCCATGTTACTTTATTCTGAAATCCTATCCCTTTGTGTATTCCTCTTCTAGAGTTATTGTGACTTTTGTGTATGACTTTACCAGGGGTATGTTGATCTTTGTTCTTTACCCAAATAGAGAGGTGCAGGCTGTGATATTATATTATGATTCACAAGTTAATTATATATGTTAATATTTACAGAGCAGCTGAAAGTGTCAGTAAACTCCAAGTCACCACAGTTTAAACAGGATAGAAAGTTATTTCACTCAGGTTAAATCCTTGATATATCGTTTCAGAAAGTAGCATAATGGCTCTGTTCCACAAAGTCCTCAGGGATTCAGGCTTCTTCCATCTTATTGCTCAACTGTCATCAATAAATGGCCCATCTCATAGTCCTAACAGCTACTTAAATTCAGCTATTACTTCTACATTTCAGCCAAAAGTAAAAACTAACTCCTTCTTTTTGAGGACACTTCCCAATAATTTTAGACACCCTTTCTGCTTGCATCTCATTGGAAATAATCATATTGCTTCACCTGCAATAAAAGCTGTGAATATAGATTTTATTTTAAGAAGATTAAATCACATATTTAATATATATATACACATATACATATAAAAGTTACCTTTATTTAAAATATTGCAATGAAATTAAAATGAGATTACCAAGGGAGATCCTGGATCTATGGTTTTATCTCTGTAAACTTCACACTATTATTGTCAGTCATACCCCCTTTTCAGGAACCATGAACATTTAGAGTCTTAGAATAATTTTAAAAAGATAATAAGAGGTTTAATCATAATCTTAAGAGATCTTATTGCTAAGCACCGTGGGATTGAGGCTACTATGTTGGTTACTTATTTCTACATAACAAATTACTACAACCTTAACAGCTTTAAACAACACATTTATTATCTCACAGTTTCTGAATGTCAGTATTCAAATCATGGTTTAGCTAGATCATCTGTTCCTCATAAGATGGCAGTCAGAGTGTTGGCTGGGGTATGTTCTTATCTAGAGGCTCAACTGGGGAAAGAATCCCTTCCAAGCTTATTCAAGTTATTGGAAGAATTAATTCCTTGTGGTTGTATGATAGAGGGTCTTGAAATTTGCTGGCTATTGGCTAGAGAGTAAATTTAGGTCCTGGAATATGTCTGCAGGTCCTAGAAGCCACCTGTAATTCTTTGTCATATGGGCTTCTCAAAGATGGCTGGCTAATTATTTCATCAAGCTCATAAGAATAATCTTAATCTTCAGTCTGCTAAAATGGAACCGTAGATAACATAACACAATCCCGGAAGTGACATCCCATCACTTTTGCTAGATTCTGTTAGTTAGAAATAAGTCACAGTTTTTCCTTACACTCAATGAGTGAGTTTTACACAACGACATAAAAACCAGGAGCTAGGACTCAGTGCCACCTTAGGGACTGCCTGCTATAATTCCCAATATTTCCTATGACTAGGAGTACTATATAGTCTACATATGAGTAAAACTGCTATATCTATTGAAATACTTATCTAAAGAAATTCTTCATAGTTTAATTCCTTTCCATAACCATGGATGACAGATAGGGTTTTACCAAGTAAAATATTTCCTATCACTGTTATTCTCACCTCTAATTGAAAATGTTTGTGCTAGGATTGTGCATTCTGTATTTCCTTTTTAGCATGTTATAATGTTCAGAATGAAATATTGGAACTATTATTTTCTTAATGTTAAGTTTTATCAAATCAAACACATAACCAAAATTAGATAGATTCCAGAGATCAAATAAGGTTAGGTTAAGATATTTTTATGAAAGGGAGTACATGGTATCACCTAGTGAATGCAAAGCAATTCAGAATGACATATACAAATGATTAATACTTAAGGTGATGGATATAGCCTGACTTGGTCATTACACATTCTTTGCATGTAAAAATCACTCACATATAACCCATAAATATGTAAAATATTATCTATCTTCCATATAGTTTTTTATTATTGATTTCATTTAGTTCTGCTGTGATCTTTGTTATCTCTTTTCTTCTGCTGGGTTTGGGGTTGATTTGCTCAACTCTTTCCAGTTCTTTGAGACAATTCATTAGATTATTGATTTCTGGTCTTTCTGTCTTTTGGATGTAGGCATTTATGGATATAAATTTTCCTCTCAGGACTACTTTAGCTGTATCCCACAGATTTTGATAACTTATGTCTCCTCTATCATTTATTTCAAAGAATCTTTTGATTCCCATCTTAATTTCCTCCTTAACCAAATAATCATTCAGCAGAAGGTTGTTTAGTTTCCATGACCTTGTATGGAGATGAGAGGATCTGTTGGAGGTGAGTTCTAATTTTTTTCCACTCTGGTGTGAGAAGATGCATGGTATAATTTCTATTTTTTTTTTCTTTGTTGAGACATGTTTTGTGGCCTAGGATATGGTCAGTCTTAGAGAATGTCCCATGAGCTGATGAGAAAAATGTATATTCAGTGGTTTTTGGGTAGAATGTTCTATAAATGTCTCTCAGGCCTATTTTTTCTAGAGTTCTTTTTAAGTCCTTTGTTTCTTCATTTATTTTCTGTTTGAAGGATCTGTCCTGTCCTATCATAGGGGTGTTGAAGACCCCAGCTATTACAGTGCTGCTGTTTCTCATTTTGCTTAGATCAAGTAGGATTTTCTTTATGAATCTGGGTGCACCTCAATTAGGTGCATAAATATTTAGAATTGTTATGCCTCCTTGTTGAATTGTACCCTTCACCATTATATAGTGACCATCTTTGTCTTTCATTACTTTTGTTGATTTGAAGACTAAGTTATCTGAAATCAAAACTGTTACACCAGATCTTTTTTGGTTTCCATTTGCATGGAAAATTGTTTTCCATCCCATCTCCTTGAGTCTGAATGCATCCTTGTGGGTTAGATGTGTTTCCTGAAGACAGTAGATACTTGGCTTATATATATTTACCCATTCAGCCAGCCTATGTCTCTTTAGTAGGCAGTTCAAGCCATTCATATTTATTGAAAGAATTGATAAGTGGGGCAGATTTCTGTTCATCTTGTTCAGTAGAGCTTTGTTACTTTGTTTTCTCTCTTGAGCCATTGTGGTATCTAGCCTTTGACCTTTAGCTTGTGGATGATTTTGCAATGGTGAGTGTCTATTGTCCTGATCCATGTATAGCACTGTTCTGAGTATTTCCTGGAGGGCAGGTCTTTTCTTAATGAGTTTCCTCAGTATTTGCTTGTCTGAAAACTATGCGGAAGATTAATAAAACAAAAAGTTGGTTCTTTGAAAAAATAAACAAAACTGACATGCCTCATGCTAGATTAACTGAAGCAGAAAATAAAGGACTCTAATAAGCTCAATCAGGAATGACAAAGGAGAAATTACAACTGATACCATGGAAATACAAAATATCATCTATTAATACTATAAAAATCTCTATGCAGATACACTTGAAAACATGGAGGAAATGGACAAATTCTTAGAAACACACAGCTTCCCTAGACTTAATCAGGAAGAAATAGAATTTCCTGAACAGACCAATATCAAGTACCAAAATTGAAGCAGCAATAAAAAACCTTCCTAAAAAGAAAAGCCCTGGATCAGATGGTTTCACACCGAAATTTTACCAGACCTACAAAGAAGAACCGGTGCCTGTCCTGCAGAAATTATTCCACAATATTGAGAAGGAAGGAATCCTCTCCAACATGTTCTATGAGGCCAAAATCACCCAGATACCAAAACCAGGAATATACTCAACTAAAAAACAAAACTATGGACCAATATCCCTTATGAATATAGATGCAAAAATTCTCAGTAAAATCCTAGCAAGCTGAATTCAGGTGCTTATCAAGAAAATAATTCATCACAACAAAGTGGGCTTCATCCCAGAGAAGCAGGGATGGTTCAACATACACAAATCTATAAATGTAATTCAATACGTAAATAGAAGTTAAAAAAAAAGATCATATGAGCTTCTCAATAGATGCAGAAAAAGCATTTGACAAAATTCAGTGCCCTTTTATGATAAGAACACTTAACAAAATAGGCATACATGGGACTTACCTAAAAATGATAAATGCCATATATGTCAAACCCACAGCCAACATCATAATGAACGGGGAAAAACTGAAAGCACTCCTGCTTAGAACTGGAACCAAACAACAATGCCCTCTATCACGACTTCTATTCAACATAGCACTGGAAATCCTAGCCAGAGCAATCAGACAACAGAAGGAAATCAACAGCATCCAAATGGGGGCAGAAGAGGTCAAACTATTACTCTTTGCTGATGATATGATCTTATATCTAGAAAACCCCAAAGATTCTGCCATGAGACCACTGGAATTTATAAACAAATTCGCAAAGTCTCAGGTTACAAAATCAATGCACAGAAATCAGCAGCATTTCTATATGCCAACAGCAGTAAAACTGAGAACCAAATCAAAGACTAAATATCCTTCACAATAGCACCAAAGAAAATAAAATACCTAGGAATATATTTAAATAAGGAGGTGAAAGATCTCTACAGGGGAAACTACAAAACACTAAGGAAGGAAATAACAGAGGATGTAAACAGGTGGAAAACACTACCATGCTCTTGGGTCAGCAGAATCAACACTGTTAAAATGTCTATACTATCCAAAGTGATCTACAGATTCAACACAATCCCTATTAAAATACCAACATCATTTTTCTCAGACCTGGAAAAAATAGAAAAAAAAATTATAGAAAAGTAATTCTATGTTTTGTATGGAACCAGAGAAGACCCCATTTTGCAAAAGCAATCTTATGCAAAAAGAACAAAATGGGAAGCATCAATTTACCAGACTTCAAGCTATACTACAAGGCTATAGTAACTAAAACAGCATGGTACTTACACAGGAACAGAGACACAGACCAATGGAACAGAACTGAGAGCCCAGATATAAAACCATCCTCATATAGCCATCTAATCATTGACAAAAGAGACAAAAGCATACACTGGGTAAAATAATCCTCATTCAATAAATAGTGCAGGGAAAATTGAGTAGCCATTTGTAGAAAACTGAAACAGGATCTGCACCTCTCACCTCTCAAAAAAATCAACTCATGATGCATAAAAGACTTAAACCTAATGCATAAAACTTTAAGAATTCTAGAAGAAAATGTTGGAAAAACTCTTATAAACATTGGTCTAGGGAAAGAATTTATGACAAAGACCCCAAAGGCAATCACAGCAACAACAAAAATAAATAAATGGGACCTGATCAAATTAAAAAGCTTCTCCACAGCCAAAAAAACTGTCACAAGAGCAAACAGACAGCCTACAGAATGGGAGAAAATATTCGCATGCTACACATCTGATAAAGGGCTGATAACTAGAATCTATAGAACATAGGCTGATAACTAGAATCTCAGGAAAATCAGCAAGAAAAAATCAAACAACCCTATTAAAAGTGGGCAAAGGACATGAACAGAAACTTTTCAAAAGAAGACAGACTAATGGCCAAGAAACATACGAGTTCCTCGTGCATACTATACTACTAATAAATACTTGTTGAATGAAAAAATTAGGGAGAGAATGAATGAAGCTATCGGAAGGAAAGAAAATTTAGAAGTTTCAATCCCATACCTAAATTTTCATTCAAATTAAATTTAAAACATTATTTTAAAGTTTTTGGTCTACTTTTTCACTCAGTTTACCTGTATCATAGCATATTACTTGTTGTTTTTTTGTTTATACTAATTTTTTTTTATTTCTAATTCAAACACATATGTTAACCATGTCTTTGAAATACATGCATTGTACAACTCATGTCTTCCTTAAAATCTTTTGAATGTTGTGATATAGCATTGCTAAAATCTTCAAATATATCTGGGAAATACTAAAAGGGCCAACCTTTCTATTATAAACAACCAGAAAATTGGACAAATTATATGAGGTTACAGTTTCCAGGAATGAAAATAAACAGGAGAAGACTGTAACTCATAAAGTGAGCCCCATTATCAGTCTGTCTCCCTGTCTGGGAGCATTTGCTGTATACAAGCATAGTAAGCTGGAGTCCAAGCAGAACATGGATCTTCGGCTGGGCCGAGGAAATACATAATAAAATTTGAGGCAGCAAGAGGGTCTATCTGCAGGACAGAACATGGTAGAGGAAAGAGCTATATAGAGAAGGGTTATAGGCATTTATGTGTATCCCATTCCTAGAAATTAGGCTGCACAAGAACAAGATGAAACTACTAGAGGTTTACTCTTTTCTGCTCTATGAGGTTGAGAACAGAAAAGTGATAGTAGAGTTCCAGTAATGATGAAGGAAGCTAGAATTTCAGCTCAGCTGGATAGGATATACCTCCCTAAAATTCTAAACATCCTGGTGAGACACCAAAATGATTAAGCTGTAGGAATAAGAACGATGCTTGAGCGTGAAGGCACTTCCTAACAAAGACTGGCACCAAACTCTGATAAAATCATGGGGAGGCAGAATTTGGAGGTTGAGTCTCACCAAGTTAGAAGAGCTTGGGAAACACCCTTGAATTTGTCACCCTAATAAAATGTAAAAAGCTAGTATACCAAAGTATAAGGTAGTCAGCAAGTAATGGAATTGCCTATTAGAATAAAATTCAACACTCTTTAGAGGATAAAAGAGAACATAGTCCAGTTATCTATAGCATAGTCCAGTCCATATTATTCATGATGTTCATTAAACAATAAAAAAATTACCTGGCATGCAATGAAAATAGAAAAATTTTACCCATAATCAAAAATAACAGTATTTTATTAAGAGCTAACATTCAGATAGCCCAAATATTAAATGTAGCAAAAACTTTAAAATAGCTATTATAAATATTTTCAAGGTATTAAGGGAAAATATATTTCAAAATTAAAGAAAAATGCAGCATTTATGAGCAAATGGCTAAGAAATTTCAGTAGACCAAAGAAAACCTCTAAAAAGGAACCAAATGCAAACTCTATAGCTAAAACTATACAATAATTGAAATGAAATACTCCTTGGATGTGTTTAACAGCATATTAGAAAAGGCAGAAGGATTAGTGAAATTAAAGACAAATTGAAGGAGCTGATACAATCTGACAGACAAAAAAGATGGAAGAATAATAAAAAAAGAAAGCTAAGAGCCTGGGAGATAATATAAAATGGTCTAAAACAAGTGCAATTGAAATTCTAAAAGAATATAGTGAGAATGGTGCAGAAAAAAAGTATATCTAGAAAAAACAGCTGAATTTTTTCCCAAATTTATGAATCACTTAAACCTACATATCCAAACATATCATGCTACATAAAGCAAGAAAAATACAAAGAAAATCACATGTAGATATACCATAATCTAATTGTAGAAAATCAAAGAAAAGAGAAAATTTTCAAAGCAGCTAGAATTAAAAACAATTTTCGGATGATATGTATAACAATTACCTTATTAAAAACAATGCAGACTAGAAAACAATGGAACATTTTTAAATCTTTAAATATCTTTTAAAAATATTGTCAATGCATAATTTTATATCTAATAAAACAAACTTTAAAAATTAGGGTCAAACAAATATATTTTTCTTTTTTTTTTTTTTATTTCAGCTTATTATGGGGGTACAAAAGTTCTGCATAGATATATTGCCCATGTCCCTCCCAATCCCCCAAGTCCGAGCCTCAAGCGTGTCCATTCCCCAGACAGTGCACATCGCACTCTTCCTGTAGGTATACACCCATCCCCTCCCCCACCCCCGTCCCCCCCAATTCAGAACTTCAAGCGTGCCCATTCCCCAGACAGTGCACATTGCACTCATCATATAGGTATACACCCATCCCCCTCCTCCCACCCCCCTGCCTCTGTCAAATACACAATTGGTGTTATTCCCAAATATGCACTTAGGTAGGGAATTGGTAGTCTGCAAAACTGAACCACAAAAATATGTAATCTTTATACTGAAGGGAAAGGTTTATCAATGGAAACTAGAATCTTTAAAAAGAAATAAAGAAGATCAGACATAGTAAATAGGTGGATAAAGACAAAAAAAGACTATCTTCCTTTTTTCTTGCAATTTCCCTAATAAACATCTGTATAAACAATAGTCAGCAAATTGCAGCCTGCAGCCAGCCAACTGTTTTGTAAATGAAACTCAACTGGAACACAGCCTTCCCCATTTGTTTATGTATCCTCTGTGGCTGCTTTCATGCTACAACAGCAGAGGTGAGTAGTTGCAACAGCAACCATATGGCTTAAGCCTATAATATTTACTATCTGGCCCTTTATGATAAAGTCTGCCAATCAATCCCTGGTTTGAAGAAAAAACAATAACATTGTAAATTCAAGTTTATAATAACAGTAGAACTAAAATAAGACAAAAATAGCACAAGTGATGGGGTTAACTCGAATTATACCATTGTAAATGTGATACATTTGTGAAGTGGGAAGTGAGAAATGAATAGGAACCTCAGAGAAGCATGAACTATGAAATGTGATATATTAAGAAGTACAATATTGACTCTAAATAGAATCAGTTAGCTAAAGTTGCATAGTTTAAGCCATACAAAATTTTTTGTTGTTGTTCTTTTTTAAGTAGTGCATCAAAGGCACTAAAATTTATTCAAATTTACTCAAAATACCACAGGAAAATAGCAACAAATAAATGAAATATTGGAGGAACAAAGAAAACAAAGAGCAAGATGATAGACTTTAACTCAGTTATCCAATAATTACATCAAACGTAAGAGAATTTAACATTCTAGTTAACTGTCACAAATGGTGGGACTGGATTTTTTACAAAAGAGCAAGCTAGCTACAAGATGCACACTGCTGTCTACCAGAAACACATTTTAAATACAAAGACATGAAGAGGCTGAAAGGAAATGGGAGAATACATAACATGCAAACAGCAGACAAAAGAAAGCTGACATGGCTATATTATTATCCACAAAAGTAGACTTCAATAATTATTCATATAAGAGTTAAAGAAAGGCAATAATAATGTTAGGTAGATCGTGAGAGATTCTAGGTCTCCTAGGTATGAAAGTGGGTGCTGTTGCCCCCATCTTGGTCCTGCCCAAGCCTAATTCTCTATACCTGGGGGAGGAGGGAATACCCTATGAATCTGCTAATCAGAATTTGGTGCACCAGCTGCAGAAGAATGCAGAGGACTCTCTAGCCCATGAGCCAAGCAGCATGGGCACCATAAAGTCCAGAAAGTGACCTAGAACCCACATGTGTAGTTAAATTTTTTCCCAAATTTATGAATCACTTAAACCTACATATCCAAACATATCATGCTACATAAAGCAAGAAAAATACAAAGAAAATCACATGTAGATATACCTTTTAGTATTTCCCAGATATATCTGTTTAGTAGCTATGACAATTTTCAATTGAAATATTAATGAAAAACCTATTTCCAATGACATCAAAATATGAATAAATTTAATAAAATATATGCAAGATGTACACTGAAAAATACAAAATATTGCTGAGGAAAATTAAATAAAACCTAAATAAATAGAAAAATATATGATGTTCATACATTAGAAGAATCAATATTGTTTTGATGTTTATTCTTTTCAAATTCATACTCAGTTTCTATGTAATCTTTATTAAAACTCCCACTATGTTTTTTGTTTCTTTGTTTTTATAAAAATTGAAATACTTATTCCAGATTTTATGTGGAAAATGAGGATCCAACTATAGTTAGATCTAGGCAGGGAAAGAAAATGAACAAAGTTGGAGGACTCATACTACCTGACTTCAAGGCTTACTGTAAAGCCACAATAATCAAAATAATGTAGGTTTTTTTGTGTGTGTGTAAATACATGGATCAATGGGAAAGAATAAAGAATCCAGAAATAGACCTCTATGGTCACATATATGACACATGTACAATCAATTGAGTTTTTCAAGGTCACCAGTATAATTAATTGTAGAAAAGATAATCTTCTGAATAAATGTGCTAGAACAACTGGATATTTATATGGAAAAAATAAACCTAAAACAATACCTTAAAGTACCCACTAGATTAATTTAAAATTGATTGTAGATCTAAGTATAACAAGCTAAAACTAAAACATTGTAGAAGAAAACATGAGATAAAATCCACACAAATTTGGACTAGGCAAAGATTCATAGAAAGTAAACAAGTAAAAGCACCATGCATAATACATATTAGACTTCATTAAAACTACAATTTTCCATTCTTTCAAATACATTGTTAAGAAATTAAAAGGCAAGCCATAGATGAGAAAAATATTTGAAATACATATATCTGACAAAAAACTTATATCTGGAGTATGAAAATAATTTTTATACCTCAATAGTAAGACAAACAGTTCAATTGAAAACTGGCTAAAGACTTGAAAGACGTTTCACAAATATAATTGACCAATAATTCTATGAACTAAAATTAGTTATCACAGAAATGAAATTTAAACCACAATGAGATAATACCACACACACATTATAATGGCTAAAGTTAAAAAGACTGGCAATATCATGTGTTTATGAGGATGGAAGGTAACTGAAACTATCACACACTACTGAGGGAAATGTAAAATGAGATCACTTTTTGAAAAATAGCTTGTCAGTCTCTCATAAACTGGAGCATGCACTTATCAAATGATTCTGCGATTCCATTCCTAGATAATTACCCAGCAGAAATAAACACGTGTACACAAAGACTTATTCCCAAACTTTGATGTTAGCTTTATTTGTAATAGCCTCAAAATAGAAACAACCCAAATATCCATCAACAGATGACGAATAAGCAATTTGTGATCTATTCATGAATGGAATTTAACTCAGTCCTAAAAATGGAAAGAACTACTGACACCTGAAATATTATGGATGCATTTCAAAAACATATGTTGAGTGAAAAGAACCAGACTCAGAAAGTGCATACTTTATGGATTTCATTTATATGAATTTCCTGAACATGCAAAACTAATCTTCAGTAATAAAAAATGGATTCTTGTTTGCTTGGGGCTGAGGAATGAAGTGATTGATAACAAAAGGACAGGAGGTAACTTTCTGCAGTGATGGCAACCTATATATTGATTAAGGTGGTGATTCCATATTAATACATATTTTCCAAACTCAACAAAATTTATACTTAAAATGTAGGGATTTTATTTATGTAAATTATACCTTAATAGAGTACTACCAAATAAATGGATGCTATTTACCAACTAAGGTAGGCTTGGAAACAAGTGTTTCATAATGTGAATGGCATTTGTTCTATCAAATGTTATCATGTATATAATTTTTCTAATCCCTATTGTGTTAAAATAAGCAAGGTAATTTTTTAAAAAAATTAACTGTTCCTCAAGAATCCTTTGTTCCATTTTTCTCTCCACTAACCTTCACAATATTTTCTTTTAGGCAGGGACACTAGTTGGTAGCAAAGGTCATATGTAAAAGTTAAATCATAAAGATATGAAGCGGGTTTTGTAGGATTACCATTTTGTATGCAGAGGCAGGGTAGAATAAAGAGAAGACAGAGATATCAGCATAACAAGTGATGCTGTAAGAGTCCAAAACTGTTTCTCACAGCTTCCTCACATTGTTTTGGAGTCTGCAATAGATCTAATTTGTAGAGAATAAGAGACAGTCGGAAATCTCAATTTCGCCTGAGAGAAAAGAATCTTTGTAATATTTACTGGTACCAGAGAAGAATAAAACAAAGAAAACTGAATGTAGAAATGCATATATATATATATATGTATATAAATATCATATATTAAATATTTAGTAACTCTATTCTTTTCTTAAGGGCTTGTTTAGCACTTAGTACCTTTAGATTTTTCAGTAGATACTGAGTGGTAATAAACCAATCTGTGAAATAATTAAAGAACATTTTAAGGCTGAGTGCAGTGGCTCACACCTGTAATCCCAGCCCTTTGGGAGGCTGAGGCTGACGGACACCTTGAGATCAGGAGTCAACACCAGCCTGAGTAAGAGTGAGACCTTGTCTCTACAAAAAATAGAAAAAGTAACCAGGTGTAGTGGCGCACACCTGTAGTCCCAGCTACTTGAGAGACTGAGGCAAGAGGATGGCTTGAGCCTAAGACTTTGAGGTTGCAGTGAGTTATGAGGACGCCAGCCATGGCACGCTAGCCCAGATGACAGAGTGAGACCCTGTCTCAGAAAAAAAAAAAAAAAAGAAAGAAAGAAAGAACTTTCTAGTTAAGTGGAATTAAAGCCATCTCCCAAACCTCCTAGTGTGTTTTTAAACACCTGGCCTCTGTCCATCGCCCTGAAGGGATGATTAATGGGTGAGAACAGTGCACAATGTGTTCCAAAGGCATTCCAGGAACGAGACTTAAAGTGGTCAGGAGAGAGATTCCACAGATGATAGCCCACAACCTGATCTGGCATCTTTTCTCCAGGGAGATTTTGTGATGGGGCTGTAAGTTGAGAAAGTCAAGAGAGGTTTTCTTTTTATAAATTATTTTCAGGTTTCAGATCAGAGGAAATAACCAAATTCTTATCATTTCACATCACTTAAATGATCATTACTTAAGAAATCTCCATCTGCTATCATTCGAATGAACCTTGTCTTTTTTTAAAGAACTTGTCAAAATAACATTCCTAGAAGCCTCAGAATCTAACGCAGGCAGATACCTGCTTTGCAGTCAGATACCTGCTTTGCAGTCAGATCCAGATCAGTGCTTCCTAGCAATGCGATAAGAACAGTTATTTGTACTCTAATCTTTTCCTTGTTCTAAAAGTCATATTCACAGATCTTTTAGTTATTCTTAGAGAGTCACAGTGATGCAGTTTCAATAACTAGTTTCCTTTATTCACATCTAAATCCACTTTATTAACTCAAGTTATATGTTTTGGAGAAAATAAATGTTCCTAGAAGATAAACAACCTACCTTCTGGGCTTCTCTCCAACTCACTTGAACACCTCTTGCTCCCTGCCTAAATGATATTCAGCACATTCATATTCAGCGGTGGACCACCCACATGTGCGGCACTAGCACTTGCCAAGAAGTTAATGTGGTCTATAAGTACACCATTGAACATTCAGTTCTTTCAGGCTGAGAGCCGCTGTGTCGGTTCATCCATCTGTTCCCGCTCCACACACACACCCAACCAATGGTCCTTTAAATGAGCACGAGGCTTTTAGATATTTTGGAACTACTAAGTTTTGAGGTAATATATAGCTTTAGCAGGGAATGAATACATTTATTTGCAGTTTATTGTATATTTATTATTCCTGAGTTAAATGTTTAATAAAATACTTGTAGTGCTCATCCTAGAGATTTAATGGATCCTTATCTTTATAAATTCTGGAGTTGACAATACTTTCAGATAATGACAGAATATGGCAATATGGTTGGGTCCCAGGGATAAAATTGTAGTTTAAGTTTCTGTAATCACAGGGCAAAGTGAAGAAGCAGGGATTCTTTTTCTACTAGTGCACTGGCCTATCAGGAAATCCACCAGTCTATAAAGTATCTTTGTGTGAATTGGGGGTAGGAGGAAGCTCATTTCTTTAAGTAAATGTACCTCCTATGCCAGGGAACAAATGGTAGCAAGAATAGGCCACGCACACACTTGATTGTGAGCAACCACGCAGAGCTGTATTGAATGTTAGAGTGAAAAAAAAAAAAATCCTTTAAACAAACTGGGTTCAGAAGGTAGCTTTGTGACTTGATGGGTGGTTACTATAGGGCAAGTAGCTTAAGATCTCTAATCTTGACTTCCATTTTTTTGTAAGGGCAAAATGATGAGGATATTGCCATCTTGCAGGGGATTGTGAATATTAAAAAAACATAATATACGCAAGTTGATTGGCATTGTGGCTGACAAAGAGAGCAACTACCAGGAAAAGTGAACTTTAAACGTCTTATATTTGTCTGGGAGAGACCAAGCATCAATTTTTCTCTAAGCCTAGTAAGAACTGTTTTATCTGAGATTAAGCGTCCTCATAATGCTTTAAAATTAGAATATTTTCTGTGACCAGGTAGAACACTAGAGGCAGGCTTACAAAGTCATGAAAGGAAGATCCCAGTGGAAAGTATTTTATGAGAATATTAATTGTCTTTTTTAATTTTTTTAAACTGACCCATAATAATTGTGTATATTTATGGGGTATATAATGTTTCAATACATACAATGTATAGTGATCAGAACAGGATAATTAGCATGTCTGTCCTCTCAAACATTTATCATTTTTCTGTGTTGGGAACATTCAATATCCCATCTACTAGATATTTGAAAATATATAATGTATTAATGTTAGTTATAGTCATCCTACAGTGCTATGGAGCATTAGAACTTATTCCTCCTATCTAGCTGTAATTTTAAATTACTTCCTATCCCCTCCTTCCTCCTACCCTCCCTATCCTCTAGTAACCTCTGTTCTATTCTTTACTTCTATGAGGTCAACTTTCATCCTAGATGATGTGTTCAAAATGTGAGTGTCTACTAACACTTCAGTTCTTCTCCATGGAGAAGGCACCTGCTACCTGTGTCTAGTCATCCATCGGGATCCCTATCATTACCTAAGGCATGGTACCCCCTACCATGGCATAGTTGAATAGTTATGCCCGATATCTTATGACATTGCAGTTCTCCCTACAATGGCATAGTTGAATAGTTGTATCAGATATCTAATGACATGATTTAAAGCCTAAAATATTTACTAACTTGTTGCAGAAAAGTTTCCTGAAACTTGGTTTAGAAGGTGGTCTAGTTAAGGACAACATCACCTCAAGCATCCTTGAGGAGGAAGGAAACAAATTACAGAGTTGCTTGAGAAACATTTTCCTTCCTCATATGTAAATATTTGAGTTATATTTATATTTATGTTCACATGACCTTATAAAAGTTCTCCAAATAATGTCTTAAACTACAATGAGAAATAAAAACATATGTGTTATATTACTTTTAGACTAATAATCCCATTTTATTTTCTCTTCGCAAAAATTGTCCTTAATGTTTAAATGATGGACTAACGTTACTAAAAATACAGGCATACCTAAGGAAGGTTACTCTTAGTATTATAGCATTACATCTATTTAATGGCTACAACTAAAAAAAAAATCAAGATTTATTTAGAGAACTTATCTACTGCACCATAATTCTCAATTTTTAAAAACTTGTAATGTAGGTAAGGATTGAAACTTTAGGATTAGGATTACTCTGAAACAATAGGCTGTAGTTGCTTTGCATTGTGTAGTACCCTCTACTAGACCTAATTATGTTATGTCTAAATCTGGGAAAGGGCCTCAATGAGAAATAAAAGTAATTTTATACAAAATGTTTTTGGGAATTCTTACGTATTTGAATAACATTACAATGTATTTTCCTAATTACATGCTAAGTATTATGGTATAAATGATTATCATAGAAGAATAACTAAGGGAAGGAAGGGTAGTCATGATTTAGGTATCAAAATATGGATAAGGAAAAGCAAAAAGGAATTGCATGAGCAAAGTATTTTGGTTTATGGGATCAAAGTGTGTGAAGATAAACCTGGGGTTTTGGAAATATTCAGTCCCTGGCATGCTGAGTCACTAGAATGTGTTCAAGAGAAATGGAATCATGCAGAAAAGTTCACTGATTGATTTATTCAATACATATTGAGTTATAAGGCTTTTGTTGGTGTGAAATGATAAGAGTAAAATTTGATGTTATTAGAATGAACCATAGTAGTTATGAACAATAGACAATCTAACAGATGAATTTGCAGAAGCAACAGAGGAAAGAGGCATAGATGAGTGAGCAAGGCTTCCTTTTATAAATGAATCTTGCCATAAATCCCATACAGCTTATTTACATTTTCCACTGGCGTATTTTCTTCATAAAAATGTTTTAAATATATTATTACAAATTTATCAATTCATAAAGTAAATTTATGTATTTGTTGAAAGTATTATTCTAGTCATTGGATGTTTTATAAATGATGCTAAAATTTATTATTTTAAATTTTTCTAGATTGAAAATAGGAGTACTAGTTTGATACATAATGTTTTAAACAAAATCATTTTTTGAGAGTAGGAAACCTATTTATTTAGTGGTTTTATTTTGAAAAGTCATAACCAAAAGAGAAATAATAATGTTGTAACCAAAGAAACTGTACCTTATGTCTGAGTAGATTTAAAGGCTTTCTATAGAGATCCCAGTGATTTGTAAAGATTGACAATACCAATAGCTTTATTGCTTAACCAATCAATATACCTGCTCTCCAGGCCTATACTTTCTAAGGAAGCTCTTCAGTGCTGAAGTGTGGTTACCAGGCAGTCTGCATTAGTGTGGTTTGCACAGGTCTGACTCCAATAGGAGAAAATGAATTCACATAAGGGATGAATAAAACCAGTTATATTGAAATTTTAAAATAATGTTTGGACAGTGACTGATCATTTAAAAAAATTAGTTGTCCCCACGTAGGAAGACACAGTATCAATAAATACTTCTCTGTCTCAAGCACAAAGGCATTTGACCTAAATGATTTAGTTAGGTTATAAATTGTTACACACATCTGGCGTTTGTTTTTAAAATGAACTCTAAACAATCTTCAACTGAGAGATGTTGTCGGCCGGGCGCGGTGGCTCACGCCTGTAATCCTAGCACTCTTGGAGGCCGAGGCGGGAGGATCGCTGGAGGTCAGGAGTTTGAGACCAGCCTGAGCAAGAGCCAGACCCCGTCTCTACTAAAAATAGAAAGAAATGATCTGGCCAACTAAAAATATATATAGAAAAAAATTAGCGGGGCATGGTGGCGCATGCCTGTAGTCCTAGCTACTCGGGAGGCTGAGGCAGGAGGATTGCTTGAGCCCAGGAGTTTGAGATTGCTGTGAGCTGAGCTGACGCCACGGCACTCTAGCCCCGGCAACAAAGTGAGACACTGTCTCTCAAAAGAAAAAAAAAAAGAGAGAGAGATGTCATTGACTTCACAGTTGTATTATTTAGTTGTTATGTTTTTATTTCCTGCATGCATGTTGACAAGTTATCACTGTTGAACCAACTCTTGATAATATTCATTTTTATTGTTGCTGTGACATTTATCTTAACTGTAAAATTTTTTATTAGATGCAATATATCCTTTCATTAAGTGCTATTTACATGTTTAATATTTTTTATTCTTTCTTCAAATTAATTTATCACCATTTAAGCCAAATAAGAATGGATAGAACCTATCAATTTGGTAATCATTTTTGTATTACTTTACAAAACTTATCACTTTTAATGTGATAAGGCCTAATATTAAATGCCATACAACTGAATGATAAGTATAGGTAACATAAGTGAGTACAATGATTTTTTTAAAAATTTTTCCTTTGACGTCACAGAATTAAAACTTCGTATTCTCAAAGTACTCTTTATGCCCTCATTTTCATGACAGTAACTTTTACATGGATTTGGATCAAAACAATAAGCTTTTAGAAAGATAGACCCCCAAGAGGTAATTCTACACTCCTTTTCTTGGATGAGATGCATAAAGTCATTTTCCGCCTCAGAGACTCTAGTATCCATTCAGTTTCTGAAGATTGAAAATTTAGGAGTCTACTCTCAGCGTCCAGGCAGAGCACAAGTGCTGATCAATTGCTTCTGTGCAATCACTTTTTACTTCATCAGCTTTTCTTCATTCCTCAAACCACATGTCTTTTTTTTATAGGGAGTATCTTCATACTGGTTTCCTGTCCAGGACTTTTCATCCACTCAATCCATTTTCTTCTTTCCCAGCAGTTATTGTTGTAAAATATAAAGTGAATTTACATCATCTCCCTGATTAAAAATTTAGGAACATCCCCATTTCTATAAAAGCATTTCTTTTCTTTTTTTTTTTGTCTTCTTTTGTTTTCTAATATGACTCAATATTTATTAATTTTAAGAAAAAGTGATTCTGGTTCCAACAATTGCATGCTCTTTCACTCAATGGAGAAATGACAAAGAGCTGAACATATTTTTATTGCACATTATACTTAACAGAATGTAATACATAACTCATTGCCTTAACCAGTCTATATATCTAAAAACAGTGCGACTCTGACTCCAAAATCACTTGACTATATTGATTAGTTTCTACTAAAATTACAAACAGGCTGAGAGCTGTGATTCCCATGATTTTTAGAAGGCTATTTATTTAATATCAGTGTTTGTTTAAAGTTTGGCATGAATTTCAGTAGCTACTGTTTATTAATCAATACACAATTTACACAACTGAGAAGTTTTAAATTAGGTTTTATTATTGTTGATACTTTGCAACTATGCTTTTTGTGAAATTATTTCCTTACTACCATTTTGACTATTATTTTCAACTTTGCTTTCACCGAGTTCTTTTCACACTAGGAAATACAGTAGATCGACTATAAAATCTCTTCTTCCACTTACATGAGTACCGGTTAAAATAATTTCAGAATAAATGGACTATAGAGTAGATATTCAACATCTTAGCATATCAAGAAGGATGCTTCACAAATAAGCACTGACCTGTTTTTCTCTTGTCTTATTCATGCACATGCACTGTCAGCCATTGTAGTAAAAGCTAATGATACTGTCCCTGTTCTTCAGAAGCTTGGCAGAGAAAATGGGCACTGCATGTTATAATCACACCAAATCCTATAGTTAGTTCTCCAATACCTATATTATATTCATTTTTCTCTACCTAAGGTAGTACTTTATTTCTTCCCTTCTCTGTCTTTCTGTGAGCGAACCTTGTCTGTCTGCAGAATTTCTCCTCCTTTCAGGTCAATAAAAATGTCAGACATTTCCTCCATGAAGCTGTCCTTGGTCCCAGGAGAGACTATTATTTATTCTTTCATAGAAGGTTCTATGGTATTTGTTTACATTTCTCCATTGTATGACTTTAATCATGTTAAGCATGCTACTTATAAATTCTAATATGAAGTCTAATCTTTCTGTTTATTCTCCTTATTAGTCACTCACAGTGAACATTTTCTTATGTGTTTGTAATGTTGGATTTTGAATCCATATTCAACATCTTTCAAGACTAATTTGACATTGGCTCTTCTCAAGGAGTCCAGTGGTATCACTGGCCAAATATTTTTTATGTTAATGTGAGTATTTTTGTCATCTTCCTTTACTGGTGAGAGGCAATATTTTTTCTACTATACCCCATATATGAGAATATAGCTTTTACAGATTTTGTTTAAATGTGGTAGCTTCATTTATAACTTCTCATCTTGCAGTGGCCTATCAACCTTATCTCCTTGGGCCTAAAATTCCAAGGGTACAAAGACCAACGCTCTCTCTTTTCTTTCTCCCCAAACTCCTATTCATTGCCTTTTTTCTGTTCTGTTTTTTAATTCCTGGGGAATTCCCTTTCTTGCTTGCAAGCTTAGATACACATCTAAAAACATGTTTGTTATAATTCCATCTAGCATTTCTAGATAAAAACTGTGAATTTGTTCTTGTTTTAGTGATTCTTTCATACCAACAAATATATCAGAATTTGTTGTTGTGTGTGGGTTTTTATTTCCATATTTTGCAGTCTGAGACAAAATGGGCTTGTTTTATTTATCCATATTTTGTCAGCACCATCTAGGAAAGTGATATGCAGTAATTACTTAATATCTCTTCTATGAAGTGAAAAATGAACAGATATCCCTCACATATGCAAACATGTCCTATAAATCATTTTCTAAACCAAATTTAGCTATTTTAAATTTATCTTCCTATAACCTATTTTCCAAAATGTAAATTGCTTTCAAAAGCAGCATATGTGGTCCTGACCCACTATTATACAATTTATCTTTGTTTTTATTTCAAAAACTGTATTGACTTTACTAAAATCAATTCATCTAGCCAAGCACATTGTAAGTGTTCTTAATGGGAATGGTAATGATTTTTATTTTATACTCAAGGTGTATGCAAAAAATTGTTTTTGAAACCTCAATGTGATAATTTTCAAAAGCTTTTTGCAAAATAAAATACCTGTACGTTTGTATAAATCTATGTGATATTTTGAACAACATACATTTTCTATCTATAAATTTTAATAATATTTTAAAATCTAAGATTTGTATATAATCATATATAACAAATCTAAAAATTATTTCCCAATTTAGATAATGAATATAGTTTTAGGTCAGTTAATCTGAAAAGATTTAAACTAAAACAACACTGTATAAAAATAAAACTAGAATGTAAAAAATATTTGATATTTGATATGCTTACTGGAAAAAGAAGGAAAATACCTGCAGTATTTAAAAAAAAAAAGAAATTATGAATTATTTCCCTGTTCAACCAGTAGATGTCATGTTTGAATGTCCAAGCCCAAAATTATTATAAGAATGTTTCCTTTGTTTTACTGTGTGTTTCTTACAAATGAGTGTGTACACGTTAAATATGATTGGCTCTGAAACCCGAGAAGAAAATTGTGGTTTTTTTTTAATTTTAAGATGCATTTCTCAAATGAAATCAGGAAGCATTTTACTTTTCTAAGGTTTTTCCAAAGGAGGTTCAGTACAAAGTATGCTCTGAGACATAAGGAAGTATATCTATATTTAACCATAGCTGCTAAAAATTATTTCTGATCAGTACTTACTTATTACTGGTCAATACTACTTATGCACTATCTTAAAACCTTTTTTTTTACCTTTAATTCTAAAGTAGTATAATTATTCACCTAAAATAAAACTTTTTTTTAAAATTTCATGATTCAAAGTCAAACTTGTAATGACTTATTGTATTTATTTATTTATATTATCTTCCATATGTTATCACCATCTCCAATATGTACTTAATTTCTTCATCTGTAATATGAAACATTGGAATAATCTCTAATGTATTTTCTAATCTAACATACCATGAAAAAATATTACATATGATTTATCCACTACAGATAAAATAAAGTATTTTAGGCTGGGTGTGGTAATGCACATTTGTAGTCCCAGCTACTCAGTAGGGGAAAGTGGGAGGATCACTTGAGGCCAGGGGTTTGAGTCCAGCCTGGGCATCATAGCAAGACCCCATCTTAAAAGCAAAAACATATTTTTTTTTTTTTTTTTTTTTTTTGAGACAGAGTCTCACTCTGTTGCCCGGGCTAGAGTGAGTGCCGTGGCATCAGCCTAGCTCACAGCAACCTCAAACTCCTGGGCTTAAGCGATCCTACTGCCTCAGCCTCCCAAGTAGCTGGGACTACAGGCATGCGCCACCATGCCCGGCTAATTTTTTTTCTATATATATTTTAGTTGGCCAGCTAATTTCTTTCTATTTTTTAGTAGAGACGGGGTCTCGCTCATTGCTCAGGCTGATCTCGAACTCCTGACCTTGAACGATCCACCCGCCTCGGCCTCCCAGAGTGCTAGGATTACAGGCGTGAGCCACCGCGCCCGGCCTCAAAAACATATTTAAACAAATATGTTGGAAAGTCTTTGTAATAGTCTCCTATTAAATATAAAGATGATGATGGAATTTTACAGTAAAATTTGATGTATTTGTAATATTTAAATGAGGTCTAGATTGGAGCTTAATTTTTTTTACTACCTTGAAAATAGGTCTTGATAAACAAATTCATATTATTCACAAGGTCAGGAGGATCTGTTTTTTAACTTCTGGGTCACACTATTTCAATAACTTAAAAAGTATTCATTTAAATAACAATATTACTGTCACAATGGCAATTTGTACTTATGCAGCCAATTACCAGCCTGACAGTCAAGAAAGTCAAGTATTCTAGAATGTCTACTTTCTGAAATGCTCAGAGTATGCTATCCTGTCACCATTCTATTTGCCTTCACTCCAACCCCCATTACCTGACCTCTCTCAGTCTTGCTGCTGTCATCCTTCAAAGAGGGAGATCAAAGAGATGTTTCTTGTAACTTTAGAATTAATTTTGATTTCGTTTGTTAAATGCATTGGGAGGTAATTTTAGGAGAGAAATTTCAGCTTTTTAAAAATATTGCAAAATGTATGGTCTACGTTTCCTTGCATCAGAAGATCCTAGGGTATTTGTAAAATACCTGGATTCCAGGGCCCTACCTTAGAGACAAATTCATATTTAAATATACTAAATTTGGGGAAACATTATTCTTTACAATAAATGTATGGCTTTTCAAGAGGAATACTTCTACAATGTCATGAGATAATTTAGAAGTCTTGGTTCCTCAATATTTAAACCATAGTTAATCTAAAATTAGTTAACATATCAAATCCAATTTGACAGTTGACGAACGTTTCACTACACCCTACAGATTCAGGACTGAAAGGTACTTTAATGGTCATTTTGTGGGCAGCTACTCATCTCAACCCTAATAAATGGCTATTTATGTATGGAGTAAATAAATATCTCTAGTGAAGGGAAAGTCAGTCTATTGAGGTAGAGCATTCCACATTCAGAGATCTTTGGTAGAACATTTCTAAGTCAAAATATGCATGCTTTTGTTAGGCAATCACTGGTATTCATCTTGTTTCATAGATCTGCGAACATTTAGTCTGATTTTCTTTCTCTGTGATAGATTTTCAGCCCTTAGAAAACTCTATTTGCCCACTTTTGAGAGATACTCCTTTTCTTTTCCATGCTAAATAGCCCCTCGCTATGACTTTATTCTCTCTTTATTTCTCTTTAAAGGAATGCATCATTCATTTTATCAAGAATATGTTACTTAGAAAAAATCTAAGTTTCCTCCTTTGTTAAATAACAAAAACAACCCCTAATCCCCATTTAAAAAAAAAAACTAACTAAAAAACACTAGACTTTCACCTCCCTCATTCAATGTAGATACTACTCTCTAGTGAAAACACTCTAGTTTTGTATTTCTCACCTAAGAAGCCCATTAGTTTTTTGTAAGTATTGGAAACTTATTTTTAACTTAAACCCCTAGCTCTTTGACTCATTTACTACTAAATTCACCTCCTCAATTTTATTTTGAGCAATTTTGTTTTAAATACAAGTTGTCAGGAATGTTTTCAGTATTGATTTTTTTCATTCAGTAAATTGTTTTCCTATCATCTGAACTTTGCTCTTGAGTATTGTGAACATGAATTTGTGCTGTTATTTACTAATAAATAAAAATATCATATAAGATAAAAGCAGAAAATAAATGAAAGTGATAGTTCTGTAAAAACCCCTTTTATGAGGGATTTTTGTATAGACTTGATAATCCATTTTCAATTTAACTGAATGAATATTCATAGAAAATTTTTAAAAATGCATACAATTTTGATGTAGGAGACTTTGCCAAATGTTACCAAAATTGAAATATTTAATTCAATGTATTTAATTTTACTAGTAAACCTGTCAAATATTAAATTCAGTTCATTTACCATCACTGGTGAAACTCTTCAGGGTAATAGAGACCATCATTTATATTCTTCGTGTTCAAAATCCACCCTTTAATTATCTGGTATAAATGTTTCTGGATTAGCTCTTCTGCAACCCTTAGATGACAGTGGCTGATAATAAAGAAATAAGAAAAGCAGGTAAAAGAAGTTCGTGCATACAGTGAAAAACACATAAGGACATTGAGTGTTTAATATAATTTAAAAGAAGAAAAAACAGAAAAATGTGCTGAATGAGTGATGATAAATATACAACTTTTCAAGGTATCCAGTATGAATTGCAAAGAACCGTAAAGCTATTTGCAAAGTCTAAGAAAATGTAACCAATTTCCATGAGGAATGAGGCCGCACCTCCTATGTTATTATATCCCTAATTGTATCCCTAGTACACTACTTGGCACTGAATTGACTTTCACTAAATATTGTTGAATTATTAAATAAATATACTATTGGTAATGAAAAATATCTATATTACAGAATATTGGGAAGTTTGATCTATAATTCTAAATGGTCTGCATAGATTTCATTTTGGCAATTAAAAAAAAACTGAGATGGTATATATATATGTATATATATATACTGTATGCACTTCACATATCCTGAAAATCTAAATCAAAGCTCCTTTTTTCATTGACCAGTTCTTTTGTTAAATTTTTGTTTTAAGTTCAACTTTATTGGCCAAAGCTACAGATAATACAAACACAAATTTTTATTTTCACTAATTTTTTTTTTTTTTGAAAAGAGTTGATCACTCACTTTCTGATATATGGCTTTTGACCTCTAGGATACCACATTTTTGGTTTTCTCCTTTTACCAGTTGTTCCATCTCAGGCCTAGTTCATGTCTCCTCCCACACCTCTAAATATTGGATCACCCCAATGAGTGGTCAGACTTTCATCATCTGTATCTACTTATACTCCCTTGGTGATCTCATCAATATCATGGCTTAAATTTAAATTCTATCTGTATGCCTATGGGAAGCAAGATTATATCTCCAATCCTCACCTCTCCTGTATTCCAAACTAGTTATATCCTACTGCAGACTTGCTGTCTTCATTTATATCACTCAAATTGTTTAAAAATGACCTCCTGATCTTCTCCTCCAAATCTGAAATTCCCATAGTTTTCCCTTTCAGTTGACAGAAATTCCGTTTTTCCTGTTGCTTAGGCCAAAAAGCTTGGAATTACCCTTTATTCTTTTCTTCTCACACTATTCATCCAATCAACTGGGAAATAATCTTGCATTTATTCTCAAAACATATTCAGAAAATTGATTGGATTTTAATAATAAAACATTTCAATAGAACAATTATTTATAAAACCTATAGTAGAAAGTGGTTAAAGGGCCAAAGAGAGTAATAAGTATGTTTAAACTGCAATATGTCATCATTCAAATTGAAGCACATTTTTTGTTTTCAGGAAAGGCCTATGCTCCAGAATTCTATTATGACACCTACAATCCTGTGTGGCAGAACAGACACCGTGTTTATTCCTACAGTCTACAGTGGACACAAATGAACCCTGATGCAGTGGATCGGATTGTTGCATACCGTTTGGGTATAAGGCAGGTGAGAAATTTAATCAATGTCTTTTTTTTTTCTTTGTAGTTCTCTGTGAATATTGTGTTGCTATAATTTTTTAATCATTTTGCATGAATTCCAGAATATATTTATATATTTCCAGTATGTGTATTACTCTATACGAATTGTTCTAAAGTACTTAAAAGTCTTTGAAACTATTTTACACACTTTCCACTATGACAACAGACATATTAAAGCAACATCTTTTGAGCTTTCTGAGATCCTTCATCACTAAATAGCTAGAAAAACTACATGGTACAATTGCCATAAGGGGCACTTGTTTAAGATGTGTTCATACTTACCTATACTGTGTAGTCGTTTGTCTTATTTCTTAAGAAGCAAGTCTTACATATTTTTACTTTGAAGGTTCATGGTATTATATATACAGAATGTTTTAAAAGCTAATTTAATATGTTTGAAGAATAAAGATACTTTAGTAAAACAAGAAGAGAAAATAAAACATGATATTTTACTAAAATTATGGGTTATGTGGAAAAATTTTATCTTTTTCAAATGAACCAGTGTTAAAGTCACTTACGTTTATTGGCATAATGTGATATTTTTGAAATGTAAATTAAGTCTTTGTTTCTTGTTAGCATATAATCTGGATGACTGTTTCAATATAATAAAACATTTTTGTAGATTTATTTGATTACTGCATAATCTATTAGCTTTCCCTTACAATTTTGTATTTTCCACAGATTTGCAAAGTATGTGTTCTACTTCCTTAACTAAATCACAGAATAACATTTTAAGTTGGGACAGTAGAAAGGACAAAATTTGCTTAGAGAAACATTGGTCAACCTCCAACAATCCATTCAGTTGTTCTATCTTAAAACCACTGTTTTTCTATCTTACTCACAAGGTTACAATAAAACACTTCACAATATACATTATTCACATTAAGATACATTGTAAGTCGAATACTCTTAGCCTACCTGTTTAAGAATTTCAAAAGAGTAAAAGAGCTTTTCCTAGGGAAAACATCTTGGCATTTGATAATTACTGTTTTCTTGCCTAAGTGCTTTAGTGTGCACCGGTCATTGATGACAGAAGACCCTGGTGGACCATTCAGAATGTTCCTCTCATAATCCCTTATTTGCATTGGTCCCTAGGTAAATCTGAGTAAATCCAAATCCATATCAAAATTGTTCTACTTGTTCTAATTTGACGATTTTCTTTGATAGAGAAGTTAAAAACAACAATAAAACAGATTAGCAGTTCTTTCTCTCTCAGCTGATAGACTTATCCCTTTCTTTTTCATTTGCTTTTCTTAACATAGCTAATATTTTTTAAATCTTTCATATCTGGCGTATCTTTAAGCGCTTTTGACTTTACATACCTCACACTCTTTTTTCAAGCCCTTGCCACATTGTTTGGTCATTTTTTATTATACATGCTTTTCAAAAATCTAAAAACCTATGACTAAATTTCTATTTGTAAAATAAAATTGTTTTCTTTAGGTATCTTTTCCTGTTTTCTGGTCATAGTTTTATTTGCAATGACACTCATAATTTTGTCTTTAGTTTCTCACCCTCTTCGTTAGTTATACTTTCTTAGGGTTTTTGAATAACTTCCCATTACCAGTTGAAAGACTGCCTTTTTTAAGTATGTAGAATTTACCCAACTCTGCTCATCATCCCTTGCCTTTACTCTTATGTGCCTCAAATGAGGTTTCTACCCAAGGTCTCTGTTGTTTATACAAGTCAGAATCCTTCTCTATAAGTCAAATTTAACAGAAAAGTAATTACCATTAAAGTCTCTTCACCCTCAAAATAAAAGACAGATTTTAGCAGAGTTAGAATTCCTCCCAAGAGGTATCCAATTAATTAAATCCTTTTCTTGTCCATATCTTGTACTCATTAGTAGCGAACTATCTTCTGTAATATCTTTTGCTATGATTGCCATATCATTTTTCAGTGATAATTTCTCTTTATTTTCCTTTCCTGACATGAACATATCCTCTAAATTACAGTCTTTACATTTCTTGATGATAAAACTGGTATATAATTCCCTTATCTGCAGTGACATACATTTCCCAGTCATTGTGTTGCTCCTTTTGAACAAATTAGATCGTTTTCTCCTACTTTGCCTCTTTAGAATAAATTATATATGTGTACATATAGTGTATAATTTTCCATTTTCTATGTTTTGTTAAAATAATGAATTCCAGACATGCCTGGTTGCTAATTTTAGTAAATCTAGCCTCATCATTTTATAGCTACATAACCTTGAGTATGTTTCTGAACATATCTAAGCCTGGCTTCTCAGCCTATAAATTGAAGATTACACCTATCAGGCACTTGGAGCATGAAGTGGACTATTTCTCCCACTTGTCCTCCAGGCCAGGTACTCTTGTGCAGGGCACTCCTTGTATAAACAGTTGTGGCAATTCTTATATTAATCTGCCAGGGTTGCATAAAAATTTTTAAAAAGAGTGCATTTCAAGAGCTTAATATATCTAATAGTTTGTTATTTTAGTTTAATTTAGTATGCTGCATATCCTAACCCTAAGCATATTCTCAGCCATGATTTTCACAAAGTAATTTCTAGACATTTTTTCACTGTGTTGTTTTTATTTTAAACCTGTTGTCCTCCATAAGATCCATTTTATTGATTCATATTTTTCTCTTCCACTTTAAGTCTTCTTTTAAAGCCTTCTCGATCGGATCAGTAAGTTGGCTGCTAATACAGTTCTTCCCAGGTTTTGTGAGATGCATTCTATCCACTAGAGAAAAATGTATTTCTGGTGTTACAAACCATGGTCCAGAAAACAAATCCTTTCCCTTGCTCAATTTCGGAAGCTAACTGTTCACTTGCCATAGCGTTCTTTTCTGGGCTTCTGAGTTGTTAGGATATTATGTTCTTTTTTTCTAGGGTGTTTTTTTATGAAACTCTATTCTAATGGATAATTTTACTCAGATGTTATATCTCCCATGGGAGAGAAACTTTGATATATCTTTTAGGGATGTTTCAGTACAGGGTAACAGCCTTGTACTATTCTACCAATGTGAACAGGAAGGTGCTGTTTGTAGATGGAATATAAGAAGAGCGGGAGCATGTATTCACACTGTCTTTTTCCACTATAATATTTTTTACACTCAACCCTTGCATGAAAAATCTTTACATACAAAATGGCCTCGATAAGCAACATTTCCTTTGAAAATCCACTTATACACAAAAATTTAGGATGATAAGGCAAAGCATTAGATACAATAAAATTCTTACAAATAGTTCTTAAAAATACCTATTTAATAATAGGAAATAAAAATATTAATATTGTAGGTTTCTTTTTCTATATTATCTTAGAAAATTTAGATTTCCTCTTCCCCAGGTATAAACATTAAGATATCGACGTTGTCTTAGGGCATAATCAGATACCAGCATTTAAAAAATAACTCTTGAATTCTTATTATCATTTTAAGGAAGACTTTATATTACATGCATATGGCCTTTTTAATCTCCCAAACTACCTCAGAATCCTAAATCAAAGCGCCTTTGAATATAGTCAACGTAACCTGGATGGTTTAAATAAATTGTGTTAGTAATACGGCCTAAGCAACATAAATTTTTAAAAACATGGATTTTGTTTCTAATAATTGTGTTTATGTCTTTGACTATGATATCAAGTTTTCATCAAAAGATTATTACTTTGTGTTACATATCTTATGATTTTAATGTCTTACTATTTTAAGCCATTTTTTATTTTAGACCTATAGATGTAAATATTTTTTCTTTTTTCTTTTTTTGAGACGATGCAGGTGTTTTATTTTATTTCTTATCAAAACTTTATTTATCTATTTATTTATTTTATTTCTGAATATCATGGGGTATAGATGCTTCAGTTACATACACTCAGTTTGCTAGTATTTTCTTTATTATCTTGAGTATTTTTAATTAATTAATTAATTTATTTATTATAGCTTATTATGGGGGTACAACCGTTCTGGTTAAATATATTGCCCATGCCCCTCCCAACCCCCCGAGACTGAGCCTCAAGGGTGTCCATTCCCCCAACAGTGCACATCGCTCTCATCATGTAGGTAAACACCCGTCCCCTCCCCCACCCCCAACACCCCGAGTCAGATCTTTAAGTATGTCCATTCCACTGACAGTTCGCTTCGCTCTCATCCTGTAGATATACACCCATGCCCTCCCCCCACCTCTGTCCGACACCCAATTGGTATCATTCCCAAATGTGCACCCAGGTG
>CM052442.1:41732949-41789023 GCA_028533085.1 Varecia variegata
AAACATGAAGTTTTGGTAAGGAAGTAAAAGACACTGATTAGAGTTTTATTTATAAAAGGCATTCAAGCCATGCTAACATTATTTTGTTTTTGTTTTTTGCTTTTCTTGTAGCTCCTGTAAATCCTCATTTAAGTAAGTATATTTTCACTTTACAAATGGCACTGTATTTCATAATTAAGAAAAATGGAACATGTATGAACATACAAAGATTAGCAACTTTTCTTATTAAAACACAATAGTTTAGAATCAGTAAAATTGACATTAAATGTGAATTTTAAATTTCAAAGATATGGATATAAACATAAGTTATTCAATACTGATAACTTATGTTTATAAATTTTCCTAAATATGGAGCCATTTTCCCAACTTGCTTAATATTTGCTCTTTCTATAACTGTGGGATTATTTTTTGTGGGATTGCATATGATTTTTATTGTTGTTATACGTTTCTTTGATTTTCATCCTTTGAATTACTGTATTCCGTTCATAAAAGACTATGGTTGTTTAGAAAATTGGTGTTTGGATGATTCAATCAATATTTTTCTTCATAGACTATTACTTCAAAGTCCAATGTATTTGGTCTGATTTAGGTTATGAATTCTGTGAGATTGTTAAATTTTTGAACTTTTGAAAAATTATTTTTATTTTGGTTGTATTAAAGGTTATGAGTACAAGATGACATTTGTATATATCTGAAAAATATTTCCAGGTATGAAAACCTCTCTATCCCTGGAAAAAACTTTGAACTAAAAAATGGAATTACCGTGAAAACCCATTCTAAAATATCAATCCATGAGAGCTTTATATTTTTAATGTAAGGTTAGATTTTTGCAGGTTTATGGAATGACTGAGGAAGGTAGTTAACTCATGAGGTTCATTGGGTATCAGGATTCTTATTCTTAAGTTTCAATTCTTTCTTCACAATATTGGAAAGAATTCATAGAAATAAATCAAAACTTTGGAGCTTATGTAATACAGAATATTTAAAATATCTTTATTTATTCCTGTGTAGCCCCTGAAACTGCAAAAATCATGTTATAATTAGAAAATTATTAAAAATTCAAGATCTATTTAATTCTCAGTTCTATATCCTTGTGAAAATCCTGGACTTTATTACTTTCCTATTTTATGAGATCTTTTAATATTTAATATTACATTGACTTTTGATGAGTTTATACAGTTCTGTGCATTTTAATTATCTATCAAATATTCTTTATTCTAATAAACCTTTTTATGAGTAAACTTCTTTGCACATATTTATAATTATCTCATTTAAAGTGACTGGATAATCATAAAATTATTATGGTTCTGATTAGTTGTTTTGCTTTTTCCATTTTTCCAGCCAACTTTTTGTAAAATCCCTCGAGTAATAGGTTTCTTTACTATAAAGATATATGTCCTCAGAATTAAAGAAGCATTGATATGGCCTGTGTATCTGTGTGATTTGAATTATTGTAGCAATTATAATAACATAAACATATTATATCATATAAAATAACCTAAATTTTGAAAAATTTTAGGTATATCTAACTTTGTAGTTTTCATAAGCTATAATATATTGTTGCTTAATTTCACCATGAGAGGCTTAAATATTCAGGTTTTAAATTTTTTTTTGTTCATTTTTAAAGACAAGGTTTTTTCTTTTTAAAGAAGTTTAAATTACAAAAAGTTCTTGTTAAAAAGTGTTATAAAAATTCATCATACGTAATTTTAAATAACGTATATAAAGATTTGGCAGCAAATCTATAAACTGAAATCCCCAGTCTTCACATCTGTATTTGATATCTTTTTGTCTGTATATAATATATATAGTAATTAAACAACTGAAAACCTTTAAAATCAAGCAGTACCCTTATGGGATTATTGCGACTGCAAGTAGCAACTGAAGGAATCTCATATTGTACCTAAAAGGCATTTAAATAAGTTGATGCATGTATATAACTACACTGCTGTCACCACCATTGTATTTTCAACTGATAGCATCAAAAGGTAATTTCTTGTTTTGTACAAGATCTGTGACACAAATATGTGTCTAATAAATATTTCATTTTATTTTATTTATTTATTTATTTATTTTTGAGACAGAGTCTCGCTCTGTTGCCCGGGCTAGAGTGAGTGCCGTGGTGTCAGCCTCGCTCACAGCAACCTCAAACTCCTGGGCTCAAGCAATCCTCCTGCCTCAGCCTCCCGAGTAGCTGGGACTACAGGCATGCGCCACCAGGCCCAGCTAATTTTTTCTATATATATTTTTAGTTGGCCAGATCATTTGTTTCTATTTTTTTTTTTTTAGTAGAGACGGGGTCTCACTCTTGCTCAGGCTGGTCTCCTGAGCTCAAACGATCCACCCGCCTCAGCCTCCCAGAGTGCTAGGATTACAGGCGTGAGCCACCGCGCCCGGCCTAATAAATATTTTATGTGCAATATTGTTTATGTAGAAATTTACTGATTTTGACTCCGTTATATTCCCTGTAATACTACCCATCCAGAATGTAGAATATAAATAAATACAAAGAGGCAAGCAAGTGTTTAATCTGAACAACAAAAACAAAAGAAAACAAAAACTTATTGTTTAAATGTAAAGGGAAAACCTTCTGTTTTCTTTTCATATGTAAGTTCCAATAGTTTTCAATTATTTCAAGTATATTATCCCAACCAATTGTTTCATTGCCAGGGATATCTGATAAATCTAACCTTTTGCAGGCAGAATGGGGGAAGACGTGGGACTCGAATGGGAGTCTGTTCTTTAGATGCTTATAGCTCTATCAATTCCAGATAATCTGGATTTTGTTTGGCTTTATCATTTAATAGCTGACCTTAGCCAAAGTTTTGCCTTAAGTGAGCCTCATGAGTAAGAAATATTGTGATTTCATAGAATTGGTATAAGGAAATTAAATAATGTACACTATATTTAATTTTTCTCTATTAAAGATACACACTATTTATGTGTCTAGTGGACCTTATCACCTTCTCTATTTACTCCTATTTTTCAAGCAGGGTACATCCCAGTAAGAAAATCTTTGGTAACTAGAAATGTTATCACCACCCACATTCCAGAGATAGTTGAAAAAGTCTCTCTCTGAGCTTGTGTTGGGTCTGAACTGAGCATATGGTAGGCATCCAAGAAACCACAATCCTTACTTAGGGTCTTCATAATGTCTTTTCATTACTCCATTTCAAGTAAATGGAAATGAATCATTTATTACTTCAAATCACGTAAGTGAATGTGGAAAACTTACATTCATATAAAGTATGACAGATGACTACTTTTCAAAATAATTTGCTATTATTTTGCCTAAGCAACTTCCATTTGTGCAAATGGATATATGTGAAAGCATCTTTAGACATGCATGAAAAATTATAAACTTAAGGTATACATCTTTAAAACACCATCAAGTAAATTAATAAAGGTAATTTTCCAATTGACAGCTTTGTTTTGATTGTTTCTATACTTACAATTCAGGCATGATTGTATTCTTTAATTTCAGTTATTTGGATATTTCAGAGGAAAATGGCTTGAGTTTTAATTATTCAATAAGAGACAAATTTACATATAAAATTATTTTTCTTTTTCATTAAAATTGGAATAGTTTTATATGTAGTTGTAATCTTGTGCACTAGTATGCCTCTGGTGCCATTATCACAATTGTGCATTACTATTGCTGTATATATAATGTTTTAAATTTTTCTTATAAAAGTATTGCAATGTTTGTATTAAGTTAATTAATATTATTTACCTTAATCAAAATTTGTTAACAGGAGAATTTCACTGTGGATTTGAAGATGGTAACATTTGTTTGTTCACCCAAGATGATACAGATAATTTTGACTGGACAAAACAAAGTACTGCAACAAGAAATACAAAATATACTCCTAACACGGGACCTAATGCTGATCGTAGTGGCTCCAAAGAAGGTATGGATGAGGCTACAGAGTGTTGTGTTCATAGCAATCAGAGACTCTTACAAATGCTATTAATATGAGCTACAAGAGAGTATTTGGGTATAGGTTTGAAGATTATAGAATAAAAAATTAAATTTTATGTACAGTATTAATAATTTAGATATTTCTAAAGTTTGTAGATATTCAATTTTTTCTTAGAACTCACTGATAAATATACTTGAGAGATTGGGAATTTTTTGATAATTCAAGGTTAACATCCAACTTGTTCTCAAGTTTTTATATATTTTGTCTTTAATTAAATAGATCACTTATTCTTTATGTTAAATCCACTATTAGTTATGTATACACACACATTATATAAATGAGATGCAAATCCTATCAGTCTTTACTTTGTGTAAAAACTCTAAAACCTCTCAGTGATTTGAAATTTCATGTTTCCCAATAATAATGTGTTTAAGCATTTTATCTTTTCTGTCTTAAGGTTTTTATATGTACATTGAGACATCACGACCCAGACTGGAAGGTGAAAAAGCTCGACTTCTCAGCCCTGTTTTCAGCATAGCTCCCAAAAATCCTTATGGACCTACGAACACTGCATATTGTTTCAGCTTCTTTTATCACATGTATGGACAACATATAGGTGAGATGACAAGAATTACTGTTTAATTGTAAAGTATATCATAGCTAAGAAGAAAGATTCTCAAACACACAGCATGAAAATAATTTTTGTCAAAGAATGCTGTAATTGACTTTTTAAATGACTTACCTGCAAATTGCAAAATGCGATACTACGAATTTTTCCCTATCATCTAATTTCCCAAATTTAGATTAGAATTTGAAATTTTAGAGCATTACTAAAGAGTATACAAAGTTGAAGACACATTCCCTGCCCTTAGAGACCACACACAGTAATAGAGGCTAAGATAAGTAGTTACATCACTGTGCTGGATAGAATACCACATAACCCTGATAACGGACCTAGAGAAACTCTGTGGAGGTGCGGGTGAGGATGGAGGGAAGATCATGCAGGTCTACAGTTCTTTATGTGCAATTCTAAAACCCAGAAAACTGAACACCAAATTTTTTAAAATTTAATTATTTGGTAGTATATGTTAGCCTGATGTATGCCCTTAACTGATATGAACCTCTTTATAGTCTTTATACCATTTGCAGCAAAAATATTACTGGATTCTGTTCCAGACCATTCCAGGGATGTTACATAATATATAAGAGATATCCTCTATTACCTTTCTAACATAAGACAAAATTCTGAATAGTGAAGGATATCTAGCCCCACAGAGGTTAGACAAGGAACTGTGAATCTGTATCTGGTTGAGGAATGAGGCAATGCTTCAAAACAAAGGAAAACATTTCTCTAGCATTGGCAAGAGGGGCATGTTTTCAACAGGTGGAGATTAGCACAGAGAGGAGTAAGGCACTGGTAATGAGGAATTAAAATATGGGAAGTTAGGATGACATTAGTGCCTTTATATAAATTAATGAAATAATAATATAAATATATTGATATAAACTAATAAAATTAGGCACATAATATATAGCAACTACTATATTACTTAAGCTAAGTAATTCTCTTAATAAGTTTGTAAAACCACTGTCCATCTTTTACCTTGGAGAAAACTGAACCTCAAGAAGTTTGCATGAATTGCCAAGTAACTGGCTGTGCTGGGATTAAAATTTATAGCCAATACTATTAACCTGTATTCTTCACAGTAGAACAAAAGATGACAAGCCTGGAAAAATAGCTCTTATGAAGTGAAAAGTGCCTTCAACACGAAGTCAGGAGACCTGGGCTAGAACGTGGCTATATAGCACTTAGACACTGTAAGACTTTAGAGAAGTCACTTAAAATGTCTGCATCTTAGTTTTCTCATCTGTAAAATGAGACTAATAATTCCTATTTCAGAAAGCTGTAGTTTAAGTTAAATTAGGTAAACCTACAAAATATCTTCCATCAGTCAGACACTCAGAATCTCAGATTACTTTGAATCTCAAATAGAGATCATAATAAAGTAATTGCTGACATTTACAGAGTACTCATCAGGGACCAAGACACTTCATAGATTATTTCTCTTAATCTTCACAATAAACATTTGTGCTCATTAAAATCATTATCCTGTTTTATAGCTAAGAAAACTTAAATAAAAAGAATTTTAATTTCCATGCCATCATATGGCTGATAAGAAGCGAAGCCATAATCCAAAAATGGGAAGCTGGACACACAGTCTGTTTAACCACTCTGCAGGAATACCAGTTGGAGTGTCATGGAAGCTTAGCTAAGCATGTGGCAATTATTTAGTAGTCGGGGTGAGTTATTACAGATTTTGTGCAAACAAAAAAGCCTAATAAGATCTTTGATTTAGGAAAATAAACATTATGGGAGTGGGTAAAATTACTGTGAAACAGAATCTAGCCTGGAAAAGCCCTTAAAAAGCAATGAGAGCACTCAGGAGTTCACTACCACATAACCTATGAAAGAAACAAATCTTCACACAATTGCTAAGCCATTTTATTTATCGTGAGGTTATGAACTCTTTGTAATGCAAAAGTAGGATTAGCTCAACTGTAATTCCTCCCTTTAGTTGATCATGTATATTTTATTCTCTATTTCGAATATATTTGATGGATTTGCTCTTCTTTCAATTTACCTCAGAACAGGAATTTTTATTAGCTTTTAAATAAATAATTCCAGGACCAATATTTTGAATTACTTTATGGTGTAAAATATTTTTTATTTATGAGACTGGCTCTTTTAAGGCTTCCTCTCAAAATTTCTGCATATGTATGCTGTATCCCAAGATAATTTTAATATACTTTTAACTTTACAATTGTTATTCTTATCCTCTTTATTGTCAATGGATGTCTGGTTGAATTTCTACTAGATTTGTTGTGATTATTTCAGGGGTGGAGTTGGGGAGGGCAGTTCTCTATTTTTTAGTAAACATTTAACATTTTGACCCTGTGCTATTTCTTAACTTCATCAGATGGCTGAAGGTTGCAGGTTGGGAATCAGGGTCTGTTACTCGAGTCCCTCTCAGCAGGGCACAGGCAAACTGCTTAATAAATCTAGGTAAAAATACCTGTTCCAGAGATTGAGTAATCAATTAGAACTAGAAGAGGTACTTTATTAGGGAGATCTCCCCATAGTTAAAACCTTCCGTCTTTGCATATTCAGACCCTCATTCATCTGTAAATCCAGGGAGCATTTGTAGTCACTGGTTTTACAAATTTCATTCTAAGTTTTATTCATTCTTTCGGAAACCTAGATTCAAAATTGACTTGTACCGAATTTCTAATAGCCTAATTGCATTTATTACTCCTTGGGTAAGTGTAAATAAATCTTGTAGCTTTAACTGTGGCTAAAGGACAGTATATCATTGGAAAGAGTCATAATTCTCTAACATTCCAAAAATGGGTGATACAATACTTAGAAAAGAGATTTTTCTTTCAAATAAAGTCAAGTATGTTGTATTATTTATCATTACTGCATCACAAACTTACCCCAAATTTTTTGGCTTAAAACCAGAAACATCTATTATCGCACAGTTTCTGTGGGTCAGGAATGTGGGTAAGGTTAGCTGGGTGCCTGTGGCTCAAGGTCTCTCATAAGGTTGTGGTCAAACTTCCAGATAAGACTCCAGTATAATCTGAACACTCAACTTGGGGAGGAAATATAATACTTCCAAGCCCTCTCGCTGGGTTTTTGGCAGGCTTCACTCCCTCACAGGTGTTGGACTATAAATATTGATTTCTTGCTAGCTGTTGATCATGGTTCTCCCTCAATTTCTCACCATGTGGACCTCTCTACAGGGGTGTCTCATGACATGGTAGCAGGCTTCCTTCAAACAAGAAATCCATGAAAGAGAGAGAGAACACATGCACAAGACTTTTTATAACCTGATCTCTATATCTATTTTGCAGAGAAAACAGAGACTCTTAGGAAGGCAACTTTCATCTTGATGTCCTGTTCCTGCATCTAGGAATGTATCAGAAGCCACACTCCTACCTAATTATTTTTTCCCACCTCACTGGAAGTGACATTAGTTCAAGGCCAATTTCCTGACCAGAGCTTTAAATTCCCATCTCTTCATAAAACTTGCTTCCCTATGATTTTTTATTTCTAAACTTATCCTTTCTATTAACTCTTTTTCCTTTTAAAATAAGCACTTCTACAATCCCACATCTCTCTACTTTATCAGTTCTTTCTTTTTTATTATTATTATTATTTCAGCATATTGTGGGGTACAAAGTTTAGCTTACTTATATTGCCCTTGCCCTCCCATCCCCCCAAGTCAGAGCTTCAAACGTGTCCATCCCCTAGACAGTGCGCATTGTGATCATTATGCATGTATACACCCACTCTCATGGGTCTTCATTAACGAACTCCTTTTCCTTTGCCCCCATTTGCTCCACAGTGAAATTAGCTTTCTAGAGGATCCATTCTAAGTTCAATGAATGCAGCCATAACTGCCTTTTGTATTTTTATCTTTAATTTCCTGGTATGATATGATGCTTGTATCTCACCCACTCATCATTTTTAGAAACAAATGAAGTATATAGTTTACTGATATTTAATAAGCTTTTGTCATAACTAGTGTCTTCACATGAGATTCAATTTCTTTTCGAGAACATTAGAAATTCAGCTGATATATTATGAATTAAAATGCCTATTAGTAGCCACAGGAATGCCAAAATCATCTTATGTTTGTTTTTATCAATAGCTGGATATTGTATCATTTACATATAAATATATTGTTAAGAGTAACACAGTATAGCTTTCATTTGGAAACATGTCTTTTCTTTAATCAATTTTGATGAAACATTAAACAAACAAATTGTACCAATGAGGCAGATAACCTCTCAGTTGCCTCCAAACAATCTCAGCCTCTTAGTATTAACATTCTTGTGTTATTTTCTCCCCTTGAATATGAGCTGGAATTATCAACTCAGTATAATAAATAGAACAAGGAAGCAGTTACAGGATATCACTTCAGAGATCAGGTTATAAAAACTCTTGTGCATGTGTTCTCTCTCTCTTTCATGGATTTCTTCTTTGAAGGAAGCCTGCTACCATGTCATGAGACACCCCTGTAGAGAGGTCCACATGGTGAGAAATTGAGGGAGAACTGTGATTAGCAGTTATCAAGAAATCAATATCTATAGTCCAACACCTGTGAGGGAGTGAAGCCTGCCAAAAACCCAGTGAGAGGGCTTGGAAGTATTATATTTTCTCCCCAACTTGAGTCTTCAAATTGTACTGGAGTCTTATCTGGAAGCTTGACCACAACCTTATGAGAGACCTTGAGCCACAGGCACCCAGCTAACCCCTACCCACATTCCTGACCCACAGAAACTGTGCGATAATAAATGTTTCTGGTTTTAAGCAAAAAATTTGGGGTAAATTTGTGATGCAGCAATAGATAAGTAATACAACATATTTTACTTTATTTGAAAGAAGAATCTCTTTTCTAAGTAATGTATCACCCATTTTTGTATTGTTAGACAATTATGACTCTTTTCAATGATATACTGTCTTTTAGTCACAGTTAAAGCTACAAGATTTATTTACACTTACCCAAGGAGTAATAAATGCAATTAGGCTGTTAGGAATTTGGTACAAGTCAATTTTGAATCTAGACAACTTCCACAGGGCTGAAGGAATAGATTAGGATTCTCCATTTAGATATTAGGGGATAGCTACCAAACCATGGGCTGTTTGATAATATTAATAGCTGATATTAAGTCACTCTTTCTGTTAAGAATTAGTCAGTGCTCTCTGTGAAGTCCTGTTTGTGTTTAATACTTCTAATGCCAATGCCATCAATGTGAAAATAATGCTGTAGATGGAAGACATTCATTCAGTAAACTGTTTTGTTAAATGAGATGTATTTAAAAGAGGAGGTAGTGAATAGAATGTAGCCATGATTTATAATCATTTATACTCAAAATCTTATTACAGGTATTTTCCCAGACCCTCTAGTAAAACTCTATGTAATTTCTAATGCATTTACCTTTTATGTACCCAGTTTTGAACCACCAACTACCTCTAATATTTTCTCCTATGTAATTCTTCATTGATGATGGTCCCTTAGACAATGTACAGTAAAAGGTATGTTTAAACAAAATTAATGGTAAGAACTGACTGAGAAAGCTGGTGTTTCAAAATATACAAGTCTCGTTTTCAGTGTAATAAGTAGACAATATGATTTCATCAGTTGAATTAATGGTAATCAAATGAATTAAGTATGTTTGATTCTCACCCAGTGTAACAAGGTTTTAAAAGTAACTTCATTGAAAGTAAGGATTTTTGTGATGGGTATTTTTTTACCCTTAGATCTTGAATTCATTTATTTCTGTTCAAAAGGAAGAATTGCTCATGCTGTATCCCTAGTGGCATTTAGGGTTCTATAGTGGATAAAAGACAAGTATGGTAAAAATTTCTTATCCATCAAATAGTTTTTCATATATTTGGGATAATAAATTACTGAATAAAAAAAGTCAGAAATATCAAAATGTATGACAGGCCCATGCTTTGGGTGAACAAGGGAGAAAACACTGAGGACAACAGGGTTAAAATAAAAGTTTCTATGAAAGAGAAGAAATGAAAAGCATCCTCCAAAAGAGGTAAATAAATAGGAAGTGGAAAACAAAGGTTAGAGAAGGTGAGAAATAGAACCAGTGTGTGACAATGGAGAATACTGTTCTTATAGGAGAGTAGAGAGAATGATAGAAGCAAACAGGGAAAAAGGTCTACGTAAGGGATCTGACATACATCAGAGAAACAGAAAGCCTGATGAAAACTATTTTTTAGGAAAGTCTATTGGACACTAATGTATAGATTCAACTGGATACCAGAAGGCATGGTAATGACTAAAGAAAATAAACTGACATTTTCAATTTAAGATGTAATTGCAATTATATGTTGAAAAAATAATATCAATGGATGCATGCAGCTGTTTCTATTCAAGCAGAAAATGATTTTATAATTTCCTACTTTGAATGTGTGTACAAAACAAATGATACTAACAATTACCTATCAATATACATAGATCTGGCCTAGAGCTATATGCTTTAGGCACATCGTCATCTTTCATGAAATGTGACACTCAAATTAATAAGTCTGTGTTACTGATTATATTAAAACTGTGATATATATGCAAGTAATCTCCATGTCTTAGAATAAACCAACTCACAAGTTAATTCATGCGAACTTGGCAATTTCAAGAATCTATTGGAAATATGTATGTACACTTTAGGACATTTATCTAAAATATATAAAATATATATTTATAGTAAAATAATTAAAAGGCAAATTATGTTAAGAACTTAGCAAAAAAGAAAACTAGGTAATAGTAATTATAAACATTATTTATGCAAATTATAATTTATGTAATAATTTATACAAAATAATATTAAAATAGGAATCATGCTGTTGCATAATGCCATGAATAACCCCAAAGTTTTGGCCATTACTCTTAAGATAAAAGAGCACTTAGGTCATTTAGCCTTTTGCCTGCTATCCTTAAGAATAAGAGGTGAGCAAATTCCTCTTAGCTTTAGCACCTTACTCTTCAGGAAAGGTGATCAAAAGATAAGAATTAGGAGACCTAGGAAAAGAAAAACACAGTTTGAGTTTTGCTTAGCTGCTTCAAACTTGTGTCATATAACTATATAGCATTTGAATATCCTTGGGGATGATTAAATTCTTAAACTTTGGTATCTAGTGCCTACTAAAGCATAAATAGTGTCTCTGACAATTTAAAATTACTTTCAAGGGGTATTAATACAATCCATCATATTCACTGTGGAATTTTTTTACAATAATACTATAATAATGTGCTGAATCAGCTTTGCAGAATCTAACTTCTCTTGAATAACTTTATTCTATTTCACAAGTTCTAATTTTGTTGACCAAGATGACCTGACATAGCTTTAAATATCTTTTGGCACTGAACTCTCTTTTATAAACTTAAGAAGTGGAAAATTACTTGGGAAAAAAGTTTCAAAATCATTTGTCTGTCTATGTAATATTGCTTTTATCATCACCTTTAAAATGTACCAGTGAATAAGTAGTTAGTATTCATTGACCGGGATAAGTACATAATTATTACTATGTACATAATAATATATTTAAATTATAATTTATCTGAGATATTTACTTCAATCAGTTATACTTCGTGTATTTTAAAAAATAAAACAAGTAATACTTGCCTTTTAAAAATATGATCTGGCTGAATTTGAATACAGCTCATTTAATCTGTTTGAAAACCTAATTGGAACTTTGGGGTAATTCAGACCTGGTTTTTTTAGACCTAGGCAAAATATTTTTCACATATCATGTATTTGACAAACATAAGTGGAAATAAATCAAGTTTGTATTTATATTACATATGGAAAAAGAAAATGTTAAGTAAGAAATGTAAATTTGATCACCAAGTGGATTCCCTGATTGAGAAACCATCTATTTAATACTGATACAATACCTTATTATTATTGATATAATAATGATAAATTATATATATTAATTATGTTTCATTAAAGCATATATTTATTACTTTAAATTCTGAAAGATATATAGCATGCACTATTTTGTTGGCAAGTTACAACTAATAGTTTTAAAAATGTTTTATTAATGTTTAACAAAAATAACCATTTATTTATTTGATAACAGGATCAATTTTCTGTCAATTTAATCAAAACAAAAGGTCATGCTACCTAACAGAAATAAAGCCTCTAAATAAAATAGAAAAAGAAAAGCCCTCAAAGTGATTTGGTTAAAAATGCCCTAGGATTATTCCTATTAAGAATGAATAAAGAGGAAGAAAATAGAGAAAAAGAGTGAGGACAAATAAGATTCCAAAGAACATTTCACAAAATAAAAAGAGGCTAACATGGCACACAGTCGAAGCAGCATATACTGCTGAAAAAGACTTATTATTATACTTTGGGTGAAAGTATAATTTGTACAGTATATGCTTTATATGTCCAATAAAATATATAAGAATCTGAATTTTATGAAACAATAGAAGATAAGATGATAGAACTGTAAACCAAGAAAAAGAAGAAATGGGATAAAAGAGCTCTATGAGATCAGAAAAGGATGTAACAACGTAAATAACACAATAGCAAGATAATGATGACGTTAGAAACAAAGGAACAGAATCTATTCTATGAAAAATAAAGTCAGTACTGTGGAGGACAAATTTGAGATCATGTCTTACATTGAAGGAGAAAAAGATAGAAGATAATAGATTTTGAAACAAAAAGTGAAAAAGTGAAAATGTAGCACCAAAAGATAAAAACCACAAAAGAAAACTAGAGAACTTTTTGGATAAATATATATGCATTAGTCCTAAATACAATACTAACAAATTGAATCAAACTTATAATAAAAGAATACCAGTCTATTACCAAGTAAAATTTATTCATGTAATATAACACTAGTTCAATATCATGGGTTGTGTTAATATAATCTATCACATAATTAGGAAAATTGAGAAATATTTTAATATCCTTATAGATAACAAATATAGTGCTGCTTATGTATGAGACATAATATATAGTTTATATACTTTGATTTTAATTCTCACAAAATGACACTAATTGTCATCATTCACCTGATAAGGAAATGGAGGCAAAGAGAGATTTAGAGACCAAGCCAAAGTCATTCAGCTACGATATGATGAATCTATTCATAGTTTTTTTTGCTTAAAAAGTGGGTACTCATATTCATGCACTTATATATAATATGCTATGAGTAGTCTTGTGTATAAAGAATTAAATAAAATTCCTATAAAAATTTGAAGGATAACTATTTTGTATCATATAACTGTATATATGTAGGTAAATATGCTTTTTAAAAACTAGAGATAACATACACCAAAATGTTAAGGAGGCTACCTCTGAGTGATTTAATTTAATAGTAATTTTTATATCATTTTTTTCTGCTCTTCAGTATTTATGTACAATATTCATAAATAAATATTATATTATATGGAAGATATATAAGCACATTTAAGCTATACATATTAACATATTACCAATAATTTATATGATTATCTGTAAAATGATCAAAATTAATCTTGAAGCCATGCAGTACTAAATGGTACCAATTAAGTCATACTGCCTTAAACAACTATAAAAATATATTAGATGGCTGTTTTTAGAAAGTAGACCAAAAATTGTAGTATATAATTACAAGTGTGTAAAGAAATGGAGTAGATGAATTATATTGTTATAAGACTGTCACATTTCTTGAGTGAGATATAGAATGTGAAAAGTATCAGGTGTGAAATGAACAGGATAAGATGATGGAGGAACATGTGGAGGGGATGTGAATTAGAATTGTGAGTATGAAGAAGTAAAATATTGACTAATTGGACTCTGAAAAGTTATAAATGCCTCTTGGTAGCTCTAGAATAACCACTAAAACATAATAAAAAGATATGATTAAGAAGTCAGTAGAGGAAATAAATTAAAATCTAAAAAATATTTGATCATCTGACAAGAAGGAATGGAAAAAGACATGGAGGAAGAAAAACAGAAGAGACAAGTGAAAAACAAGATGGCATATTTAAGTCTGAACATAGCAATGACTACATTAAATATAAATGAACTTAAAACTGAATTTAAAGGGACTAATGCAAGGAATAACATATGTAAATATTACAAATATGCTGAGGGGAAGTAACAAGACACACACAAAAAGTACATACTGGATAATTCCATTAATATGAGATTCTAGAAAAGGCAAAAATCACTGATTAGTGATAGAAGTCAGATCAGTAGTTACCTAGCCACAGGAATGGTGGCTGGAAAGAATCGCTACACAGGAAAGTGAGGGAACTGTTTGGGAAAATGTAAATGTTCTGTATCTTGATTGAGCGGCACTTATGTTGTATTAATAGTATACATTAGTATAAAATTATTGACCTGTATACTTTGAATTTTATTGCATGTAGACTGTACCTCAATAAAGTTAATTTTTTAAAAATATATCTATTAAAATTTCAATTGTCTAATGAGTAAGATGTAAGACTCAGAAACTTGCCAAGTTCAAATCCTGTTTCTGCTATTTTCTTACTGTATAACATAGGGCAAATTACTTGAGTCCTCTAAATTTTCTCATCGACAGTGTGGGGATAATAATGATAAATACTTCATAGGGTTGTTGAGAGTATTAATTCCTCATCTGGAGTTAAGTGTTCAACATATATTTTATTGTGTTAATATTATTATTTATGATCATTACTATCATTAAAATGTACAACACTGAAACTGTTGAAAGAGAGGTATCAAATGATGAAAATAAGATATCTTTATTTTATTTTTAAATAATTCTTTTAGAAGAAAAATGGGACTTGGGTGAAAATTAAACTGAAAAAAATAAGCTAAATGATATTATAATATGAGACAACACAATAGGATCAAACCATGAGCCAGTGAGTACATGGTTACATTCTATATTAATTTTCTATGGCTACTGTAACAAATAACAATGACCACAAACTTTGTGGCTTAAACAACACAAATTTATTCTCTTACAGTTATGGAGAATAGAAACCTAAAATAAGTATTATGGGGCTAAAATCGAGATCTCAGTAGGGCTCCTTCTGAAGGCTCCAGGAGAGAAGCTGTTTCCTGGGCTGCTTGTATTCCTTGTGGCCCCTTCCTCCATCTTCAAAACCAGCTGTGTAACATCTTCTCTCACATGACCTTCTCTCCGGTATCAAATTTCCCACTGTCTCTGTTTTTTAAAGATACGTGTGATTGCATTTAGAGCCCACCCAGATCATCTGGAGTAACCCCCCATGTCAAAACCTTAATTTAACCAAGTCCCTTTTGAATACCAGGAATCATTCACAGGTTCTAGGTTACCTTGGGCATGGTTATCTTCAGATAAAATGTCAAATGTGGTAAGAGCAAGATAGGAAATGAGAGAAAAGAGGACCAGACACTGGAGTGTTCTGCAAAATTTCTCTTTAAAAAGTTTACAAGTGTTTGGTGTTTGGTCTAGGAGAAACAAATTTGAAGCAAAAACAAATACACAAAATAAAATTTCATTGTTATTTTTAGGTGTCTTAAATGTTTATCTACGTTTGAAAGGGCAGACAACAATAGAAAATCCACTGTGGTCTTCAAGCGGGAATAAAGGACAACGATGGAATGAGGCTCATGTTAATATATATCCAATTACTTCATTTCAGGTAAGAAAATAGCAGTCATTTCCGCTAATAGATTGCTATGTGTGAGCACACATTAAAGGTGGATTTGAGCAAATATTAAAATATGAGTATTCAAACATTCTGTGATATGAGCATCACAAAAATCATGATTAAGCTTTCTTTCGTTCTAAACGCTCTTTCACAAAGAGAAATACCCTTTTCTTTTAGTAATTAACACCTAAAAAGTAATGTGTTTGAATAATTTTCTATCAAAATTCAAATGATTCGTCTGGAGAAAACATAATCTAGGCAAATTGCGATTCTATAAAATCACATGCCTGTATTAATCCCTGAAGAAAAACAATATAGGTTTTTGTAATAATGGAACTGGGTAGGTAATCAATTCTCAATTAACCTGTTTGAATTTTCCTTGATGGGATTTTATATACTTTTAGCAAAAGGTGTTACTTTGAGGTAATGTCATATCAGTAATTTATCACTCTTTGATTATCAAAGTCAGATAACTTTAAATAAGTCATTTTCTTTGTTTTTATATAGAAAAAGAAGTAAGGCCCGGGCGCGGTGGCTCACGCCTGTAATCCTAGCACTCTGGGAGGCCGAGGCGGGTGGATCGCTCAAGGTCAGGAGTTCGAGACCAGCCTGAGCAAGAGCGAGACACCGTCTCTACTAAAAATAGAAAGAAATGATCTGGCCAACTAAAAATATATATAGAAAAAATTAGCCGGGCATGGTGGAGCATGCCTGTAGTCCCAGCTACTTGGGAGGCTGAGGCAGAAGGATCGCTTAAGCCCAGGAGTTTGAGGTTGCTGTGAGCTAGGCTGATGCCATGGCACTCACTCTAGCCCGGGCAACAAAAGCGAGACTCTGTCTCAAAAAAAAAAAAAAAAAAAAAAAAAAAAAGTAAGGCTTAGAGAGTTAGCTGTAAAGATATAGAAATTTAATGACTATAACAGTGGCCATCACAGCCAGAGACATCGATGATACAACTATTTCAAGGGAGTTAATATATATTTAGTAATTTTAATAACTATATTAAAGTTATTAAATATGTATATGCCTGGATTATGTTTTCTCCAGGCGAATCATTTGAATTTTGATAGAAAATTATTCAAATATTTTTTAAATCTTTAAAATGTACTAAAATATTTCCAAAATCTATGACACGTGATATGCTCTATTGTTCTATGCCTTATTGTGCAAGGGTTCAAATCCATTTTATCACATTATATTTATAGCATTGGAGTTTCTTCTACTAGTGATTTTTTGTATGCATTTCACGGCATATGTTGTCAGGGTATAGAAAATCAGAGACACTCCTATCTGCCAATTTTTAATTGGTGGAATGCCTTTTTCTTATAATCTAATCCATAAAATTCTTTTTTTTTTTTTTTTTAAGAATTGAACTCCAGCTATGTCTGACTTTATTGTATAACATATCATAAGATTCTAGAAGGAAATGTTAAAAGGTCCTTTGCTTATAATCGGGGAAGGTGAACACTTTGTTACATGTTTCATAGAGCGTTTAAAAACAGAAACAAATTTCAAAATGGATTATGGATGGACTTTCGTTTTCATAACTTTTTTACTCATAATAATAACAATAACTGCCATTTATCTAGTGCTTACTGAAAGCCAAGCATTTTATAAAATACTATATTGTATATGATCTCACTTAATTCTTTTTTTTTTCTTTTTTTTAATTTCAGAATATTATGGGGGTACAAACATTTTGGTTACATATAATGTTTTTGCCTCACACAAGCCAGAGCTACAAGCATGTCCTTCCCTAATCCATAAAATTATAATTGCTTTAGAGATTGCACCTCTAAATTGAACCAGGATGATAAAAATGCATACAGTCAGCCATTCACTATGGTAAAGAATAAGGAAATAAGAATAGCCAATTATCTACAAATACATCACTGATTGACTCCTGTCCAGGTGTGGTGGCTCAGCTCTAATCTCAGCACTTTAGGAGGCCGAGGTGGGAGGATTGCTTGAGGCCAGGACTTTGAGACCAGCCTGGGCAACGTAGTAAAACCTCATCTCTACAAAAAAAAATTTAAAAAATTAACTGGGTGTAATGGTGCATACCTGTAGTCCTAGCTGGGGTGGGAGGATTGCTTGATCCCAGTTCAAGGCTTCGATGAGCTGTAATAATGCCACAGCACTCCAGACTGGGAAATAGAGCAAGATCCTGTCTCTGGAAAAAAAAAAAAAAAAAAGATAGGCTCCCATATGACTCTGGGAAAATAACAGAATCATTTTGTTTCTCAGAAGAACAATACAATTGTTTATTAAAATTGAATCTATGGAAGCATATCATTAAACTAAAGTGGGAAGACAGAATTCTAAAGCATTATTGATAAAAGTAACCTTACCATTAAAATGCATTAAAGATCCTTCTTTCTAAAAGTTGTTATTCTAGACATATTTTTGCTTGCTACATGACTACCTCTCCAACACAAAATTAATAAATTAAATACATATACAATAAAAATTTAAGAAAATAGTTACGTCAATGTTGCCTTCAAGATAATGCTTTATTGCTATTTACATCAGCTTAATAAATATTTATTGAGTGCCTTCAGGACAATCATAACCGTAGACAATGGTTTGACAATACTTATTGAGTTCCTACTGTATGCCAGGCACATTGCTAGGCATGAAGATTTAAAAATGATGAAAATATATTTTGCTGTATTTGGTAGGATTAGGGCAAAATTTCAAAAAAAGTAAAATTAATATAGTGTTAGTCTTATAATGCCACTTAATTTTTCAATCTATACCAAGGAAAATATTTAACCATCTCTTTTAATGCTTTACTTCTTTCATGGTATAATTCAAATGTTTCTCAGTGGTAAATTATAAGAAACATTAGGAGACACAAAGTACTCTTTACATTTTCTTAGTTTAGGTGAAAGAGATTCTGAAGATCCTCTCCTCTTACATCCTCATTCAAAGATTTAGAAATAGGTTTTGAGACAATTTTTGAGACAATTATGATACAAATACTTAACACTAAATAGGGACTGGAAAAGAGATTATAGTATTCTCATTACATCATGCTACCTTTACGTTCTAACTACTACTAATAATAATCTAGAAAATATTGTCCTCATTAGTAGACATTAAACGCTCATGTATCGTATCTGAAATTCTAAGCCAAATTCCAGGGCAATTGTAGAGACATGATGACGGCTCCTGAATTAACCATTGAAAACATTTTCTAATTGCAGCTCACATGCAGTCTATTTCTTTCTGTGTTTGCCAACAGTCAAAATCTCATGTTATTATTTTAGATTAGAAGTTTTGACAACTAATTGACATTTATCCAGAAAGTTGAACTGGCAGAGTCTTCTGTGGTTAAACTCCTGTTAATATTTGGGGTACTTTCCCCAGGCAAAAAGCCAAGGCAATCCATTGAGTCTATTTATGTTGCCTCTCTTCAAATTTCATTCATAATAGTTGAGGATAGTTCAATTATTTGTTGAACCAGTAATGAAATAAAGGTAGCGTTATTAATGCTAATAGCTGTTTTCAAATATATATGTATCCTGAAGTTTTTCAAAATGGCATATGCCTGTGCTCCTCAATCCCCAGCCCGCGGACCAGTAGTGGTTGTGGCCTGTCAGGGACCCGGCCACAGAGCTCCTCCCCGCCCCGCCCCCCATCCGTGGAAAAATTGTCCTCCATGAAACTGGTCCCTGGTACCAAAAAGGTTTGGGGCCACTGATACACTGTCAATTTTCAAACTACGTTCTTGGGCTTTTGCATTTGCCTTAGGTGTAATGATCAGAAGTACTTTGTCTTTTGTCAGGAAGAAAATATGTCGTGAACATTTGCAGAAGGCACCATTAACGATAGTCAGATCATCAAAAATGCATTGTATTCTTTGATTCCCCTGTTTACTGTTAGTCATTAGTGCTGCAAGTAGCTTGTCTTTTCTTGCTGAGAAATCATATTTGAACACAAGCTTTCATGGCATCATCTCTATATTTACATCTATATATGTTTTAAAGCATTATAATGTATGTAAGAAACTGACCATTGATAAATTGAAACAATTTTGTGTATTACAATTCTAATGCAGAAGTCCACATAATTTTTTTAATTCCCATTTGAATTTACTCAAGAGTTTATCTTCTGATTATGTGGTATTTCTTGTATATTAAGTTTTTGAATTGCATGAACACACTGTGAAAACATTTAAATTTTAAGCTTGTCATTTCAATTAAGGGAAATCATTTTAAATAATTTCAACATGATTGCGTGGGAACAACAGATTTTGTAATTTTATCCCTCTTTTAGGAAACCAAAGCTTCAACATTTTCTCCATGGATGCCTTGGTGCTATTAATTCCTTCCTCACGTCAATTAAACCAAATGTATTTCAGACCTACTCAGGAGGAAAGGAACATATTAATAGTTTTATCTCTGTAATGTATTAGTTGTCAGAATCATGATGGAACTACATAAAAATATGACATAGTTAACTTTTTAAACCAGAGAGCCTGGTTTAAAAGTGAATATGATTAAGAATATTTTTTCTTTGCCTAAAGATCACATTGTCTATATTAAAATGCATCATATTTACTGGACTGTTACAGTTTCTCATCTTTATATTTGAGAAAAAGTTGCATGTCAGCAAAGATTTATTTTTATAAGCACTTGAAAATTTGGCTAAGGCACATTCTTTGAATTTAATATGTAAGTATATTATTTCTATAATCTACCTCACAGTGAAAAATAGTATAAAAGAAAACATTATCTCTCTAGATCTTAGTCTAGAAGCCATGTATCAAGCTATTGGCATCTATAAAATTTAATTACAATAATTCAAAGATACAATTATAGTCGAGTTCAGAATATAAACAGAACAATGCAATAAATATTTATTTGTGAAAGTCAACCAATTATAAAAAATCTATATCTTGTCAATAGCAAAACTACTATGAAAATTAGAAGGAAACAAACAAACGTACCATGCAGGACCTTTCTCTTTCTTTCTGTTTAAAAAGGACCCTGAGGAAGAATTACTGTATATTTCTCTGACCTGTTGGAGTAGATTCCCTATCATCAATCACAATATTATAAATAAATATTTAAAAACACTAATTATGACTATACCAAGAGTTTTATTGTCAGAAATTATATTTTTATATCAGTAAATAACTATTAATTTCCTGATTTATTTCCACACAATGTCTAAAACTCATGCTATGCTCATATATAGAAAAAAATCAACTTATTTTATTCAATGATAAAATGTATTATCAATTGTTGTAAAGGTAAATGCAAATAACAGATTTGCAAATCAGTCAACTTTTATTACTGTACATCTTTGTTCATTCAATATCACCAAGGGATGCAGTATGCATATAAGGGAATGTTCTAAGTATAGACGGCCCTCTGTACACATGACAATTCGACTTGTGTTGATTTGTATCTTGCTGTTCAGCTGACTACAGCTGACTACAGTCAACATGTTGCCAGCAGGCAGGCAGCACACATATTAAGGTCCATCAGTTCACTTACTTCATGGGGTTTACTACAAGCAGCACCCTAAGAACCCCTCTCAATCTTGACCATAAAAGCGGCTGTCCTTCACAACTTCTCCAACTCCGGTCTTTGTCTTTAGCACAAGCCTTGGTCCAACCTTGTGATTTTGGTCAAGCTGCACAGGGAGGCAGGGAGGATGAAAAAGGAAATTAATAGAAAAAGGAGGATTGTTTAATACTTTAAAGGCAGTAGCAGAAGTTTTCAAATGCTTTGAGCAATGGCAGGATCGTTGTAATTAAAATATAGCTTCCCTGGGAAAGCAGCTTTGAAAAGTTCAGGAATGAGTTTGATGACATATACATTTCAGTTTTGGTTTTTATATATAATCCCCTTATTTTATATGACTCCTGCCTGCAGGTAACAAGAACTTACTAAGTAAAAATAATTGTGTACTTTAAATAAGAAAAACTTGATTTCTAAGGGGGATCTAGGAAAAAAATTTTTAAATAAGAAAAACTGTGGATAATAGCTAAGGCATGAAGTACATGTACTCCCAAGGCTGTTTCCCCAGCATCCTTTCCAATGAAAGAATTATGACTTCGGCTTCAACTCTGTAAATTTCAAGTGTAAGCAGGTGCAGAACATTTGACCTGCCCTTTTAGACTTTTCACCACAACCCATTGCCCAACACTGCGCATGGGAATGCAATCCGCTTATCTTTCCCAGGGTTACATTGCAAACCCTGTGTTGTACTCTACAATCAGTATTTACTCCCTTTCCCTTCCCATTTCCATCTTTTAAAATTAAAATTCTGGATGACTAAGGAGATATCCCCTTTACTATACCAAATTCTCCTAACTAAAACATTCTTGCTTCTCCTTCATTCCAGAATTAAAACTTGATTGGCAGGCAGAAATCTCCCTTTGTTCCATTCAATCACTTAAAATACCTGCATAAAATTAAAAATTATTGTGATGGCAGCACTCTGCCTTCATCCAACAAAATATTAGCCTTGTGCTCAAAATAGAAAATGTATAATTTTATGGAACCAGACTGATGTGCAGCATGAATTATTGAGTTCTGTTTGTCTTCAAGATTCATTCCATTCATGTCGTTACCTTCATGAGAGAGGAGTCAGCATCACATGACTGAAACTAAGAAAGGGGTGGAGATAAGTGTTGATTTACTCTAACATAGATTATTATCGGGTAAGGGGCACATAGGAAAGAAGGTAAATAGACCTAACTGTAAATTAGGGACAAGGCTATTCCTTCTCACAGATGATTGCTGATAGGCACAATTTATGAATACCTTAAAGAACCATGTCCTCTAATTAAGTATGTATAATAATTATTTGAAATTACTCATCCCAGCCTTGTTCATAACAACAGAAAATAATTTTAATGTCTAACAATAACAATAAGGTACTAGTTAAATAAATTATATCCACTATTTGGAAAATTCTTTAGCCATTAAACTGACTTTCCCTATATTAAATTCTCTCTAATGTTCATACCACCTATTTTTTAAAAAATTCTCTCACATGGACCTTGTGATTTAAATAGTCCTCTGAGAGATTTTTAGCCACTTCCCAGATACCTTCCCAGACACCACCTTAACTCAAATGCAAGTCATTATCTCCAGGCAACCAAATTAATAATTCATTGTGAATTCTATCTGTGCACTGAGAATTTGGTAAACAACTGCCTTGGTTCAGAATATTTGAACTTGGTCTGCCATTTTGTTTTGGCTTCAGTGATACAGGACATTTTGTATGTTTTTCAAAGAGATGACTTTGGACAATCTTTATTAACATTCTTGTCTCAACATAGGTAAGCAGGAAACTTTTTTTTTTCCGAATTTATTTATTATTTTTTTAAATTTCAGAATATCATGGGGATACAAATATTTTCATTACATATAATGCCTTTGCATCCCCAAAGCCAGAGCTACAAATGTGCCCATCCCCCATGTGGTGCACTCCGCACTCATTAGTTATGAATTTACCCATCCCCACCATCTCCCTCCCACCTCCCCAGCACCTGATGAATATTACTTCCATGTGAGCACCTAAGTGTTGATCAGTTAGTACCAATTTGATGGCAAGTACATGTGGTGCTTGTTTTTTTCATTCTTGTGATACTTCACTTTGAAGGATGGACCACAATGAGATATCAGCTAACTCCAGTTTTTATCAAAAAGTCACAAAACAACACATGCTGGTGTGGATGCCAAGAGATAGGAACACTCTTACTCTGCTGGTGGGACTGCAAATTAGTACAACCTCTGTGGAAAGTAATTTGGAGATGTCTCAAAGAACTAAAAATAGAAATACCATTTGATCCAGCAATCCCACTACTACGCATCTACCCAAAGGAAACTCTTAATATATTAATAAAACTTCTCAAATCTTTCTCTCCTATCAAATCATGAAAATTATTCTTTGTGTTATGGGCTATATTTAAGTGGAAGACAAGGAATCAATACAAAAGTGGACACCTACTGCCTCTGCTTACTACTTGGAGATTTCCATTGATAAAATTATGATACCATATCATAGAACAATGAATTAATTTCTCAAAAGTAGCTTAAATTTTCTGAAAATCACCTAATATTTGTCTTTAAAGAGATGCTTACAAAGCCAGACAAAACACCAAAACACATAAACAAAAATTTTGACATTGATAAAAATAAACCTTTACTCACATTTGTTGCAATGAAATAAGACTGGAAATTTTATTTAAAATACACATAACTGCTTGATATTAGAAGCAGCTCTTTATCAAACTAATTTTTTTTTTAGAAAGACCAAACTAGATATTTTATTTTTACATGTAAAAATGTCTCTAGGAATATAAACCACTAAATGTATAAGCTGCCTTTTAGTATCAAAAGGATTAAAAGATTTTTTCTGGGAGCATACATAATTTGGGAGTTGTAGAGAAAATTCTAAAAGAGTCTTGTTCTGTAAAAATGAAACAATATAAATTTGCTAATTATCCTTATATTGTCATTGTATCCAGAATTTAGTAATAAAGGGAGTCCGATCTTATTCATTTATTCTTTCAATATTTGTGTACTAAGCCTCAGTGCCCACTGCTATTGCTGACACTGGGAATTCAAAGGTCTGCGATGAGACATCCAACCTAAATAGACTCATAAATATCGAAAAGTTTTAAATATAGAATATCAAAAGTGAAATCATAGAGGTAAATCACAAGGCAAATGTAGGGAATATGAGGAATCTATTCAACTTATTTGGTAGAAATCAAACAATTTGAAGATGACATATTTTTGTTTTAGGCTTCATTAGACATAATATTATAAGGAACCCGTAATTGATTCATTCTATAAAATATTTCTAGAAAACTAATGTTCTGAATTATGTTTAGACAAAACTGGAGAGAATCTATTTCAGAGAAAGTTTGCTCAAAAAAAAAAATTTTCCTCACCTCTGAAAATTAAAAGAGGATTTGTAGCATTGTTTTTATTGTATCATTCAAATAAATTTATTATTGTTTTAAAATCAACACAGAACTTTTTATGTGAAAAACTAACACTGCTTAAGGAAGATCCCATTGTTGGTTTTGTTATGGAAATTTATGTGTTTTTGTAAGTAACAATTTTGAAGAACATCAGGAATAAAAGATGCCAGAATTATTGCCAAGTTTACATTTATCTCCTCAATTTCTCAATTGAAATTGATCTGCACATCAAAACTCCACATTTAGGTTTGTTTCATTCATTTTTGTAGCTCATTTTTGAAGGTATTCGAGGTCCTGGCATAGAAGGTGACATTGCCATCGATGATGTATCAATTGCAGAAGGAGAATGTGCAAAACAAGACCTAACAACTAAGAGTAAGTGTCTGGTTTCATGTGATGTTTAAGTAACATAACTACTACTAAATTATTATATTCTAAATTTAAAAAACAAAGTTATTTTTACTTTATTTAGAAATTTCTTATATCTAAGACCCTAAAGTTTTGAAGGTATTTTTAAAATTAAGGTATTAAATTCAATTGTAGACATATCTGACCTAAGATAAAATAGAATTAATTTTGATTTGAATTGATGTAAGGAAAGCCCACTTTGATTTTTAATTATTTTATTTTATATTATTTATTTCAGAGGATTTTTAAATTTTAAAAAATATTTGGCAAATCCATATACTCAGCACACATTTATATAGCCATAGATGTTTTTATTGCTTCAGCGGTTTATGAATATATTTTCTAGATCTAACTTTGCCAACCATTTTCGTTAAAATGGTTAAGGCTTTTTTGTAAAGACTCTTAGAGTGTGTGTGTGTGTGTGTGTGTGTGTGTATGTATATATACTGTAATGAAGTAGCTCTATTTTTTTCTGATACAATTAAACTACTTTTATCTGCCTACAAGATAGTTTAATAATTTGGTTTTCACTTTATATCATAGTTTGACTATTAAGGTTTAATGGTACTATAAAATTTTATTTTTCACCACGTGTTCATTTTTTAATAGAAGATTTATAAATTAGAAAAAGGTACATAATTAAAAAAAATAAAATTATGTGTTGAGCTGCTTCTTGAAATCTTCATCTTCATATAACACATTTGAAGCTAAGAAGTCTAAAATCATTCCTATTAAAAATGACTGCAACTGAAGGACTTTAATCTGGCTATGTAAAGTGGTAGTAATCAAGCTAAATTTATACAAATAACTCAATTATTTAGCATATACAAAAGCATGAAAATACATGTTACATAAGTCTAGAACAAATCAGAGTCTTTACTGATTTACTATATTTGACAAGAAATGATATCAGTCTACATGTTAAAAGTCAAATTTGTACAACTATTCACTGATTGCTCATATAAACTGAATTGACTCCATTTTTAAGCATTGTAAAAAGACAAAAACTAAGATTATGTATAACAATGAGCCATTTTGCTCATAGTTTCTTGTTATTACACTTAGCATTTCAAATAACACATTTAGTAAAAATTCCTCCCTGCCTCTGGCTAGTTCTGCTTTAGAAAACCGGAAACTACACGCAAAGGAACCAGGTTTGTTTAATGCACAGAAAAACATGCTTTCTCCTCAGAGGAGAATGGGATTCCTTTTGAACCTCACACATCAATCAGTGACAGTAACATTTCATTAACTGAAGGTAGTTAAAATCCCATACAGAAATTTTACATTTTCATAATTTAATCACAAAAACACCATAAATTAATTTTGATAAATTGAATTAAACTTTCCATAGGGAGAAAATATTTTACTCCCTAGAGGAGAATGCATAAACTGATAAGAGTAGCCACAGTAAAATGACCATGAAAGCCCATAGGAACCTCATTACTGCACCACAGAACATTTTTATAATCAGTTTTTTTTCTCTTAAACTAATAAATCCAGAGAAATGTGTGGCAGTTTTAAATAAGACATATCTGTATTTATTGCAGGCATTTTTATTTAACCTCTATAAATCAGGAAAAAGAATCCTAATTAAATAAAAATATTCTATTTAGTATGAGAAAGTATTCTGTTAAATTTGTGTCTAATTATCATTTAGTAAGTTCATTTTGAAGAATAGTGTTTGATTGCTTCATGAATATTAAATTAATGTTTAGTTTTAAGTACGGACCAGCCTGATGGACACAAGCATTTTCCTAACTGCTCAGGTTCCCAATCTTTCTCACGCAGTGAATGGTACTATGTACCACACCATCATGAGCTAAAATTGTATGTCTCTATTTTAAAAGCCTGGCTTTCTCCTAGACATGAGCTATTTTGTAACTTTAGCCAGGTTAATGAATTATTGGGGATGCCTGTGTTAGCTCCCTAGGTAAAATATGCATTCTAAGAGGAATCATTTGGACACAAGGCTTTAACTAAAATACCAATTGCCACAGGACTCTCAAGGCAGATTGGTGGAAGGGATTTTTCACTTAGAATGGACTTCACAGTGCTTCTAAAAAGTTAAACTGAAGATAAAATTATTTACACAATTTATAAATAATGGACTGATCTAAACATAGATAATCTACTAGTTGCAATAATTTCTCTACCAATAAACCATCCCTCTCTAATTTTCATTATGAGCGATTTTTCTCTTAGTTTCCAAGCTTAAATGCTTCTGGAAGCTTGAAATAAAATAAAAGCTCATCTTTTTAAGGTTTTTAAACATCTTCTCAATGTGCATGCTTTCATATGTCTAGCAGAACTCTGAGGTTGAGCTCAACCGCAAACCTACGTGAATATCTTATAAATAAGTTTTCATACCATATTATGTCAATTTGAAATATGCAAATATTTTTATTTTATCAGATGCCTTGCCACATATTCAAGTTATTTTCCTTTTCACTTGCCTTAGCAATGAAGCTGATAAATGAAACTAAACAAAATACATATTTTCCAAAAATATTTTCTTTTCTATATACTTAAGTTGTTTTGTGAGTTCACCAAAGTTGTGTTAGTAGCTACGTGGAGTGCTTATTCTCCTTTATTTTATTTTTTGGCATTTATTTTCCTTATCTTTAGATTCCGTCGATGGTGCTGTTGGGATTTTGGTTCATGTATGGCTTTTTCCGGTTATCGTCCTCATCTCTATCCTAAGTCCTCGAAGGTGACCTTATCCTGGCAGAGGCTATAAAAGATTCACCAGGCACTGGCATGAAGAAAGAGTCTTTGTAAATGGACATTGAAAAAACAAACTACCAAAGATTCCTCCACTGACTACTGACTCAAAAATAAAATAATAAAAACAAATTTTTTTAAGCACTGGGGATAAAAAGACATCATGGAAGTATAACTTATTCCAAACTACACATAAAAGGTAATCTTGACCTGAGTAGCGAAGAGACCTTCAGGTGCTTTTGTGGCTAAAAAGATTACAGCATCATCTGGTTGAACTCTGGAAAAAAAAAAAAAAGAAAAAAAAAAGAGCTATAGAAATCCTTGTCAAAGCACAAAGTCACGGCTGGTTTTGTTTCAAATGAATAGTTTGCTTGTTACCATGGAAACCTAATGGCCTGCCAACAAAAACCTCACTGTAAACAGGGTACGTGAAGAGCTGGCATTTATTTTCCTTTCGAGAAGGTTTTACGTAGAGAATTAAATAAATGTAGGCCCTTTTACCTTTGGCTGTTACCCTTCCTTGAAAATAACCCGAACTCAGAATTATTTAAAGCATTCATGTTCCTCCCCACCTTATCCCCATCCCACCTTTATTATTATTATTTTTTCTCCCATGGCTAAGCTAGATAACTGTATGCTGTCTCTTTTTGCATGCACTACTATCCAGGATGGTAAACCTGGGCTTACATATTACACAGGCTTATCGGAGTTTGCTTGCGGCCACTTGAACACCCAAACTGCGTCATCTGTTCCAACGAAGAAACCAAACCACCATCTTTTATAAATTGCCATGGAAACCAAGTGCCTTCAATGAAACAAGCCTGAATAATTTTCAACTCAGAAGCTTGCACTGCTAAGAGTGGTTTGTGTAAAACTGTTTTATAAACAAACTACAGAGCCTAAACGTGCAAATTACAGGCAAGACAACAAAGCCGCTTCTGAAGAAGAAAGGACGGAGGCTGCTGCGTAAGCCCATGCAGACAGGATATTTGTTGTTTAACCTCCCAGACAGCCATGGCCTTTCGGCTTATTGTCCATTAGAAAATAACTTCCATTGAGACCAGACATGGAGCAACACTTTTTTTCTTCCAGGTTATTAAATGGGTCAACCAGAGCAAAAGGTTGTTAAGATGATACTTAGCGCAGAAGGTGGTAAAACACAAAAGTGATTTTTTACTCTAACCTCCATTTGAAATGAAATTGGCCCTAGCTTTAGAGGGAACAAGAAAATGTTTGTGATTGCAGTGCAAACTCTACAGCGGAACTGGGCCTGAAAAATCTGGCTTTATTCTAAACACTGAGGGTAATATGCCTCTGCCCTTTAGTCAGACTCTGTGCAAATTGTGAAATATTATTTTATTATTTTACCAAGATTAAAAAACACTTTTACAAAAAAACAAAAACCTGTAAAAATGATTTTGAGCTACCTGAGGACAAATCATACCTTTAACCAGCCAGTTTTCCAATGCATTGTAAATTTCACTTAAACCTGTTGGTTATGAAAATTTGAAGATCTTTTTCCTTAAATTATCTCAGCTTTTAACTTCATTTAAAAAGACTTTTGTCTAAAGAAGATTATTATTATTATTATATGTTCTTTCAACACCCCAGGATTAAAAAAACTGATTATGCAAATAATTGGGATATAAGTATTAAATTATAACATTTGCAAATATTAATATAAAAAGCACAACAAAATGTAGTGGAAAAATGACAAAGCTTGATTTTTAAAAAACAAATTCTGTAGAAATGTTTGTGCAAATTCAGTAATTCAACTTAAAATATAATTTTACAGCTATGTTCAATAAAGCCTCTTTCCAGGTAAGGTATGACAAGCGGTACGTGTGTTTGTTGAGCAATGTTCACTTATCACTAAAATGAGATTAGTTATACAACTTATTGGTTATGTTACCATGGGATAAATCTTCAGTGCTTCATATATACTAATGTCTTCAGGAAGAAATTTTAATAGGAACTCCCTGATGCACTCTCCTATATTTGTAATACATGTAAAAGAAATGTTAAACCTTTGAAGGTAAAATATGAAACATATATAAACTTGGAACTTAATGTATATTTTCATAGTTAAAAAGGGACCAGTCTGAATATCTAGGTAGTGATAGAATTGAACTAAACCAAGTCCTTTAAATTAAACAAAATAAACAAATGAATTTCATAACTTATTGGAACAAATTAGACATTGAAAAATTTTCAGAATTTCAAAGTCACCTATCTATTTTATCAAACCAAAGATATTCAAGTAAACAATATCTGGGGACTTAACTTAATATTTACAAAATCTCCCTTCACTCTGACTTCCATTTTGTGGCAACTAACCCATTCTCTCCACTATCCCATGTTAGTAGATTGCCCTTTTAAATTGATTTTCTGCACTCTCATTGCTGATAAGATCAATAAAAATATTTTAGATCTTAAAAGAGAGTCTTAACTCATTGCCTTCTTTCCTTGATCTTAAGTTGATTTGAGTGAGGCTTTTGCAAAAAACTAAAAAAAACCCAAAAAAACAAAAAAAAAACCCACCCTTTATTGAGAATATTTGAATATACATGTGTCCTTTCCAGGAAGACAATCAATTTTTTTTTTCCTCCTAAATTATCCTTCACAAAGAAATTGCTATAAGGGAAAGTTTCAATCCTACTACTAAGCAGTCATAAAATACTAAAATCTTTCCCAACCTCTCATACGGTAAGAATACACAGTGCTTCAGAAGTTGATGAGAACTGGCTGGTCCTTTAAAAATTAATTTTAATTAAATTTTTGAGAAATTGCAGATGAATGTGAAGAACAAAGGGGCAATCAGAAATGCAAAGCAATCAGACTTACTGAGATGATAATAAATTAAAATGTGTATCTCAAGTGGGTTCTGGATCATTTATGTAAACCAACAAACAGAATTAGAATCCATGCTTTTTTACTTCAGATCAAATGTTCAGTTTCTTTAATTGAAAGTAAATGGATAAAAATTAGAAAATTTTAAAAGATAGAGATAAATGAAATTTAAAGTTTATTAAGTAACCTACTATTTAGTATTAGTAATAATAATGACTTTAAAATATTTATCCATTTAGCAATTGCCTTCCTTTTCTTAATGTTTTTGTATTTATTATGAGCTAGACTAACCAACATATTTCTCCTTTTCCATTTTGATAACACATCCAAAATGTAATTGATGCCAATATTTTTTATTCTTTTACAGGAAGGGATCAGGCAAGGAAGCTTTTAATTTACATAGTATATTCCTTCTCCCAGAAATCTCCTACTGCCAGTAATGGATAGCAATTAATTAGGAGCATTACTTTATTTCATCAGTTCAAAGATGCTTGTTTCTCTACATTTTAACATCTCTGCAATTGGCCTTTTAATTACAGTTGGCAGCATTTCTGTGTAGTGATACTTAAAATGCATCTTAGAACTGATGGCATCTTAGATATGATGAAATTTATGAAAATCACTAAAGTTGCCAGAAGTGACAAATAATGCCTAATATTACTACTTTTCAACAAACACAGAAGTAAGAAAAAGATACCCAATCATATTTGTAGGGTTTATATTAAATGTTCATTGACTATGCAGTATTTAAAAATGACATGACTTTTATTTTGTCCTTTTTAAAAGTCTGAGTCATTTTCTGTGTACATTATATACATATCTAGCCTTGTTTTTTTTTTTTTTTCTTTTTTCCTGCTACCAATTTTTTGTTCCATCACTAATTACAATATGCTATGTATCCCTGGTTTAAAATGCTTCCTGGTTCCATGTGAGTCACAGTACTTATTAGGTCAGAAGTCTGGCCTGCCATTAAATTTTCTTTCAAGAGACTTGAAAGATGCATGGTACACAACATACCACAGTGTCATACAATAGGCTAAACTATTGGTATTTCATTTCACATATATCACAGAATTGACTTTGGCATGGCAATGAATTATGATAATTACAATAGTCAGAATTAGAACCCAGCTAGTCAGTTATATCATGTAATAAATATTAAAAATAATCCCATTCTTTACTTTTATATTTTAAAATATGACGAAATACAAATTACAACTGTACTAACTTTTCACCAAACATGCATTTTTATTTTAAAGACTTTATAATAAACTTATATGTCAATAAAATGTGTAATTTGAAGAACAGTTAATTCATTTAGTTATGTACTTAAGACTGTATGAAACTGGCTGTGGTATTTTTCATGATCTATTTTTGTTTCAATTAATGATGTGAAAGATGGTGACAAACTAAGCTGATTTTAACAGACTGATTTCAAAGTATTCTTTGAAATGCATCTTCTTTACCATAAACCTTTTTTTTTTTTTTTAACGTGCCTTTTAAAGATCAGGACCGCTCAACAGACATTTAAACTGGAAAAATTTTACCCCCAAATCATTTGCTTCTTGGTTGGTGACTCCTTATAATTGCTTCATCTGTGTCTCACCAAAGCAGAAGGTATACTCTTCTTGCAACTGGGTAGTTGATGTCAATGAGGAGTTATTGCATTTTCTGTGAAAACAATAAAATTATAGGGTTCAATCCCAAGCTGTTTCCTTTCCTACAATGTCCCCTTTGTGATTAGCCAGTTTAATTAGTTTTCTTAGTGCTTATTTTTAAAAAACAATGTCTGGCATTTTCTACTTCTATTTAGGAGAAAAGCTACCACAGAACGATCAGAACTTTTTTTTTTCAAATCTAATATAAAAAGTTCTTTGCTAAATATCCATATTTATAAGTAAACATGTATGTTATTACATAGAAAAAAACTTAAAGACTTAAAATCTTAATGTGAAATATGTCAATTCAGAAGCAATTCATCATATGTTCATGTCTGCTTAGAAACACAAGGAAGAGTTAGAGAGAGAGAAACAGTCCATGTATTTGTATATGGATTACTTTATTAACATGTATTAATTTAAAGCTTAGTAAATTATGAGTGGCGATTTCACTAGCCTGAACCTACATTGAATATAATGAAATTAAGGAATTGGAATTCAAAATTTTGAGTAGGGCAGAGGTTAAACTTTGAGTAGAGACTGAAACAGATTTCTCAAGGGAATATTTACAACTGATTGAATTTAATTTCAACTGTACTAATTTTCCATGGGTTGAGCTGAAATGTATTCTTATTTTTCAATAAAACAATGGGAAATTCTTTAAAATAGGGGATAGCTTGTTAGTTTCAGTTTGTTTTTGTATGGCTCTTAATTGTTGTCCTGGATTTCCAGGATTTCATTTTTATTTCTTGAGTCTCCTCAGTATATTTAAATGTATAAGTTTAATTAAATAAACATTGTATTAAATTTATATTGAATATTAGTTACATTTGAGATCTTAAAGTTTAGATTTAACTAAATTTTCCTTTTGATATTTTTCTTCTGCTAAATAGTTTCAGATAGCTGTATGTTATTTTCCCTTGGATTTTTTTTTTCAATAAATGAAATTATGTTAAATACTCTATTAGTGTTTTGGGGAAATTTCTGCTGTCAATAAGCACTTAAGTTAGAGACAAAAAGATATTTAGAACAGCAATTATGTTTGCAATTTAAGATGAAAATGCCATCATTTCTCTCACTATTGAAAAGCTTTTATAGACTCAACACTGCAGTGAGCACAATTAGCCCATTAAGATTTGTGTTGATTTTTACATCCTTTGTGAGGGATCATTTAGAAGATTGTGTTAAACAAGTAGGCACTAAAATCTTCCTGAATGAATGTGATTTAAGAATCATGACTCAATTTAGTAACTCTGGGCTTCTGTGTGATGTGTGAAATAATTGCAGTTTAATGATGATAATGTTATCCAGGAAGATACTTTTAATCATATATTTCATGGGGATGCTTGTAGTCTGTGAGTCTTCTGGGGGAAACAAATAATACTGTTTGACAATGATTTGAGTGAACCAAAGTATAAAACAAATCCTATAAATTAACTTTTTTATCATTGTTTACCTACTGTCGATTTAGCATAATTTTCTCTTTATATTTGATATTATATCTTTAAATAAATCCATAAAATTTTGGAAAGAGAGATACAATTAATACTAACAGATCCATTAACCATGTCTGAAAGTCAACCCTCCAACCGCTCCCTAACAATGTATTAATTACTATTTATTCTTCATAAGCCATTTTAATTAATAGTTGAATTAAGGATCTTACCCCTATCATTATTTTCTGTAGTACTTATATTCCTTTAAAGTATTCTTTAGTTGTCTGTGTATTTGCTTCCAAATGAAATTATAACCTCCTCCATGGCGAGAATGTGTCTTTTTCATCTTCAACAGTCTCAACAGAATCTAGGTAAGTTATTTAAGTCTAGGTTCTATGGAGACTATTGATTTAATGATTATTGAATTAATTCATTATTTTAGAGCTATATTTAGAATAGAACTTACTCAACGACCCTAGGAAATAAGCAGCAATTTCATCTTTTACTTATAAAATCGATGAAATTTTATGGACTGAAGATATCTCCTGTGTACTGAGAGAAATGAGAAGCCAACCCAACTGATGCAACAGTGTAAACATTTGCAACACAATTTTCTGGCACTTCTTGGTTTAACAGAAAACTATTATATTTCTTAATAAAAGGGAAAATGTTAATGTTTTGCAAGAAAAATCATTATATGGTTAAACTAAAGAAAATTAGACCAATTCTGTATGTTTTGTTTTAGATGCCAGCATTATACATGGGAATACTACTTTATAGAATCTCTTCTTTCAAGTAAAATGTGTTAATTATAGAATATTATGCTTAATTTTACATAAAGTGAGATCATGTGAGCTCTAGCTAAATTCAAAATCTTAGCTCCTTTCTAGAGTTTGTAGCAGTATATATTTCTTGGGATCTAATCATCCACTAAACTTGAAATGTAGGTGTACTTAGACATGCAAATACTTGTAAGAGTTGTATGATAATTGGAACTGTAAAACAAAATTATAAAAATAAGGTATTTAGTTCTGGGTAATACTTTATATAGCTAAAACTAAATTCTTACAAATAGAGCAAAAATAATGAGAAAATTTAATTTTCAAAATTGGAAACCACTAAATGGAGGACTATTAATTTTTATTATTTTAATTTTTGTTTTGAATTATATGTTTTAATATCCAAAATTTACATGATTCAATAGGCCAATGAGCCCAAAATAAAAGGATGGTACAGTACTAAAATGTGGCACCCATACAATAATTAATTGTTAAGTAAATGAAAAATAATACTACAGTGTTATAACTTTTTAATGAAATAAACATGCATATTTACTTTTATATTGATTTAGATTTTGACAATATCATGTACAAGATTGGAATTTTGCGTGTATCCAAAAGGCCTTTCCAATGCAATGGTATCAGAGGTTTCTGGAAGGGTATCTATTCTGAATCACTTCTGCCACTGGGGTCTGCAATTCCTTCATCCTCACCATCACTTTCTTCATTAGTCTTCTTTAAAACTACAGATACTCCCATAATGGGAAGAATATTAGTCCCTAGTATTGTGGGGTGCATTTTGTCAGCTCACAGTCTTCTAATGACTAGAAACAAGGCTGAGAAAACACTGGACCTACTAAAGGAGCTAAGGAACAAGAAGGAAAAGCATGCAAAAAGGAGAGGTATGGAACTTCAAAGACTACATTCATTTTACAGTTTTCCTGAGGATACATTGAGTCAGATAGCATGCCCAATATAGAAAATGTAAGTAGAATGAGAGGAATGTCTAGCTGTCAGATATATGGAAGGGCTCAAAGAACACAGTGGTAGAACTTACAGAACAGAAACAGACAATGAGGTCACAGAGAGGGGAAAAATATGGATAGATAAGGATAATGCATTTTAAAATGTAATTAATTGAACTGGAGTGTTCGCATCAGAAGAGAGGGAAAAGGAAAATTTCATAATGAAATGCATTTGGTAGAGACATAATCTAGAAAATGAAAATAAAGTATTTGTTTAAATCAAGTAAGCTTAAAAAGGAATGGCAGTAAACATATTTACAAATATTTTACCACATGCTCCTCTTGCTCTCTTTCCTGAGTGACTATAGGTACAACTTGGCTTCTCCGTGTGCTTTCTCCTTTCTTTGTTATATAAATTCACAGAACGTAGGTTAATCTAGAGCAAATTTGACTTTAAGATATATTTCAGCAAGTCCTTGTCTCAAACTGCCTCTGTTCACTCTCTTACTCCACCACTTTCTCATTACGTAATTTTAATCAACATATTTAACGTCCCTACAGCTCAGTTTTCTCTCCTGTAAAACAGGAATAAATAACAAAAATGATAATATTGCAGCTTTAATTGTTAGCACCAGAAAGAAAGAAGAAAAGAAAAATATGGTATTTCATAGGATCGGTGGGAGGCTTAAATGAGATAATAGGTGTAAAACACTCAATTTCTTAGAGCATACCAAGCATTAATGGGAACTAGCTCTATTGATATGCCTGCTATTCTTAGAGAAAGAAGAACACTGAAAATCATAATGTCTACCACATTGTACATGTGCCAAGTTTGGAAATACATATTTTATTTCCATTTTCTCTAATAATCTTACTCCAAGCCCATGCTTACACAAATTCATACACACACACCATTTACATAACAATTTAGCATTTTCAAAGTGTTCTCAAACACATCATTTTATCTGCTCTACCCCCTAATGGTTAGTGACTTACCCATGGTATGTGTGACTCTAGTTAAGTGGATGACTTCCGATCATCCTTCCAGCACCCTGTCTCTCACAGAATACAACAGGGCACTCTTTCACATGTGACCCAAGAGTAAAAAGACCAGTGCTTAATAAGCACTATCTTTTGTATTTATTACCTAGTGAACCTCCATACTTTAACAAATGTAAAACAACTTCATTTTATGTAGCACTGAGAAGAAAAAAGCATTCCTTTTACTGTGATTGCAAGACACCACCAGTTAGACAGTCCTATTACAGAGATGTTAAATTGTGAAACAAAATTGAACCTTAAGATTAATGAAATGTGGCATCATTTATAATTATACCAGATGTTTCATCTGAACCTCACAGGAAACCTACTTTAGGTATTAGAATGCAGCCAGACTCGGACTTTAATGTTAATCAAGTCTCCTGAGATGGTTGTTGATAATTCAGATTCCAGGGTCTTGGCACCAGCGGTCTAGATTCAACAGAGGTGGGGGAAGGGAAATGGCCAGGTTTTAAACGAGCTGCCTAAATTATTCAGATATATATGATTAAAAAAACACCATTTGATAAACACTGGTGTAGTGCAGTGGAAAGAACATACGTTCAAATCCTCATTTTACCTGTGTGAACTTAAGTAGGTGGTTTAAAAACTCTGTCCCTTAGTGTGTACTGGACACACCATAGAGCTGGAACCCGACCACCTGGGTTCTTCCTTACATAATCTCCCTCAGTTCCCTTATCTGTAAAAGGGGATAGTGTATTTTCTAATTAATGAGCTAATATATGTAAAACACTTAGAGTACTACGTGTTTGCTTACCTGTAAAAATGGGCAGTAACCACCTCAAAATGCCATAATGATTAAATGAGGTAAGGCATATCAAGTATTTAGCAAAGAGAGTTTTTTTTCTAAAATATTAGCTTAATAAAGTACCATATCTTCTTAAATAAGTTCTTCAAAAATTCTTTCCATGAATAATTCTTAATTCCTTTTCCTTGTTTTATCTTGAAGATAGACAAGGAAGAATTTTCCACAATATTTTAATGGTTCAAATATTTTAATGTTCTTATTTACCTGATATAAATTACATTAGCTCCCAAATAAAGTAAGTTCCCTGTCATTACTTTAAAATTAAATGAGTTTTGAATAATCATGCTTATTTTAGAATATAAGAGTTTAGAAAAATTAGACAATTATTGGTGAATAAACATGAGTTTGTCATTCTTCAAAGGTTAACCATTAATATTTATATATGTGTATATATTCTAGACACATATGTTGCTAATTTTTTAAGTTGACGTTTTATTTTGATATGGTTAGATTCACATGAAGTTTTAAGAAATAATACAGAGATTTCATTTGCACTCTACCCACTTTCTCCCAATGATAATTTGCAAAACTGTAGTACAGTATCACAACCACATTGACATTGATACAATGCACTAATCTTGTTCCACAGTTTTATTTGTTCTTGTTTATGTATATGTGTGTGTTTAATTCTGTGTATTTTTATCACATCTGTAGGTTCATGTATATACCACCACAGTCAAGATAACAACAGTTCAGTCACCACAAGGATCCCTTTATGGTTGCCTTTTTATAATAACATCTCCCTTCCCTTGACCCATCCTATACTCTTGGCAACAACGAATCTCTTCACTTCTACAATTTTTTCAATTCAATAATGTTACATAAATTGTATCAGACACTACATAAATTTGTGGCAGTTGCTTTTTTCAGTCAGCCTAATTCCCTGGAGATTTATCTAAGTTGTGGTATATATCAATAGATCATGCATTTTTATTGATGAGTAATATTGTGTAGTATGCATGTACTATAGTTTGCGTAACCATTCACCCATTGAAGGACATCTGGGTTGTTTCCAGTGTGAGGCTATTACAAATTCATGTACAGATTTTTGTGTAAATGTAGGCTTCCATTTCCCCAAGATAAATGTCCAGTAGTGTAATAGTGTGCAACATGGTAGTTGCATGTTTAGTTTTATAAGAAACTGCCAAATTGCTTTTCAGACTATATATACCATTTTACATTCCTACCAGCAATCTATGAGTAATCCAATTTCTGTACATTCTCACCAACCTAAGTTGTCACTACTTTTTTTCATTTTAATTATTCTGATAAGTGTATAATAATTTCTCAGCACTTTTAATTTGCATTTTCCTAAAGGCCAGTAAAGTTGAACATCTTCTCATTTGCCATCTGATCTGCATATCCTCTTCTGTGAAATGCCTAGCCATGCCCTTTGCCTGTTTTCTAATTGCAGTGTTTTTAAACTGCTGTTTTGAGATTTTTTTTTTTCTGTATTCTATATTCATTTGTTGGATATGTGGCTTTCAAATATTGTCTGCTAGTCTGCACCTTGTCCTGTCATCCTCTTCACATGATATTTTGCAGATACAAAGTTTTTCATTTTGATGAGGTACAATTTTCTTTTATGGATTGTGCTTTTGGTGTAAATTCTAAGGACGCTTTGTCTAGGATTAGATACTAAAGATTTTTCCCCTGTTGTTATTTTAAAATCAGTGTTGCCCTTATACTAAGATGAAAAATTGAACACATTTTTAGTCCTGCTATAATGTTAGGTATATTTATTTTAGTTCAAAATACTGCCATTTTTTCATAGTGATGATGAAATATGTGAAACTATAAATAAATGTGGCTAACAACTTAGATATTTTAAATATTAAATGTAAATGTAGACTGTTACATTTAAATTTAATTCTATATTGCCTGACTATTCTGTAAAATCACTTACATAAGCATAAGAAAGTTACCTCTCTTCATTCTAAAACATACCCAAAGATTACAACCTTGAACTTTTTGAATAACTCATTAATTTCACTTATAGGAATTACATAATGGAAAAAGTCACACAGCTGTACATATAATTATGTATGAGGATATTGTGACAGTCTATAATGGTGTATAAATTGGAAACAGTCTAAATGCCCGGCAGAAAAGAAATGTTAAATAAAGCATAGGTTGTGCTCTTCTTATATCTACTATAGCTTTAATAGCACAGTGCAGCCTGAGAACTGACAATTGCGTGAGAGATTTCTTCAGGAGCCAGAGCCTACCCATGATTGCAGTTCAAAGTACCAGAAACTTAACATCACCCGAGGCAGACACCGGCCCTCTCTTCCCCATCCTGCATCAGCAAGCAGCCCTTGTCCAACTTCCCAGCTTTCTAGCCCTGAGGGAGAGTAGCTCTGAGGAGCCTGTTGTATAGACTCCCAGAGTTCTCCAGTGGGACCAAGTTCATTGCCCACAGTGGTCCCTGGATTAAGAGCAATCCGTTATTGGTTGCCTTAACTTCCCTTTCTCACTGCCTCACATCACTACTAGAATTTCTTGGCATCACTCGCCAGATAAACTACTGCAATCCTCATCTCAAAGCCTGCTTCTGATAGAGCCAAACTAAGACACTGGTTTATTTTTAGAAGAGAAAAGCAAGAATCTATTTCTAAAAATGGGTTCAAACTTAACATATGTTATGTGTATTAAAATATGAATATGTCCACTATATATTGTTTGGTTAAAAATATATAACATTATATAGCATCTAATATATTTGTAAAAATATGTGTATTTCAGACGGCTAGCATTCTTCTTGTGTGATAGATATAGTTAGCAGTTTCATTTTCTATTCATTTATTTTCTTCCTGGGTTCTTTTTTTTTTTTTTTTTTGAGACAGAGTCTCACTCTGTTGCCCAGGCTATAGTGAGTGCCGTGGCGTCAGCCTAGCTCACAGCAACCTCAAACTCCTGGGCTCAAGTGATCCTACTGCCTCAGCCTCCTGAGTAGCTGGGACGACAGGCATGTGCCACCATGCCTGGCTAATTTTTTCTATATATTTTTAGCTGTCCAGATCATTTCTTTCTATTTTTAGTAGAGACAGGGTCTCGCTCTTGCTCAGGCTGGTCTTGAACTCCTGAGCTCAAACAATCCGCCTGCCTCGGCCTCCCAGAGTGCTAGTGGGTTCTTTTTTTTTCAATATTAAACACATGTTAATTTTTTAGTCTAAAAAAGCATACCTGAGGAGAGAAAAAGAAGAAAATGGCTCAGTGCGAGGAAAGGTTTACTTTGGGGGTTTTCTTAGTCAAAAGTAGATCTTTTCTAGATTTGGATGGCCTAGAAAATAAAGCTTTAAGCATTCCATGTGGAGGCATACTACAGTAAGGAGAACCACATGTCTTCCTGGTGAGGTCTTAGGGATGTGCTGGAATACTGAAAACAGGATAATTGCCAAGGGCAAAATATTATTTAATGATGCACATTGGCAGAGAAAATCAAGTAGGTTGAAAAGTCAAAATGTGCTCTTCTTGGTGAGGTGTTCTTAATTCAAAGTTTAGGTTGGGAATATTATTTGAAAAAAAGTGAAAATCTTATTTGTAAGTTAAGAAAAACTATAATGTGCATTAATGATGGGTAATAATAGTTTTCATAAGAAAAGAAATATGCAGAATTTCTGTGTTAAAATATAATGGGCATGTTCTTTAAGACTATTTTTTGACTTTTATCTCTTCTCTCCAGTATACTAGTTATTTGTTGATCTCAATTATGGTCCCTCAACTGCATTTATTTGTTCTGGAAAGTAGAACACTGCACATGAAAGTAATCTCCATCACAGTGGGTGCGTTTCTTTTCATTTTTCTGTCCTGGTTAGCTCTGTTGATTTGGGCATGTGCAAATGAGGTTAGTGCTGTAGATTAAAACCCCATCCTAATTAGCTAGATGAACTTAATGGACACACACAGCTAGTCTCAGCCAAACATCTGACCAATGTTTTTTATTGGTCAGAAATGGGACTAAGATTATGTGGCTAAATTAATGGCTTTCATAATCACTAATGAATAAAAATTTTGAAACCTTGTATTATACCGGCATATTAATACCTACTGCTTCTCCAGTTTTCCTTATGTTTAGAATGGCACCAACAGTCACTATAATATACGCCAGAAACCTGGGAATCAACCTTGATGGATGTCTCCCCATTCATCATTTCCTGTGTTCAATCCATCACCATGTCTTGCTGATTTTTGCCTCCTGAATATATTTTGAATATAACTACTTGCTGCCATCACTAATGTTATTACCCTAGACCAAGTTACCGTGAACTCTTGCTAAGACACTGCCATAACTTCTCATTGTAGACTCTATGTCCAATCCTGACATCCCCAAGTCATTCTCTACATTATAGCTTAGGTGATTGTCTAAAATACATAAACTGTGTAAGTTCACTCTCCTCCTTAAAGCCCTCACCAAATCAAGACAGAATTACTTAAAGTAGCCTATAAGACCTGCATGATCTGGCTGCTTCTAACAAATCCAGCCTTATCTTCTCTGTTTGCTGAACACTGTTACTTCCCCGGAATAGTATATAATTTATAACCAAATTTAGATGGAGAAATGAATTATCCTGCCACTCTCACTCTTGCTCATGTTGCTTCAGAAACAGAGCTTTTCCTTAGTTTCCCCTGGTCTGACTGCATACTCAGGGCCTTTGTGTCTGCTTTTGCTGTGTCTCAAATGCTCTAAACCCTCCTTCCCTTTGCCCATTTCATTCCTGGTCTCAGCTTATACACGTGTTTCCCTGGGAATCCTTTCTTCATCATTTAGACCAAATAGGTTCCTTTTATTATATTCCCTTAGAACATTTCTCAGAAGTTTAATTGAACATTCATGTGTTTTATTATCATCAGTCCCCTTACTACTCTGTAAACTTACTTTCCTTACTATTTTTTTATTCATAGGACAGTCTCAAATGTTTGTTAAGCAACAATAAATGACTGTTTTTTTCCCCACTATTGATCCCTTAGAAACCAAGTCCAAAGACTTCTCTAAAGATTTATTCTCTTCAGTAATTTTATTCTTTTTGGTACTGTTCATCACACTTTTAATTTTGAAATTAAAAAACATTGGTATGTGTTATTGTATTTACTGGATTTTCCTGATTGTTTTTGAATACTATTGCCTCACATGCCACATGTTTCTTCTTCTATCTTTAACTGTAGGTATTTTCCAAAGGTATGTTTATTTTGGTTATGTCCCACCCCACCACTGTAAGAACTACATCTCAATGGGCAATGTCCAAATTGACCCCATTCTCTAGGCCTGGCATTGGTTATATAGCTTCAAAATTTATGATGAATCCTGTACTCTACAGTCCAAATCAGAGAAATCAGCTTCCTCTTCATCCCTAACAACCAAATTTTTCCGCTGAATTCTGAAATTCTTCTGAATTCTCTATCTTGGTTAACTTGGCTACCATTATGCTCCCATTTTTCTGGTCAACTATGTTCAACTATATTCAAAACCCAGAGAACATCTTTGCCTCCATTTTCCTTGTGTCCAAAATTTAATCAATATTGCCTCCTCATTTCTGTCTTTAACCCTTCCTAAATCCCATTCTTTCACAGAAATTCAGACTTATATTTTTACCTCTCTAGACAGTATAATAGCTTCCTAACTTATGTCATCACCCTGATGCCCCCAATCTATCCCCTGCTGTCAAATTAGTCTTCCTAAATCAAGTGGAACTTCTTTATGAGAATGTGGACTCTCAAACATATTGGTCCCCTGCTCAGGGATTCTTATCGTCTACCTATTGTATACTGACTAAGGTACAAATGCCTAAGTGTGTACCCATAATTTTTCTTAAATGTTTATAATATACTGTGCCAGATTACTATGCATTGCAATTTTACCAGAAAGCATACAATTCCTAGAACATATTCACCCTTTCTAAATTCTTTGAGTTTTATCTTGCAATCCCACTTGACTTAAGTGACTTCTAACTTATGATCTTGGTGGTTGGGGGAGTCTTACCCATTCTTGAATATTCACGACAAATGCTACCTTTTTACCTGATAACCTTCTTGAAATCCATAACACATTTTGGCACTTCTTTTATAGAATATTTTGCTTTATATTATAATATTGGGTCCTTGTCTTGTTTCCTTAATAGAGACTGTAAGCTCCTTAAGAGCAGGTGTTGTTTCTTATTAATTTTATGTTCCTTGCAATGCCAATTTCAAGGATTGGCTTATACTAGGTGCTCAATTGCTATTTGTTGAATTAAACTAAATATGTAGGAAACCAAACTAATAAACATGTGTATATATAGAAAAAAATTTAAGAAATCAGTAAAATTTGTACATCAGAATGTATAGAATAAAGAATTTATTGTTTATGCTGTATCTTTGTTTTATTATAAGATTTAATATTATTCATGTTTATGGGATTTAGTTGCCTTCAAACTTTCTAATAAAATATTAAGCAAACTTCCCAAGTGCTCTGTGAGATAGTCAGAATGAATAATAGAACACTCATTTTATAGATCAGTAAACTGATGGTAACATGAAATATTCTGGATACAGAGATTTTATAATAAACCTTCTTAAAATCAAATAACTGATAACAAAGCTAGAACTAAAACCAGGGTCCTTTAAAATTTGTTACCATAACATACTGTCTCCTAATCTCAGTATTATTTGTTTGCAGATACAAAGTGAATTAATATATTAATGGTGTTTCATAGTTTAAGTTTTGTTTTATCTAAAGGCATAATATATGTAGAACATATTCTAGATATTCTGAAAGATGGTGGAAAAACTGACAAAACTCTTTAATGCAAAAAGAATAAATGCCAACAAGAATTTATCAGTTATTTGTAATTATATATATATACATACACACACAATTATGTATACATTTTTATATACATGCATATATATGTATATATACACATATACACAATTGGTTGTATATATCAGTATATAGTATATGATTGAAAATTCTAGGCATCCAATTATTTCTTCTAAACATTTTATGATTTAAAATAAAGGTGATTATCCCTCAGAGGCAATACAAATCTCTAGACAAGGAATCATGAATCTGTATACCATATAGTAGCTCAAAGGAGATAAAATTGGGAAAGATTTATATTCCTGTTGAAATTTAATATTCATTTTAGTTTGAAACTATCTGTGATGTATCAGTATAAAATAAGTTTCATATAACTGCAGCCACTTCAATTATTTTAGTGTTATTTGTACACAGCAATCTTCACATGAATAAGCCAGATTCAGATCCTTTGTGACACTTTGCACTTTGGATCTAGAGCCATGTTGAAAATTGTACAAGGAAGTCATGGTGTTTAAACTTCAATAGTCTTCTCCATTCATCCTTAGCACTGAATGTGTTATAGCCTCAAGAGAAGAATTGGAAATGCCATGGTGGTAACATGAAATGTTCTGATATCAAAAATACACAGAAGATCTTTTTTCTGACACACTCATACTGAGAACCTGGTATAACTAAGAGATTTAAGTGTAAGGGCACTGATGTTGCTAAAGAAATGATATGACTTAGCTGTAAGGAAAATCTATTTTTATAATTCCCCCTCTCTCCAAAAAAGGGTTTGTTGAGAAGTTCTATGGCTGTTTCTGCTTGGCTATAAATACCAAAAAGAAAGTTTTAGACCATTAATTCTATGTTGAAATTGAGTAGAGGTAAGTTTCATAAAGTTAGAATTCTAATAAGTCAAGAGAGTATGGTGGATTAATGTTTGTATTTATAATAAACAGACTTAAAAGAATGTTATGCATATTCTTAAAAGATGTCCTAATATTGCTACTGTTATTCCTTTAAATGAATTTATTCTCTATCTCAAAGTATTGATTAGAAAAATATCAATTTTTGCAACTTGATAGGATAAGAGCAGTGCCCTATACAAAATGTAATTCCTTCTGTTAGAAAGGAAATATGTTCTAAGAAATGTTTATTGACAAGGGGAACATTTCAATCTTTTAAAAACAGTTTAATGCAATTCGGTTTGTCAAATTCTTCAGAGGTTTTTTTTCTTTGACATTTGAATTTCTATCCTTTTCCTTGTGACCTGGTTGGATGCTTAGTGTTGAGGAGAAGACAGATGGGTTGTCTGTATTAGCCAGAGTGTAGGCCTTACAACTTAGTCATGCTAAGTTTAAAACTGTTCTTTTGCTTCTTTTTCACTTCTGAATTCATTTCTTCAAGCATGCATTCATTCAACAGAACTATGTAACATGCTATTACGAGTTAGACATAGTGCTAAGAACTAGGAATGCAATGTGAACAAGATGTATGACACTGCCCATTCTCAAGTTTATATCATCAATTTGAGTGAGATTTTGCTTTTTCAATCTTCTGGGAGGAAAACAGTAATAAATCTTGAGTAAAATGTTTATGTGCACTACTTACAATAACTCTATTCAATTCTCAGTATCTCTCTTTTTTTTTTTTTTTTTTTGAGACAGAGTCTGACTCTGTTGCCAGGGCTAGAGTGCCGTGGCATCAGCCTAGCTCACAGCAACCTCAAACTCCTGGGCTCAAGCGATCCTCCTGCCTCAGCCTCCTGAGTAGCTGGTACTACAGGCATGTGCCACCATGCCTGGCTAATTTTTTCTATATATGTTTTTAGTTGTCCATATAATTTTTCTATTTTTAGTAGAGACGAGGTCTCGCTCTTGCTCAGCTGGTCTCGAATTCCTGAGCTCAAACGATCCACCCGCCTCGGCCTCCCAGAGTGCTAGGATTACAGGCGTGAGCCACTGCGCCCAGCCTCTCAGTATTTCTTAAATATACCTTATCCATCCAGTATTTCTGAATGTTGGTTCCAGGCTTGTTTTGCATTGCAAAACTTAGGAGAATCACATTGAAAATAAGATAACATTCTATCTCCACAGACCATTCTTAGCTCATAAGCCCAGTATTCCTTTACTCTCTGAAACTGCTATAGTGACCAAAATACGGTGATCACAAATGGAAAGGAGGTGGGAGCTGTGGAGAAAGGATTCTGTGAGGCTCTGTGAAGGTCAGTTGCTCAAAGCCCTCACTTCTCTCAGATCTGATATTTTGCAAAATTATCAGCTAAAGCTATAAAGTAAATGTATTAAGAATTCTAAAGATATAACATAAGCAAACTATCTTTTTGTGAGGTTAGCTCTGACTTGAAACTTAAATTTAATTTAAAAAAAGAAATATACTTACCAGGAGCTTAATGAAATCTGTGAAGCTGTGCAGTCAATTGAGAAAGAAGCTATATTTAAAGAGCCTTTGGTTAAATATGCCCATTTCTAAAGAAGCTATTACAAGCCTGACTTTCCTTATCCTTAAGTAAAGTAATATTTATCTGATTAGCTATTGCAAGCAAACCTGCCAGAACTGAATTGCAAGTATAAAGGAAGAATAAACCAGAAATAAAATCATAGTATTTAGAGGATTACCTATATTTTGTTTCATCTATATTCTGTACCCAATCTGTAGAAATTGCTGCAGATTCAACTTTTTTTAAGTGAAAGCTTTCATAGTAACATTATAGTCAAAGTTGTTTCATTTTTCTTTAATCAATCACTAAGTTTTAATAAAATGCTTCTATTCACAAATAGTGTGATGGACTTATTTAAGGTAATATATGCATGCATCTATCTATCCATTTATTTTACAGTAAGAACAACAAATGTCCTAAGAACACAACAGCATAAACAGAAACAGACAAAAATACTGACCCTTATGTAGCTTATATTCTAGTGGAAATAGAAATAAACTCACCACCACCAAAAAAACAAAAAAATAACTAAACTGTGTTATATGTTAAATGGTGAGAATGCTATGGAAGAAAAAATAATAAAATGAAGGAGAATGAAAGCACTAGAACTGTGGAATGTTTTAAGATCATTTGCCCTTAATAAGTTTCAGATTGATAACGATCCACAATAAAGAAATAAAGAGTAAAAGAATGAATTCTCTATCAAACCAACAAATAATGGAAATTACCTAAAAATTTATTTTTTCTCTTTTCTCCCAATTGGGAAAAAATAAAAACCAATAATTGTACATGTCTAGAACTGACTAGGAATCATATAACTCTCAAATGATTAAAGAAAGCTAGGATAGATTTTTAATGAATGGAATTTAAAAGTATAAATAATCTTGATATTGAAACTCATATGAGGCATATGAATTATTGTCCACATCTCCCTTCTCCTGTAGGCCACTTTTTGTTTTAGAAGATGGATAAAAGGGGCCATTTTCAGATACGTTCTCACTTTTTGCCATAAAATATTTAGATTTATAGGTAAGATCATCTAAAACTTCTGATATGTCAAATATATTTAAGAAAGAGAAAATGAACAACTCAAGAATTGAATTACTCCCTACTTATGATAAGTAACTTAAACAGTTAATATTTAAATAATTACCTTCCATTTAGAATGTTTGAATCTTTATATTTCCATGTTGATTACTTGCGAAGCAACTCAATTTGTTGCCTTACTATATATTGCTTACCAATTCAAAGTTGGGTGTTCAGATTATTTACTTAGTTCTGACTAACGTATTATTATTTTGCCTTCTTCTCTGTCTCTCTCTAAAAGGCACTTAAGGCTGGGCGTGGTGGCTCACGCCTGTAATCCTAGCACTCTGGGAGGCCGAGGCAGGAGGATTTCTTGAGCTCAGGAGTTCGAGACCAGCCTGAGCAAGAGCGAGACCCCATCTCTACTAAAAACAGAAAGAAATTAGCCAAAAAACTAAAAATAGAAAAAATTAGTCAGGAAAAATTTTAAAAAAAGGCACTTTAATGAGAGAAAGAAGTTTCATAATTTTAACTATATGTATGTGTGTGTGTGTGTCTGTGTATATCTTGCCTTTATCTTAAACTTTTCTCCAACCTATATGTCCAGATAAAACATTCAAAATTTTGGATAGAGTTCAACTCCTATCTTTCCTTGCTTCATTATCTCTCTAGAATCTAATCAGTCAGCAAATTCTACCAATTCATTCTTCTCCCCATCTCTTTTGCATTACTGATTTTATACCCTTTGCTCTCCTGACTATGTAATTTTGCTCATGACCTTTTCTTTTCTAAGGTATATTCTTTTCTTTCTGCACAAAATGGTCTCTTGCATACTTTTACTCAATGTTTGTCTCAAATATTAGATCTTCAAGAAGCTGTCCTTTGCTAACTGTTGTCCATTAAAATCCCTTTTTTATTTTATGTACACTTGTGCTTGTTCCCTCATCACTCATCAGCATGGCTTATATTGTTTTGTTCTAATTCAATGCTCTTTTAATTGATTTGAATCACGGCAAATTCAAATTTAAATAAATATAATAAAAATCACAACATAATAAAATATAACAAAAAAATCACAGCTGGGCATGCTGTGACTTCTCACAGTAGGAAAATGAAGCCCCAGAATTCTTCCCATCCTCTGTGATGAGTGGGCACTGGGAGGCAGCCTAGGGCTGGACGCGGTGGCTCATGCCTGTAATCCTAGCACTCTGGGAGGTCAAGGCGGGTGGATTGCTCGAGGTCAGGAGTTCGAGACCAGCCTGAGCAAGAGCGAGACCCCATCTCTACTAAAAATAGAAAGAAATTATATGGACAACTAAAATATATATATAGAAAATTTAGCGGGGCATGGTGGTGCATGCCTGTAGTCCCAGCTACTCGGGAGGCTGAGGCAGGAGGATTGTTTGAGCCCAGGAGTTTGAGGTTGCTGTGAGCTAGGCTGACGCTACGGCACTCTAGCCCGGGCAACAGAGTGAGACTCTGTCTCAAAAAAAAAAAAGAACAAAAAGCCAATCTAGTAACTCAAAATTTAATCACCTTATAAGACCCAATTCATGTCTCCTCCTCCAGGATGTATCTCCACAGCTGAGTTAGTTTCAGATTCCTCAGTATTCCCAAAATATACTGTAATCCACCTAAAATGTTTTATATGTATTTCTTCCTGTCTTCTCTTTCATGTGGTGAACTCCTTATTTAAATTTGTCCCAATAATTTAAATATTGTCAGGCACATAGTGTTTACTAATTAATTGGCTATTGAATTACATCAAAAACAAAGATCTAATTGGCAAGAACGTTAACTTGGTGCCAAACCCAAAAATCTTTCTGCCTGATTATCAGCTTGGGATGGGGCTGAATTTAGAGTTAGTTGTTTCCCATTGTAGAAAAGGGGTCACTTTAGAGCAGATCTCAAAAAAATATGAGAATGAAGCTATGAAGTTGAGGAAAAAATATTAAGAGTAAAGGAAGAGAAAAAGTAGTTCATAATGTCCCAGAAAGGAGAGGACACGTGGAGAGATGCTGAGTCATATGGATGATATAACCCTACAGATTTCTGCTGAGCTACCCTGGAATCATATCCAGTGCTAGGAGGACTGGCTTTGAGGCAGTCTGTGTTCCCATGGTTTTTTTATTGTCCTTACTCCAGCACGTATCCTTAAAATAAATCCATACCTGCATTTAACAAACTCCCCAACTGAAACTGATGCTTATCATACTTTGAGAACCATTACCTGAAGATATTGTCCACAGCACTTAATAAAGAGTAAAGAGTAAAAAGTTCAGAGGCAGCCAAAGCAGCACTCACCCGCAGGGCTGCCGGGTTCACCCAGGATGACTCAGTAACTGTGAGACTGTGACTGCAGACTGCCAGTTTAGGTTCCTGAAAGGCAGAGAAAATAGATCTCTCATGTTTCTAGGGCCCCAGATTTGGGACATAAGAAGTCGATGAGATTTCTAGAGCAGGTTTGCCTCACTTACTGCTACATGAGCCAAAAGTATCCACACAATGGAATGCAATATGGAATGCAATGTAAAGCCCCCAGGCGGGGGGCAGCTGAAAGATGCAGGCCAAGCCAACAGAAATCCCCAATGCCTAGGGAGACTGTTTACAACTGAGTGTCTTCACAATGAGGTTTTTGCCTGTCTTCTCGTTGATTCTATAAACCACAGGATAGATGACCACCATAAAAAGGACCACAACTCTTCTACCTCCAATGTGTGCCTACTCATGTTATGCATGATTGTAGGAATCAACTAAACTGCCATGGGCATTCAAAAAACAGTCATCTCTCCCTCTTCCTTCTCCTTGTCCCATCCCCTGAAAGCAAGGACAAAGGAAAGGGAAGTTTGAGAGAAGCAGACCAAGTTCACACACCCTACAGTGAAAAAACTACTGGAGCCTTACTGAGCCTGGATGAGGAGGATGAGGGAAAATGGCAGAGCATTAAGTCAAACACGAATCTATGTTTTCATATATGTAGGATAGAATCTCAGTGACTGGATCAGACTGTTTTAATAACCTAAAGTGAATAACAACTTGTGGAATCAGACTGAAATATCAAAAGGTGATCTTGATGCCCAGCAAAAATGAATGGTAACAGAACAGAGTGGGTAACAATGATAGGAAAAATAAAGCCATTTTATGTTTACACTTGAATGAGATGAAACTACTTACAGAATATAGCAGAAAATGTACAGAAGCAAAGCATAAATGAAGTAGTTTCATTATCAGGCTTAAAAGCTTACTCGATCTATATCGGCTATGCTTAATGACACCAATATGATGGAGAGACACTGTATCTTCAAGGATAACAATTTCCAAGTGATCCTAAGCCTCCAATTAAACACAGCCCTTATATCAATTCCCCTCAGGATTACAGCTTGGTGTACCTCTCACTGTCTAATTAAGAAGTGAATACCAGGAAATTAGGATGCCTGAAAACACATGGTGAATTTTGCTGAGCTTTTAGAATTGGAATGTAGTGGGTGAATTGGATCTTCTATAACATTTGCTTATGCTAGAAAGTGCAATATCTTTTTTTTTTTTTGAGACAGAGTCTCACTCTTTTGCCCTGGCTAGAGTGCTGTAGCGTCAGCCTAGCTCACAGCAACCTCAAACTCCTGGGCTTAAGTGATCCTTCTGCCTCAGCCTCTGAGTAGCTGAGACTACAGGTATGTGCCACCATGTCCGGCTAATTTTTTCTATATATATATTTTAGTTGTCCAGATAATTTCTTTCTATTTTTTAGTAGAGACGGGATCTCGCTCTTGCTCAGTCTGGTCTTGAACTCCTGACCTCGAACGATCCTCTCACCTCGGCCTCCCAGAGTGCTACAATTACAGGCGTGAGCCACTGCGTCCGGCCGAAAGTGCAATATCTTTAAGATGCTTCTTCTCTGATTGTTACATTGACAAAGGTGAATCACAATGTAGAGAGATAATAGGTGGCTTTAAATGAGCCATAAAGCAAGTCTATTGACTAAAACTAATTACTTGGCACCAATGGTTGCATTTGACAACTGAGTACTCATTTGGTGCAACATAGAAAATTAGAATTATGTGGTTATGCCTTCAATTAGGGTAAAAATTAACCATGGTTTTCTATTAAAAAATCTGATGCCTATTAGAAACTCCCCAAAGAGTTTTAAACATAAGATTCTGAATTATTATTGTGAAGGTATAGTCTTTTAACTCCCAAAAGGATCTGTCTGAATTCCTTCTAATTCCATGACTTTATCCCCCGCCCCAGTTTTATTGAGGTATAATTGACAAATAAAAATTGTATATATTTAAGGTGTATGATGTGATTTTTTGAAATATATATACATTGTGAAATGGTTACCATTATCAAGCTAATTAACATATTCATCACATCACATAGTTATATTTGTCGTGTATGTTGAGAAGACTTAAGATGCACTCTCATAGCAAATTTCAAGTAAATAATACGGTGTTATTAACTATAGTCACCATGCTGTCCATTAGGTCTCCAGAAATTATTTATCCTGCATAACTGAAACTTTGTACCCTGACACTTCCATTTCTTCTCATATTATGTAAATCTTTTGCCTTTTACATGAGGTTTTTTTAAAGTGGTAATGTGGTTAAATATAAGGAGAAAATGAAAATGAAGCACTGAAATACTAGAGTATATATATGTGGATTCTCTTATTGCAGGGAGGAATAAATTTTGCATTTTGAGATGAAACAAAACCTTTGGTAGCATCTTCTGAGATATCCATTATTTAATATTAGATGACAAAGGGGTTTATTATAAATTTAAGAGAGCCTATATAATTCTAATGGCTAAGCATGTAATTCTTTGGGCACAAATTCTTTTTTCATAATCAGTATTATGACAATGTAAAAGCAAATGTGCTACCATCACTGGCAATTACAAGTGCCAAATTATTAAGTGCATTAACAATTTTAGGCTACTGGAGTTCCACTTAATGCACTAGAGTAGCAATTTACTAAATGGACACAAGTGGCCCAAAAGATCTAATGCACCCCACAAAGGTAAGCACTCAATCATTTCATTCCATTTGGATCATCTGTATATTCAAGAAGAACGAGACTGTCAAAGTGAAAAATTATTATTAAGAAATGAAAAGGGGAAAAATATACCATAACATAGGCAATTCAGAAGTTGTAGTTTCTTGGGAAATCAGAGATTTTAAAGGGCTTCTTTTTAGAACATTAAATTTACTAAGTTTGATGTGACAAATTGTAGTTGATGAAGTTAGCCCTTTTTGAATACTTAAGATTCAAAGTAGGAAGAACTATCTTTAAATCTTAATGCAAATTCTAAACACTGTAATGTGAAGTTGTTCAAAGGAAAAGGAAAAAACAACCACAATGTTTAGTAGAGAGATAAACATTCAAGGTTATTCAATTAACAAGCAAAAATATGTTTGAACTTAGAAACCTAATGCTGTTAACTTATGTAAGGACATGCAGAACACAAGGGTATAAATATACTATATGTATTGAATACTTAAAGAAATTTTGATTAATTGGTTTCCTTTAATTTCATATTTCAACTGAGGCTTCTAAATAACATCACATATAATCTCCCTTGGGTTTTCTTTTTTAACTGAAAATAAGTTTAGCTAATAATTATTGATTCTGAATATGGCAACTAGATATCTTTATCCCAGTCTACTTTAAAATGTCATATTATTAATGAATAAACTTAATAATCAAGTCTCTTGCATAAATATTCCTCAGTTATAGATATAAAGTTTCATTATATATTAAGTGATATTCAAAATTATTTTGAAACATATTTTGTAGATACTTCATTTCATAGTCTAAAAAAGTATTTTCATGTTTAGGTTTTGGCTAGGCACCATCAATCACAGGAACAGGTTATTTCAGGTAGTGCAGGGTAGGATTAAGAACATACATGGATATAAGAGACCCTGAGTTTCATAACATCTATGAGGAGAAACTTTTACATGACTGGAGATTAGAATTCTTTCTGGATTCAAGGCTTTGGTGAGCAGCAGAACTTTAATAACATACATGATAATGCTTCCCATTTATAGTGTCTCAACAGTTCTCTGAGTGTCTATTCCATTTGGATCTATTTGTGTCTCTTTCTGTTACCAGTTGGCTCCATTATTCAAGCAACAAATATCTACTAAATGGAATGTCTACATGTGCCAGACTCTGTTGTTGGCACTTGGAAAACATCAGTGAACAAAACAAATAAATATCCAGACTTCCTGAATGTTTATTTGAGTTGTGAAGAGAGTAACAATAAATAATAATTTTAAATGTAAATTTAGTATGTTCTGTGGTGATATATATTATGAGGTAAAAAGAGAAAAATGCAAGAAGCAGCAATGGTAATTTAGAACTGTAATTTTAAATTTTAAAGTTTAAAAGAGATAGTAATTTTAATAACAAGTTCCTATCGATCAGCTGAAATTTGAGTGGAGACTTGAAAGAGGTAAAGAAGTTTTTTTTCCACGAATGTCTGCAGGAAGAATGATCTAGAAAGAGGAAACAGAGCAAAGGTCAGAAGTGAGAGTGGCATGTTTCAAGAACCATAGGTAACCTCTGTGGCTAGAGGATATTGATCAGGGACATTAGTAGGAGATGATCTCAGAGAGAGTATGGGAGGAGGCAGAGGAGGCAGGGCCTCGTGCATTTCACTCTAAGTGAAATGTAAAGATTTTGAAGAGCTTTGAAGAGGATATGATCTACCATATTTTAAATGACTCACATTGACTCTCCTATTGAGAACAGACTGTAGGAAGCAAATGTGAAAGTAGAGAATCAAAACAGAAGGCTACAACTGTAGAAATCCAGGTAAAAAATGGTGGTGACCAAATTTCTGGAAATAGTATCAGGTGGTCGAATTGGCATGTATTTTGAAGATAGTGGCAATATTTCCTGGTGGATTGGATGTCTAGTATGAGAGTAAGCTAACAGTCAAGGAAGGCACCTGGAAAACTGGAAGAACAGAGTTGCTACCAAGATGAGGATAGATACAGGTAAGAACAGTTTGGGGGATGAGGTGATTTAAGTTCAAGGGTGCTATTTTTTGTATATTTTGTCTTATAGACATATCTTTTAAAGATCGAAGATATGAGTCTAAAGTTTGAGAGAGAATTCTGGGTTGTAGACCTAAATGTGAAACTTTTTAGCTTCATTTGTCTAACAACACAGGTAGTTCTTTCATGAGTTTGGTCAGGATCCTTATATGCTTTATTAAATCTATATATTTAATATATTTATATATAGCATGACTGCTGCCTGCCACTGACTGGCACGTTCTTGCCATCATTTCCAAGTCCACATTCTGAGAGTTAGAGAGATCGGCATAGCTTCTTCCCGAGGTTTACACCAGAGCATGTCACAGAATTCAGTCTCTCATATATACACTTTTTTTTTTGCTAACAAACCAAGATTTTCTTAGTTCCATTTCATAACCATGGAATCAACAACACAATATGTGCTAGTTATGTGTTATAATTATAGTAATGGTAATAATAACAGCTATCATTTACTGAGGTTTTCTATGTATCTGGACCTATGCTAAGTGTTTTACATGCAGTGACTCATTTACAATATTCTCATATAGATGTGACTCAGAAGTCTTTGGTCTTGTCTACTGTAGGCTAGTTGTGATAAGAGTTTTATGTAGAATCTTCTACATGTGGCTATCCAGTTTTCCCAGCACCGTTTATTGAATAAGGAATCTTACCTGCACCCGAATGTTTATAGCAGCACAATTCACAATTGCAAAGATGTGGAAACAACCCAAATGCCCATCAATTCATGAATGGATTAGTAAAATGTGGTATCTGTATACCATGGAGTATTACTCAGCTATAAGAAATAATGATGATATGGCATCTCTTTTGTTCTCCTGGAGAGAGTTGGAACCCATTCCATTAAGTGAAGTATCCCAAGAATGGAAAAATAAGCACCACATGTACTCACCAGCAAATTGGTTTCCCTGATCATCACCTAAGTGCACATTTGGGAATAACACCGATTGGGTATCGGACAGAGGTGAGGG
>CM052442.1:41789123-41903335 GCA_028533085.1 Varecia variegata
AGCACAGTTTTAGCCTGCCTAGGCTAACATAACTGTCTACCTACTCTCTCCCAGACCTTCTCCAAGTTTTCACTTGACTTTATAAGTAAAGACACAAGCAGTAGTAAGGTTCCCAAATATGCCTGACCCTAACTGCCTTTACTGGAATAGCTATGTGAGACCAGAGAGAGAAGCATTTCAAAAAAGAAGATGAAACAGAGTAAGATATCCCAAAGGAGGACACAGCAAAAAGACTAAAAAGGAAATATGATGAAAAATCCTAAAAGGAGACAAAGGAATAACAGCTGGAAGAGATGTCTCACTGAGGCCTTCACCTACACCCCATGAGGAAGCAAAAGAGCAATAAAATTATTTATTTTTCTTGAAAAGCTGCGCATCTGAGCATTAAGACCCACTCAGTTCTCCTCCCCTTTAATCAGTGGCAAAACTCCTCTTCCAGAGCTGAGTAGCAGTGGGGATCGGGGATCGTGGTGGCCGTGCACGGGATGGGGGTAGCAGGAGAGGACCCTTCCCTTGGGGATAAGGTGTCAGGCATACTTACCGTACCTAAACAGGATCCCTTCGTAAAGGCTTTGTCCGATAAACCTATTGTAATAGAAAAATAGAAAGACTGATTCCATTTTTTCCCCTTTAGGATTTTAGCAATTTAATTGCCGAACTCTAGAAAAATACAAATGAATCTTTGGAACCCAGGCAAAGGCTACTAAGCACGAAGTTTCTCTGCTGGGCATTGATTATTGATTGGTGGAGCAGTCAGTGAGGTCACAGCCTTGCAAGACTCGTGGTGGCTGAGTTTCTCAAACTTATTCCATTGTTGATTTTTTTTTTTTTTTTTTTTTTTTAGTGTTAAACAGCAGACAACTTTCAATTCTCCCCTCTCCCTCTTCTCTTCTCGCCTCACATTTGGGCAAGCCAATAAGAAAGCTTGATACTCCCTCCTGTGGCACTGGCAGGAAATTCAAATCACACAGTCCCTTGACTTCCAAAGGAAACCCTCACATCAGCCCTACTCCTAACCCCGGTAAAAGCCAGCACTAGTGATTTCTCCTTGTTATTTCAAGTCATTTTTTGACATGCATGGGAGCCTTCCCTGCTTCACTCAAAAGCTTCATTGTGTTGATTGTAAATCTGTTGACATTTTTTGGACATCCTGACCAAATTTGGATGAGGATCCATCTCTCCTCTGTTGTGAGGGGTGAACACAACACCTATGTTCAATCCGGGGCATATTCAAATATCTCACATTTGTGAGTCACTTTCCCTTTCACTTCAGATAAATTAGGCATATAGGTCATTATGAATATCTCTGATGCTTCCCCAGACCACTGAAAATGATCAGAGAATTACTTTGATTATATTTAACAACTGTACTCTATCCTAGTGGAAGTTATTTTCTACACTTTGGCCAATCTCAGACTATTTTTGGTTATGTTTTTAAGCCATATTCTTTAGAAAGGACTACAAAATGTGCTAAACAATGGAAAACTAGCAATACAAACTGCTCCCAAATATATGCCCTTTTTTAATGGTTATTTTAACAGCTTGCTCCCAAAGAAATATTAATGTCATAAGACACTTGCAAAATCATTTTCTTTCATCCATTCATTTTCTTCACAACCTACTGAAATAGGAGACACAACAGAGAGATTTCTTGGATTTCTGGTTAGAACTTAAGTTTGTGTTTGTTTATTAGTTTTCTTTTCCACAGCAGCTAAAGAATAAGACAACTTCCATGAAAACTGATGTCCCTTCAACATCTTCCAACCTATGGTTGGGCACAGTGGCTCACGCCTGTAATCCTAGCACTCTGGGAGGCCGAGGCGGGTGGATCGCTTGAGCTCAGGAGTTCAAGACCAGCCTGAGCAAGAGCGAGACCCCCATCTCTACTAAAAATAGAAAGAAATTATATGGACAACTAAAAATATATATAGAAAAAATTAGCCGGGCATGGTGGCACATGCCTGTAGTACCAGTTACTCAGGAGGCTGAGGCAAGAGGATTGCTTGAGCCCAGGATTTTGAGGTTGCTGTGAGCTAGGCTGACACCATGGCACTCTAGCCTGGGCAACAGAGTGAGACTCTGTCTCAAAAAAAAAAAAAAAAAAAAAAAAAAAAAAAAAAAAAAAAAAAAGAAAAGGAAAAAAAAGAAATAAAAAATAAAGAAAAAAAAAATCTTCCAACCTAGAATCTTAAATTATCCCATGCATTTCAACATTCCAGATTTCCCAGGAGAAAACAGGACACATAAGAATACTATATAAACACAGTATTCACATCTGTAAAACAAAAAAAAAAAATCACAGACACATATGTAACAGTCAATATCACTTACCACACAATTGATTGAAAAACTGTATAACAACATACAAATGTAAAATATTTTGTTGTTAATAGAAATGATTTACTTAATTATAAACTATTTACTATCTTGAAATTGAAAGAAAAACCTGAAGTATCTATTCTGCCAAAAGACTCAAACTAGCAAAAATAAATTAAGCAAGCTAAAGGCATATATATTTGAAAATACCACTTTAGAATCATTCTGGAGTTTTGCTTGTTCCATATATATGAGTATAATAGTTAACAGGTATTTTACAAAACGAGTCAACTCTTTTTTAGGAAATGCCTGATTTTTTTTTTCTTTTTTTATTGCCTTCAAAAATTGATAATGTTCAATTTTAAAAGACAAGCTCATTATTCAAAATTTCCCCATTTATGATACTTTGATACAATAAATACTTCATTTCCAGTAGTTATCATTTTTCATAAACCACTGTAGCCACATTTTTAAATCCATGCCTGTGGTAAAATAAGAAATATATATATTTGGACTTTGTCCCTGTTTAATGGCACATAGCTCCCAAAATCCTTGGAATCTCTTGAGTGATGAGTGCCTTTTTATGCTAATGAGATGACTCTTGGCTGAGGAGCTCCTTAGATAGCTTCAGGATGGAGTCCCATCACTAGAAAGACCAAGTCTTGGTTAGATGTTTGGAAATTTCAGCCCCATTCAACAACCACTACGGAGAGAAGGGCTGGAGATTGAGTCAATCACTAATGGTCATTGATTTAATCAATTGTGCTTATATAGTGAAACCTCCATAAAAACCCCTAAAGAAGGGTGGCTGGAGAACTTTGGAGTTGGTGAACACAGCCACATGCTGGGATGGTAGCACACTCAAACTCTGTGGGACAAGTGCTCTGGTGTTCAGGATCCTTCCAGACCTATGTACCTCTTAATCTGGCTATTCATTTTATCCTTTATAATAAACCAATAATAGTAAATAAAGTGTCTTCCTGAGTTCTGTAACCCCTTCTACGTACTATCAAATCTGAAGGAGGAAGTTGTAGGAACCCCCAACACTGCATAGCCAAGCCAGAGAGAAGTGTGGTATCTGTAGTGAGGGCAGTCTTGTGCGACTAAGCCCTCGAACCTGTGGCGTCTCACACTAACTCTGAGTAGTTAATGTCAGAATTGAATTGATGTCCAGAGAATTGGAGAATGTGTTTTGGCATGGAAAAAACCCACACATTTGATGTCAGAATTTTTAGAGTAAAAACAAATAATAATGCCACAGACTATGGTACAATAATTCAATAATTTTATTATTATATTATTGTCAATTGTATGTAATTGTATGAAATATTATTTTATTAATATTAATGAAAGTGAATGATATTAGGAATATGTAATTTGGTTGGATGGTCATAAGTGGAGGTGTCTTTGACTAAATATTAGTCAAGGTGAGATATGGTATGTGAATAAGCATAGGGAGCCATTCTGTGGGGCCGGGCGGCACAGAATAGCACATACAAACCCCTTGAGTATGACCGGATGTGGTAAATTTGAGAAAGTCAAAGAACTGCAGCCTGAAGGTTAAAGAGTAAAGGGGAAAGTGGCCTCTCTAGGCCACTCTTGCAGTGACTTTACCCACTAAACAACTGGAAATTATAAAATGGTTTTATCCAGGAAAGTGACATAATCAGATTCACAAAATAATTTCATAAACATCATTCTTCTGTCAGGATGCAAATGCTTATGAATAACAGGAAATCTAAATAAAGCTGGTTCATATTGTTGGAAGGGAAGAGATAGAATGAGCTTCTGATTTAATTTGATTCAGTGGCCTAAATGGTCAGTAAAGAATCCCATTTCCTTTCTCTTCTTCACTATATAGTCCATGATTCACCTTTGCAAAAAACTCCTTTCCCTCATGATAACCAAATGGCTGGAGCACTTCAAGGCTTCATATCACATACGCCATCACGCAAAAGAAAAGAAGGAGCTATTCTTACAGAATATCAAAAAAGGTCCCTGAAATTCATCCTAATTATTATGTGTAAGTCATGTATCTACCTCAGAAAAGACCACTGAAACTAGAAGGATGAAATCTACTGAATGCCTTAAGCCAAGTCCAGCCCTATAGGTTATGGTGGGATCAGTTCCTTCCGAAGTGGGTTAACAGGTGGAGGAGAGATGGATAACAGAAAAAAATCAGGAATTTAGTAACAGGGAAGGAGGCAATGGATACTGAATAACATACCACACTGCATTATCAGTACATTTGATAATCACAACACTCTGAGGTGACGTCTAGATCATAATAATATTAATTTTAAAAACCTACTCAAAGGTAGAAGGTTTTATTTCTAGCATTTTCTTTAAATAGTATTTCTAAAACATGACATTGAATTCTCTAGTGACAGAGACACATATCTTTAGTATTAAATTGAATGATAAAAACTGAAATTTAGGGAACATGGGTTATCCCTAGCTTTCAGGCAATTTTGTGGAATATAACAGACACCTTGCCAATTAAAAGAATTTGTGATTTTGGCAAAGAAGTTGATCTGCCAAAGTTTAAATATAAGTCTAAAATTAGAAGACAGACATGAAGTTTAAAAATAAGTTTTTCTTGTTTTCTTTTTTTTTTTTTTTTTTGAGACAGAGTCTCACTCTGTTGCCCGGGCTAGAGTGAGTGTCGTGGTGTCAGCCTAGCTCACAGCAACCTCACACTCCTGGGCTTAAGTGATCCTTCTGCCTCAGCCTCCCGAGTAGCTGGGACTACAGGCATGCACCACCATGCCCGGCTAATTTTTCTATATATATATTTTTAGCTGTCCATATAATTTCTTTCTATTTTTAGTAGAGATGGGGGTCTCGCTCTTGCTCAGGCTGGTCTCGAACTCCTGAGCTCAAACAATCCGCCTGCCTCGGCCTCCCAGAGTGCTAGGATTATAGGCATGAGCCACCACACCCAGCCAAAAATAAGTTTTTCAAAAATGATATAATAAAAACATATTACAACAAAATAAAACTGCAGACCAGTATCCCTAATAAACATAGACACAAAGATTCCAAATATCCCAGGAAATCAAATACAGCAATGTATAAAGCTATAATACATCACGATCAAGTGGGGTTTATACAGTAAATACAAAGTCAATTCACCATGTGAAAAACAATTAATATAATTAAACACATTAGGGACTGAAAAAAGAAAAAATAATCTCATTAAATGCAGAAAATGTCAACATTTATTCATTATAAAAACTCTAAAACTGGTATAATAAGAGAAATTCTTCAACCTGATAAAAGGTATTTATTAAAAAAATACAGCTCCCATTATGTATAATGGTGAATGTCTTTTTCCTTAAAATCATAAAGAAGGAAAGAATGTCCACTCTCCCCACTCCTATTCAACATTGTTCTGGAGGTCTTAGACTGTACAGTGTGGCAAGAAAAAGAAATAAAAGGCATACATTTGAAAAGGAAGATATAAAACTGTTTTTATGCATAGAAAATACAATTTTCTACATAGAAATCCAAACATACAAAGAGAGGAATATTGTGAGCTTAATCAAGTCAATATATACAAGGTCTATATATAAATATCAATTATATTTCTACATTATAGCAATGAACAACTGGAAATTGAAATTTAAGAAACAGTAGGATTTATAATAGCATCCCTGAACATGAAATACTTAGGTATAAATATCATAAAAGATATAAACATCTATATGATGAAAATTACAAAACATTGATGAGAGAAATCCAAAAGATAGAAGTCAATGGAGAGATTTATAAGTTCAATAATTGGAAGGCTCAATATTGAGATGTTTTTAAAAAACCCTCCTAATTTGTTATAGAGATTTAATGCATTCCAATCAACATCCCAGTGGGATTTCTTTTGTAAAAATTTACAAGCTGATTCTAAAATTCACGTGAAAAATACAAAATAACTATAATAGCCAGCCAGATGCGGTGGCTCACGCCTGTAATCCTAGCACCCTGGGAGGCCGAGGCGGGTGGATCGTTTGAGCTCAGGAGTTTGAGACCAGCCTGAGCAAGAACGAGACCCCCGTCTCCATTAAAAATAGAAAGAAATTAGCCAAACAACTAAAATATATAGAAAAAATTAGCCAGGCATGGTGGCGCATGCCTGTAGTCCCAGCTACTCGGGAGGCTGAGGCAGGAAGATTGCTTGAGCCCAGGAGTTTGAGGTTGCTGTGAGCTAGGCTGACGCCAGGGCACTCTAGCCTGGGCAACAGAGTAAGACTCCGTCTCAAAACAAAAACAAAAACAAAACTATAACAGCCAAAACAATTTTGAAAAAGAAAAAAAAATTTGACAAACACATGCTATTTGATTTCAAGACAATGTCAATCGAGAGACTGCAGTTTTGGTGAAAATAGGAGTACATAGACGTATGTGACAGAATAGAGTACCCTGATATACACCCACACATATGAGGTCAATTGAGCTTTGGAAAAAATGGCAAGGTAATTTAATAAAGAAAAGACAAAATCTTTGCAAAATATGGTGCTAGTCTCTGGCCACAAACTATTTATAATCCTATGACATGCAAAATATATTCATCCCCTTTCAAGTGTCGCCAAAATTTCATTCCATTATATAATTGGAAAAAAGTTTGCAATCTTGACTTTTATATCAATTCCAGAATAGAGAAACTGCTTCCTTAATCTAGTTACTTAAATACAGCTATTGAAGTATGAGCTAAGATATAAACAGACACTCTGCCCACTCAACATACAATGGGTGTGACAGTTATAGTATAACTACTATAGACACTCCTGTTCAAAAAGGGAAAAAATGGAAGTCACAGAATCACTGATGCATACTAATTTTGAAATCCAAGCAAACAAGTGTTAGAAGTCTCTTAATTATAACTCACCCTAGTGCTCTCAGGGAATAATTCTCCTTGACTCTTGTCTTCGCCTTCTGCGAATCTTTATTACACTTTTTAGGCTCTTGGTTTCTCCTGCTCAATCATCCTTCTTTTATATGAAAGAAGGTAGCTCATGTTGACAGGTGCATAATTTTCTTAGCCTGCTTCCTGCTAGTCAAATTTTGGGAATCCAAAAATCTCTTCATTTTATATTGTCTTTGTGCCTTTTATTGCAAGCTTGCAATGTTTAATAAATATAATTATCTTAAAACTTTGTGAGTCCTCCATGAATAATAATGGGGTTTACTTCATTCTCAAAAATCATACTCACAAATCTTTTCAAGATAAATCCTCTCTACTTAGGACTTCTGATGTGACAGTGAGTAAAATGCTCTTAAGCTTCTTTAGAAACTTATCATTGATTGAGAGGATCCATGAGACGATTAAATTCTTCAGTGGACCTTTCATCTGAGGCACCACCATTAATATTTCTGTAACCATAAGAAACAATTTTGCATTCATACCGTTGTTTTCATATTTAAACAATAATTTTGTTGCAGTGAACTGTATTTGATTTTTTTCTTGGAAGTCAGTGCTTAATTTTAATATTGTTTGCCTTCTGGAAAGTCTGATAATTTTCATTGTCATAAAACTTCTAATCATTAATGTTTTACAGCCCTTCCATTGTTTCTCTCTTTCCTCTCACATTTTGCTTTAAGCAGCAAGAAGACACCAGGCAGCGTGTTCGACACTTAGCTTGGAAATATCCTTAGCTAGATCCTCCAGTTCATTATGTGTATTTCCATTTTGAACAATATCAGAGGAGACCATGTTGCTACCTCCCATTACAAGTATCCACTTTCCTCCAATTTTAAATAAGATTTTTCTCACTTTCCTTTAAGCCCTTGCTAACAGCTTACTAAAAGTCCATGATGCTTTTACAAATACTTTGTTCTAAGCTATTTCGGCTTTTACAAACCCTCTTAAATTCTCTCAGCTTCTTCCCACTGTTCAGTTTGATAGCCACTCTCACATTATAGGATTATTTTATGGTAGCTCCTCACTTTCAGGTACCAAAATGTGTATTAGTCATCTACTGCTACAGAACATATTCTTCTAAAAACCCAGCAGCTTCAAACAACAAACATTGTATCACAGTTTCTGTGGGTCTGGAGTTCAGGAGAAGCATATTGACAGTTCTGAATCAGGGTCTTCCATGTGGTTGTAGTCATTTGTCAGACTGGGCTGCTGTCATTGGAATGCCTGAGTAGAATAAGGAATTTGTTTAAGGATGGCTCACGGACATGGCTGTTGTCGGAAGGCCTCAGTTCCTCGATTGCTTTTGGCAGAAGGCTTTAGGTTCTTGCCACATGGGCCTCTTGTCACAATATGGCTGCTAATTTTCTGAAGAGACAGTGACTGAGAAGGAAACTACAGTACCTTTTATGACCTACTTTCCAAAGTCACATGCCATCATTGCCACTTCATTCTATTTTTTAGAAGCAAATCACTAAGTCCATTTCACCCTCAAGAGGATGAGCATCAGGCTTCATCTCCTAAACAAGGATTCTCAATGCATTAGATAGATAGAATTTATGGTCATATTTTAAAACCACCACACATCTCTCTTTTGGGGACTTCAGTTACTTTAATTATACATATATTATGCTGCTTGAAGTTGTCCCAGGGCTCAATGTTAGTCTGCTCATTGGTTTTTCCAACTATTTTTTTTTTCTTTCTTTGAGACAAAGTCTCACTCTGTTGCCTGGGCTAGAGTGAGTGCCGTGGAGTCAGCCTAGCTCACAGCAACCTCAAACTCCTGAGCTCAAGCAATCCTCCTGCCTCAGCCTCCCAAGTAGCTGGGACTACAGGCATGCGCCACCATGCCCGGCTAATTTTTTCTATATATTTTTAGTTGTCCATATAATTTCTTTCTATTTTTAGTAGAGACGGGGTCTTGCTCTTGCTCAGGCTGGTCTCGAACTCCTGAGCTCAAACAATCCACCCGCCTCAGCCTCCCAGAGTGCTAGCATTACAGGCATGAGCCACTGCGCCCGGCTCCATCTATTTTTTCTATGTATTTCATTTTGGATAGTTTCTATCACTATGGTTTTAAAATTGCTATTTTTTTTTCTGCAAAATTTAATCTTCTACATCTATCAAGTGTATTTTTTATCTCAAACATTATAGTTTCATCTCTAGAAGTTCATTTGTGTCTTTTTTATTCTTTTTTTTTTTTTTTGAGGCAGAGTCTCACTCTGTTGCCCAGGCTAGAGTGCCCTGGCGTCAGCCTACCTCACAGCAACCTCAAACTCCTGGGCTCGAGCGATCCTCCTGCCTCAGCCTCCCAAGTAGCTGGGACTACAGGCATGCACCACCATGACTAGATAATTTTTTTACATATATTTTTAGTTGTCCAGATAATTTCTTTCTATTTTTAGTAGAGATGGGGTCTCGCTCTTGCTCAGGCTGGTCTCGAACTCCTGAGCTCAAACAATCCACCCGCTTCGGCCTCCGAAGCATCCTAGAATGCTAGGATTACAGGCGTGAGCCACTGCACCCGGCCTGTGTCTTTTTTATTCTTTTGTTTCCATTTAACATGTTCAGTCTTTCTCCAGATCCTTAAACATGTACAGATACAGTAAACTTTTCTAATATCTTTTTCTATTCAGCTGATCATCATTCTATTAATTTGTCATTTCTGGGTCAGTTATATTTCTCATCATTCTATTAATTTATCATTTTTTGGTCAGTTATATTTGATTTTTCTTTTTATTAACAGATATCATTGGAAAACCATTTTGTTCAGAGTATTTCTTGAATTTTAAAATTTTATTTTGTAAAAAGTATAACAATTATATATCGGGCAAATAAAATCCAAACAAATCCTATTGGTAATAAAAATGGTTAAGAAATGTTTTCTTATTAAAGCAAGACTCTTTTCATTATTTTCACATAATAGGTGTATATATATATGATTACATATACATATATATTATTTAATTTAGAATTTTTGGTAAAACATGCCAAACCAAGCTTCAAGTTTCAGTGAAAGTATTTAATGAAGAAATAATTCAGGAATATACATTCTAAAAAGAAAATTAAATTTTTTATTTTGTATTTTTTCATATTTTGTAGATACATTAAATATCAAGTTCAGACCCAGTTAAAATAAAAAGAGAAAAGAAAGAAAATGCTGGCCGGGTGCGGTGGCTCACGCCTGTAATCCTAGCACTCTGGGAGGCTGAGGCAGGAGGATTGTTTGAGCTCAGGAGTTCGAGACCAGCTGAGCAAGAGCAAGACCTCATCTCTACTAAAAATAGAAAGAAATTATATGGACAGCTAAAAATATATATAGAAAAATTAGTTGGGCATGGTGGTGCATGCCTGTAGTCCCAGCTACTCGGGAGGCTGAGGCAGAAGAATCACTTGAGCCCAGGAGTTTGAGGTTGCTGTGAGCTAGGCTGACACCATGGCACTCTAGCCCAGGCAACAGAGTGAGACTCTGTCTCAAAAAAAAAAAAAAAAAAAGAAAGAAAGAAAGAAAATGCTTCTGAACCTATATATATAAGATTAAACTTCAAGTTTCTCTTTTTATAATTCCAAAGTAGCAAACTTGATTTTATCTTTCTGCAATGAAATGCAGCTCAAAATACCTCTCTACCATGTGGTACTAACTGATCCCTATAAATTGCTTTCTGAGATTTTTTTTTTATACATGATTTTATTTTGGAGCATATTGATTGCTGTGGCAATGAATTACAGCTGTCACCACTGGCTTACTTAGCTGACTTCTTCACACCTTGTAATAAACTGATGCCATAATTTTTGTTATGGTGAAAGTAAAAAAAGTAATTTTAATACAAAAATGAGGATAATGGTAAAGAAACAGTGATTTGTCAGAAGATGTAATGGAGGAATTGCTATTCTTTTCCATCCTGGGAGCAATTCCAAAAATAGTAATGGTTTGTAAATTGATCCTTTCTGTATTGCTCTAGTGAAAGAGCACTGCATAAAAATGAACATTAGACTAGTGTTCTTCACATCACTATTATTTCACCCTAATTGTCATTAATGCAAAGTAGCACAAATGGAACTCAGCACAAACCAAACGCTCCGATTCTATGAGACCATGTCTTGGCCAATCCTGAAGAAACAGCTTTTCTTTTAGCAGCGGAAATAGCTTTTCTCTTAGCAGGAATAAGGAGAAAAAAAGCAAAAGTTTCTTTGAAAGAGGAGTCAGCATGAAGTAACAGCAAATTAAAAATCAACTATACTTCAGAAATAAAGCTACTTTAGCAAGAGAAAATTGGCTATTCTAGAACTGTCCTGAAAAAGTCTAAAACAATAATCAAGCTTATTCACCATTTTATGAACAGCCCGATAGAATGAAAGTTAAAACCTTTTAAATAAGAATTAATTAATTAAGTCCAGGCCCTAAGCAACACAACATTGATAATGTCTAGGTTATAATAATAATAAAAAAAATTACTGAAGATACAGAAAATTGTGACTCATAACCAGAGACCCCCCCTAAAAAAGGAGAAAAAAATAAAAGAAAAAGAAACTAGGAAAAGGTATTGGTAATTAGAATTTTAGATTAAAATACATTTAGGTCTCCCTCTCTAACTCTTACTTCTACATCTGTCTGTATTCTGGCTGAATTGTCTTTAACTGTACTTCTCAAAAAAAAAAAAAAAAAAAAAACTAGACGGATTTACCTTTTTATCTCTAGGATCACCTGCTCACAGCTCTTTGATCTGTGATAAAATGCCACTTCTCTTCCAGGCAAAATTTAACAAAAACCTTGGAAGTCTTATTTCTCTGGCTTTAGTTACATGTTTGTATTTTGGACTACTGTATCTACTGGGATGATGATATGAGCTTACTCCTTTGTTCTATTAATGTAGTCAGTGGGGTTAATTGATTTTTTTAAAATGTGAAACCAACGTACATTTCTAAAATAAACCACACAAGATAAATTTTTTAGTTACCCACTGCTGCGTAACAAACCATCCTAAACTTGGGGTTGTGGTAATAACAAAAAAAAATATTTTTATATTGCATGGTTCCAGGGGCTGACTAGGCTCAGCTGGGTGATTTTTGCTCACAGTCTCTCATAAGGTTATAGTCAAATGGTGGCCTCTTCCATATACAAGGCAATCGATGCTGGCTACTGGAAATCTCTCCATGTTATCTGGGCTTTCCCACAGCAGTGACTGGATTTCAAGGACAATACCATTGAGGGAGAGCTAGACAGAAGTGGTATTGCTCTCTGAAGTCTAGCCTAAGAAGTCTTTTTAAGTAAACAAAAAGCGAAAGAATTCATCACAAGTAAACCTGCAGTATAGTAATTATTTTATACGTCACTCTACTATATCTGACTGTGAGCTGCTTATGAGATTTTGTCTCATGCTCTCTCTCCTTTATTTTTATCTTTGCAACTCTCATGCTTATTACTACTAGAACTTGATAGGTGCTTAAAATTGTCAAACAATAACTCAGAGACTATTAATTAAAAAGACTGAAGACTTCTTCAATTTACTCTGTCAGGAAGTGGATGTGATTATGGAGTATCCTTACAATGGATTGTTAGGCTTTGTACTGAAGACCCTTCGGGAGATTATCATATTGAATAAGAATGTGTATCTCTCATTGCTTTTGACTAGGCCATTTTACATTTTTCAGGGCTAAAACAACTTAGGTTGTAGAAAACTGATAGCAATGCAAATGTTTCTTATCTACATTAATACAAATATATTATATCCAGTAGAGAATATGTACATGTAATAGAAGCGTGCCTCATTTTGTTGTGTTTCACTTATTGTATTCACAGACTATTATGTTTGTTACAAATTACAGATTTGTGGCAACTATGTGTTGAGCAAGTCTATTGGCACCATTTTTCTAGCATGTTCTCACTTTGTATCTCTGTGTCACAATTTGGTAGTTCTTGCAGTATTTCAAACTTTTTCACTATCATTATATCTGTTATGGAGATTTGTGATCTCTGATGTTATTATTGTAATCGTTTGGGGTGCCACAACTGCACCCATATAAAATGGCAAACAATCAATAAATGTGTGTGTTCTGATTGCTCCCCCAACCAGCGCTTCCCCTATCTCTCTCCATCTCCTCAGGCCTCCCTTATCCCTGAGACACAATAATATTGAAATTAGGCCCCAGTTAGTAACCTTACAATGGCCTCTAAGTGTTCAAATAAGAGGAAGAGTCACATGTCTCTCACTTTAAATCAAAAGTTAGAAATGATTAAGCTTAGTGTGGAAGGTATGTCTAAAGCTGAGATAGACCCAAAGCTAGGCCTCTTGTGCCAGTCAATTAGCAAATTGTGAATACAAAGGAAAAGTTCTTGAAGGAAATTAAAAGTGCTACTCCAGTGAACAAATGAATGGTAAGAAAAAGAAACAGCCTTATTGCTGATATGGAGAAAATTTGAGTGGTCAGGATAGATCAAACCAGCCACAACATTCCCTTAAGCCAAAGTCTAATCCAGAGCAAGGAGCCAACACTCTTCAATTCTGAAAGAGATGAGGAAAATGTAGAAGAAAAGTTTGAAGCTACACATGTTGGTTCATTAGTTTTAAGGAAAGAAGCCATCTCTATAAAATAAAAGTGCAAGGTGAAACAGCAAGTGCTGATGTAGAAGCTGCAGCAAGTTATTCAGAACACCTAGCTAAGATCATTGATAAAGATGGCTACATTAAACAACAGATTTTCAACATAGATGAAACAGCCTCCATTGGAAGAAGATGCCATTTTGGACTTTCATAGCTAGAGAGGAGAAGTCAATGCCTGGCTTCGAAGAGCAGGCTGATTCTCTTGTTAGGGGCTAATGCAGCTGGTAACTTTAAGTTGAAGCCAATGCTCATTTACCATTTTGAAAATCCCAGGTCCCTTAAGAATTATGCTAAATCTATTCTGCCTGTGCTCTATAAATGGAACCACAAAGCCTGAATGAAAGTACGTCTGTTTATAGTATGGTTTACTGAATATTTTAAGCCCACTGTTGAGACTCGCTGCTCAGAAAAAAGATTCATTTCAAAATACTACTGCTCACTGACAATGCACCTGACCACCCAAGAGTTCTGATGGAAATGTACAGGGAGATTAATGTTTATTTCATGCTTACTAACCCAACATCCATTTTACAGCCCATGAATCAACAAGTAATTTGAACTCTGAAGTCTTGTTATTTAAGAAATACATTTCAAAAGGCTACAGCTGCCATGGATAGTGATTCCTCTGATGGATCTGAGCAAAGCAAATTGAAAACCTTCTGGAAAGGATTTACCATTCTAGATGCCATTAAGAACATTCATTATTCATGGGAAAATATCAAAATCTCAACATTAACAAGAATTTGGAAGAAGTTGATTCCAACCCTCGTGGATGACTTTGAGGGGTTCAAGACTTCAGTGGAGGAAATAACTGCACATGTGGTGGAAATAGCAAGAGAGACTGAAGGTGTGACTGAATTGCTGCAATCTCATGATAAAACTTTAACAGATGAGGAGTTGCCTCTTAAGGATGAGCAAAGAAATTGGTTTATTGAGATGGAATCTACTCTTGGTGAAGATACCGTGAACATTGTTGAAATGACAACAAAGGATTTAGAATATTACATAACTTAGTTGATACAGCAGCAGCAGGGTTTGAGAGATTTAACTCTAATTTTGAAAGAAGTTCTACTGTGGGTGAAATGCTATCAAACAGCATTGCATGCTATAGAGAAAACTTTTTTGTGTGTGTGAAGGGGAAGTCAATTGATGGGGGAAAATGTCATTGTTGTCTTATTTTAAGAAATTTCCACAGCCACCCCAATCCTCAGCAACCACCACCCTAATCAGTTAGCAGTTATCAACATTGAGGCAAGATCCTCCTCCAGCAAAAAGATTACAACTCCCTGAAGGCTCAGATGATCATTAGCATTTTTTAGTAATAAAGTATTTTTCATTAAAGTATATACATTGTATTTTTAGACATAATGCAATTGCATACTTAATAGGCTACAGTATAGTGTAAACATAACTTTTGTATGCACTGGGATACAAAACAATTTGCTTTTATTGAATAAAGCAATAATTTTATTACTATATTCACTTTACTGTGGTGGTGTAATTGCATCAGACCAACGTGGTTTAACTTTTAGTAGTTTAGAAGTTTTTAGTTGCCATGGACCCTCAGGTTGAAGGTCACATAACCTGAGCCCAGAGGAACTAAGCATGTAATCACAGGTGGAATTTAAGTGCTCAGACCAAGGAGCAGGGACTGAATTAATAAGGAGAGGCACCATAAGGCAGGATCCAAGATCCAATCAGATCGATCCCCGGTGTCATCCCATGGCAAAATTCAGTCAGAGTGTGTTTCCTGGCATCACCCCATCAGAAGAGCCTATCAGATCATGCCTCACTACCCTCTGGCTATCAGACCTGTCCCAACCCCCAGCTTGGGGAGACAGAGCTGAGTCTGACTCCTGTCTCCTTGTTTTGGCCACCTAACAATAAATCTTTCTCTCTGCAAAGACCTAGTGCTTCAGTGTTTGGAACCCAGTTTGGTTCAATTACAGTGGTCCAGTGGTCGGGAACCAAACCTGCAGTATCTCTGAGGTATGCCTGCACAAATTATATATGTCCAATTTTTATTTGAATACACACTGGTTCCCTCAATAGCACGTAAACAAAATCCTTGACATGAATTTATTTTATATCTATATTACGGTCATACTTTTAAGTTTTCAAAAATTATAATTTATCAACTCATATACATAAGAAAGAGCACTTTCCAGGAGCACCATCAACTCCAAACAAAGGCAAAGGTGAGTCTTATAAAGGGAAAATTCAAAATATTTTACTAGGAAAATGATTGTTTTGTTAATCAAGTTTTTGTTTGACAGTTGAAGATTGGTTGGCTATGGGGGGAGTGCTATGTTAACTAATTGCTGATCTGTCAAAATCTCAAAATCCTTAGCGGGTATTTTTCTCTCCGTACCTTTTGTGGCAAAATCAAATTAGAACACTGAGTCAAACCAAGCTGTAGTCCAGTGGTATGGTCCAATATCTTTCTCATAGCTCTTTCTATTGAGAGTTCTCATGATGTAACTCTCCTATTATCATGGAAAACTGCTGTGGGAGCAAAGACTGTAGTCTGAACAACTGAAATTTTGAAATTTCAGCATAAACAATACAGAAGCATAAATAATTAAGCAAGTACTTACTCCTTTTGTATTGATTATAAGGAGTTTGGGAATCCAGAGGAAAGTCAGCATTTGTATTTGCTGGCAAGGTTTTATGCAAAAGGTGGAGTTTAATTGAGTCTACAAAAAAGAGATAGACAAGGAAAAAAAAGGAAAGCATTTTATGGAAAGAAACATAATAAATAGGGGCATGAAAACAGAGGATGAAGTTGGCTTAGAATAGCAGAGGCTAGAGCCTGAAGAAAAATGCTGAGGGGTAGAAAATGGATAGTGGTAAAGCAATAAAAAGTAGCTAAGTGTGTGGGTATTGGGGGAGAAAAAGAAGATATTGGGGAAAGCAGCCTGGGCTGATGGCTGGAAGCAAAACAGTTAGTCCAGGAGGCTTTCTGTTAGGAGCAAAGCAGAAATGTTTTTGTGAAAAATCTCTGGAGACAAATAAAGGTAGAAAAACAAAATGAACTTATGCACAGTAAAAGGGAACGTTAAACAGCTTCCCAGGAAAAAAACAACTGTAAGAACAATGTGAGAATAAATTTTGTTTGTTTTTTTTTTAATATTATTTGAAACACAGAATATATTTTTGAGAATACGGAGAATATCTACCTAATGGGTGTAGGACTTTAAATCCCAAACACTTATTATTAAGACAGATGGCTATATCTGTGAATAAATTTTCAGATTAAGATTCTTAAAATAATTTTCAAGATGACTGTAGAGATAATGTAACTTTTCATTGAATTGTATTATTATTGTTGATATGGTTTTTCTTTTTTAAATTATTTTTTGAAAAGTGTATATGAAACTTTCTCCTTTAAAATATCAGAATAATATATTTTGTATATATTTTTTGTTTTAGTTATGTGTATGTTTGTGAACAGTAATTGAATATATTTATCTGAAAGCAAAGAGTCTAAACACAGGAAAGAAAAGCAAAGATTTCTTGAATTAATATCTGGGTGAGAAATTGCTGACTTCAAAGTTTTCTTTGATGTTCCAAATATTATATTTATATCAGTGAACACAGCCGGGGTTTTCAGAAGCTGATAGTCAAGTTTCTCTGTGATTGCCTCTCTCTATTTCTCATTAAAATAGCTGTGAAAGTGTCAGAAAAGTTAAATGACAAACAGATAAACAAACAAAGTGTGGAAGCCCTTTTTTTCAAATAAAGACACCTGTTATGATTTAATTCTACTAATGTACATTTGAAGCAGGATTGAGAAAGAGCCATGCCACTTGTCCTACATGTGAGTCTCTGGATTGGGATAATGACATAGACTTTACAGCAGGGACAAATCTGACAAAAGCCTGTTGTCTACCACATTTTCTGGCAGTATCAATCAAGTAGCCCTTTGGAACTTAGGGAGAGAAGAACAATGGGGTGATTATAACTGCTCACATTGCACCCTAGTCCCAGGACACTTCCTTTCAGATACCAAAGGATGGTGGGACAGGAGGACAAAAAAGGCAGAGGTTCCAAATAGGTGCAAGGTACATAAAAGAAATGTCCACCTTGAGTTTAAAAAGGAATGGTTGAAGTTTGCTGCAAAAACGATGTAAGAAATAAAATAACTGAAGCTATATAAAATTTGATTTTTGAAACAAAGCAAACTTGCAGATTGTATAAGACATTAGCAAAGGGAAGAAGAATCAGCTAGAATGTGACACATGGAAAGCATGCTAGATAAAGAATGGAGGTATGCAGGGTGAACAATAGACTTGCTTTAAAGAAATATCTAAACAAACAACCAAACGTGCTAAGTCAAAAAATAAATGAAGTGTCTAGAGGCTAAAAGACTAAGAGTAGGAATGGAAAGGACTAATTGCCTTAGGTAAAACTAATTATGAGAAAACAATACTGAGACATCAGCTAGATAAAATTTAGTTCACTTCAGCAAGCATTTATTAACTCTAAGTCACCTCCCTATAGAAGCAGTCATTATGAAAAGAAACTTCACTCATTCCTCTAGGTTAGCAATTTGGTAGTTCCAAGGAACACTGATCAAGTTGTTAAAGTCACTCCTTTAAATTCGTCTTGAGTAAAAGATGCACTTAATGAAAATAAAAATTAATTAATAAAATTTATTTTATATATATTATAAAAATAGTATCTTACAAAATATCAGTAGTTAAAAATCAAAATATTTAACTGGATTGACTGTAAAATGCCCCTAGGTGCATGTCCTGTTATTATATAAATGACTTTGTTCCTAAGAATGAGCCTGTGTTTAAAATTTTGTATGTTGAATTCTGGTTTTAATTGTCCTCATAATTCTTTTGTTGAGTAAAACAGAAATCAGAATTAGGGCTAAAAAATCTATACTTTATGTATATTTTATGTATCTATGACCATTCTAGGAATAAGCTTTAATAATGTTTGCAGAAGTTTGTTTAATCATGAAATGTGTTAAATATGAGACATTTGCCCTCAAAATAATCAATTCTAAAACATAAAAGAAAATTTCACATTTTTAATGTCAAAAGTCAAAATACAAAGTAAACAAAGAAAAACTTAATAAAATTAAGCATAAGATGGTATGACACACAACAAAACTGTGTAACAATTATAGATACCTAACATTAGTAATACATCTATTTACATTTATTGTGCATTCACTATATGTGAGAAATTATATAGAAATCATACATTCATTTACTTGTCACTATTTCTTTGATGTTGCATCTGGTAGCAACTGCCTATAAACTTGGGGGTACACAAACACTTTTTTAAAAAGTTTTTAATTTGAACTAATATTAGACTTACAGAGGATTGCAAAAGTTGTTCAGAGCTTTCCCCTATATATCTGACTCTGCTTCTCCTAATGTTAACATCTTTCAAAACCATAGTTCAATTATCAAGGAATACCTTAAAGTAAAACAAAAAAAATTCCCAAACTTGGATAGACCAAAATATTTTTTCAGAATTTTCTCTTTAGAAGAAATTAGCATTCCTGATGAAACCCTTAAATATTTTCTGAAATATTTTTTTGTAATTAAGACCTGCTCTCTGAAGTAGTTACTCATCCTCTTGACTCTATTGACTTTGAATTATCAGCCAGAGTCTGAAATCTTTCACCATTATTTCTTGTGTGTTTTATCTAACAGTGATTACATATCAAGTCTTCCCTGCCTTGTGGAATGCCCTATTAATATATTATTAATAATTAGTTAATATTATTATGATCTATTATTAATAGCAGATCTTTGTATTGCTTATCCAGGGGCCTTATCCTTTAAATGTAAGGTTGTAAAATACTTGCACACATGCTGACTACTAAATTTCTGAACAATTTTTCTTAATAAAGGAAAGGAATTAATTTTCCAGTTCTTCTATCCCATAAGTACCATTTCTTAGATTTATATGCCTAAGAAATAAGGGCAAGACAAAAGAAGAAATAGCCCATATCCTTCCTTACTCTTATTATGGTAAATTGTCTCCAGATGAAAAAAGCTCAGAGGTTGCCAAATGACTGGGAGACAAATTTTTTTTCAAGTCTGGTAGTTTCTCAACCTTTGCTTTCAGCAGTACTGGATAATCAATATAGTTGGCTAGTCAACCACTGGCAATTATTTTATAATAAATGAAATTTATTAATTTTATGAATATAATAATTAGTTAATATAATAATAGATTACTATGTGGTATTTCATATAACATTAATAATTCTGAGGGAGTTAAAACAGAGAGACATTGCTTTAACAAATTTCTTTAAATGTGGATGAGTTTTCTAAGAATTTACATCTATAAAAATACATAGGAATAGAATTAATGGTGAGCATTGTCCCATTGGTGCAATTAAACTTTTTAAATGTAAAATGATGACACTCAAATATAAAATGAACACCTGTCAAGGATTTTTTCAACTTGTTAATGAATGACAAGAGCAAGTAACACTGTTTGCTTGAGAATTTGACTTAAGATGATTTGTATTCTTTACCAGAAAAAGTGCTTTTTCACCACTGTGGACAGATACGTTTGCATTGCAGTCAGTTTTCTATAATTGTAACTTCTGACTTTACAGAGTTGTAAAATAGCCTAGTTAATAAAAAGCTCTACAAAGCTTTTTGAAAAATCAGACAATCACTGTATGACTGGCAAGACAACACAGAACTCTCTGAAAGGACTTTCAGTAATCTCTTTTGTCCATTTCTAAGTCTTGGGAAAATTTTTATGTCACATGCTAGCAACATTAATACTATATTAATAGATAATTAAGTATTTAGAAAAAATAACAGCCCTATTCATTTAATTAAAGGATGTGTTTTAATAATATCTTACTTGTTGCATTCCTAATGTTTAATAATTATTTACCAAAAATTTAATGTTTATGTTGTTTTGATCATTGTGTATTTTATAAATAAACTATATTTTTTCTACTTTTTCTTTTTTTAAAAATTTCAACAGATTTGGGAGGTACAAGTGGTTTTTTGATACATAGATGAATTGCATAGTGGTGAAGTCAGGGCTGCCAGTGTACCCAGTGCCTGAATAGTATACATTGTACCCAAGAGGTAATTTTTGACCCCTCACTCCCCTCCCACCCTCCTCCCTTCTGGGTCTCCAAAGTCCATTATACCACTCCACATGACTGCGTACACCCATTATTGTTTATCTTCCACTTTTAAGTGAGTACACGTGGAATTTGATTTTCCATTCCTGAGATACTTCAGTTTAGGATTATGGCCTCCAGTTCCATCCAAGTTGCTCATGGAAACAATGAAAGACATTGTTTCATTCTTTTTTATGGCTGAGTAGTATTCCATGATGTGTGTGTGATGTGTGTATACATACACAATTTTCTTTATCTGCTCATCAATTGATGAGAACTTAGGTTGACTCAATATCTTTGCAATTGTGAATTAAATACACTATATATTTAGCACTATAATACTAAAATACTCCAGAAAAGATTAGTAACTCTTAGAACCTTATAGTCATATTATTTTTTTTGAAAATTTAGGGCAGAGAAATGTAATAAAATAACAAATTAAACACATTCAGCCACAAAAATATATTATATTTAAATAAAATGCTAGGGGAAATGCAATGGAAATACAAGTTAAAGTAGAAATGATATAAAAGGTGCTTTTTTCATGAATTTTTTAAAATAAATGACAATGGATATAACATGCAATGGCTATTGTATTAAAATTATATTGATTACATTTAAAAATTGATGTAGCAGCTTGATCTTAAAAGTTTAATATCACAATATGCTGTGTTCCAATAAAAATGTATTTAAATAGGTAGCTGGGTCCCTGGTTTGTAGAGCCCTGTTTTAAGCCAAAATATTTTGGGGTGTTTTCTTAGACGGCAATAGATCACTGACACACTCCCTTATATATGCGGAAAGAAGAGCTTCTCCAAAACCACCCCTCCACAGATTTTCACCTCATTGTACAGTCACGGTCCAGCCTAACTGCAAGGGAGCTGATATTTAGTTAAACAACCTTTATATTAATAATTTAAAAAAAAAGCAAGTGGTAAAACGTTGGGACTGTCAACTAAGCCTAACTTTACTGTATAACATGGTGTCCAAGCTGTATTAGACAGCAAGTGTTGCCCTTCCCTATGTCGGAGTATTTGTAGGGAAGAATGAGCTGCTCCATCATTCCTTTCCTTTACAAAGCACCACTTGGTGCCGAGGAGTACTACATTTCTTTTTGTGAGTAATGAAAAGTAAAAGGGTCAACTTAATTCCAAATGCAAAACTGATCCTTTCAAAATGACTCTACGATACTGTTTCTCTAATCATCTCAAAAGTATAGTCCAGGTCTCCTGTGATCATAAGTCTCTATTACCTGAGAAGAAATTCATTTAAAAAACAGACTTATACTAATAAAACCCAATTTAAGAAAAACTGACACTATTTTATTCTAATTAATATAGAAAGGCAAGCATCATTTAATTTACTCTTTATAGTTGTAAAAATGACAATGTCAGTTTGTGTTACTATTTACAGAATGATTCACTAATTAATAACCTCGGAAATAAGTAATGTTAATGAAAGCCAAATTTGTATCTCCTATTAAATATCAATTGCCCTTGAAATAACATTTCAATCTTTCCATAGCTGGCTGGTGATTCTTCAATGTCCTTGAAGACCATGAACACAGCCACTCTATACTAAGAAAGAAGAATCATGAATTTACTTAGAAATAAATTAACCCACAACCTGTAAGCGCTTATTTCTGGATAAATTAGAAAAAATATATTTATTTGTGAAAGGAATAAGCACCCAATCATTTAGACAAATAGAATCTTGTTTAAAGCACAAGAAAAATATTTTTTTACACACACATATATAATTTTACATAAAACTAAGTTTGTAGGAGTTAACTGCTTTAACTGTGATTGTGTGCTATACTGACTACAGTTATTTTATGTTAAACTCAAAGAATAAAAAGTCAAAACCATAGCTCTAAACATCCTCTGCAATGGTTTCTTTTTACCCACCACCCTAATACCATTATAAGCCACTTTCTATATCAAAAGGAGTTATTTATGTCTCAAATTCTGTCACCATTTAGACACATTTAATTTGGACCTAGAATTAGTGATCCATACTTCTCTTTTTATGAATTTACTGTACATTTATATCTAGCATTATGGTAGATCATAAGCCACCATAGTGAAATCTTTTGAATAGACAAGGTGAAATTATTTAAAAGGGAACATCCGTATACCCTACTTACATCTGTCATTAACATTTTACTATATTTGCTTTTTCAGAAATCTACCATGTATACATTTCTTTATTAATCCTTCAATTCATCCCTGTACTTTCTGCTACACACTTCAGTATGCATGTCAGCTTATATGCAATGTGTACAGATTTTTCTTTTGAAGTGACAGTTACATAACATAAAATGCATAAATTATGTGTACATTTGCTTCATGTATGCAAACATTAACAAATTCATACACTTGTGTAATACAAAAACCCATAAAGATATATATAGAACTTTGTCATGAACCCAGAAAATTTCCTCCTACCATTCCCAGTTAAAACCCTGCCGCGGCCGGGCGCAGTGGCTCACGTCTGTAATCCTAGCACTTGGGAGGCGAGGCGGGCGGATCGTTTGAGCTCAGGAGTTCGAGACCAGCCTGAGCAAGAGTGAGACCCCGTCTCTACTAAAAATAGCAAGAAATTATCTGGCCAACTAAAAATATATATAGAAAAAATTAGCCGGGCATGGTGGCGCATGCCTGTAGTCCCAGCTACTCGGGAGGCTGAGGCAGTAGGATTGCTTAAGCCCAGGAGTGTGAGGTTGCTGTGAGCTAGGCTGATGCCATGGCACTCTAGCCCGGGCAACAAAGCGAGATTCTGTCTCAAAAAAAAAAAAAAAAAAAAAACCCTGCCGCCACTATTTTCATTGTTTTTGTTATAAATTTTGATACAAAGAATATGATACCAATATATGTATGTATAACTCTTTTTGCTCAGACTATATACATATATATATAAGAAATATATATGTAGAGAGAAAGAGAGAGAGAAGGAAAGAGAGAGAGAGAGATTCAGTTGTGGTTGCTTCCTTCCTTTTTATTACTAAGTATTATATCAGTACTTCCTTCCTTTTTATTACTAAGTAGTATTTCATTGTATAGATGTACCACAGTTTGTTAATACATTCTCATTGATGGGTACTTTGGTTTCTTTCTAGTTTCTAGCTGTTATGAACAAAGCTACTATGAACATTCTTTTACAAGTGTTTTTGAAGATTTCTTTCAATTTCTTTTTTGTGTACATGTAGAAATGGAATTTTGGGGTCAGAGAGAAAGTATGCACTAGAGAGTGTGTAGTGGTTTATAATTATTATATTGTACATTGTTTTATACAATATATACTCAAATAAAAATCTTAATAAAATACAACTATACAGAACAAAACAATATTATATATAATCATGAGATATGAGCCCTTTATCAGATGTACAACATGCAAATATTTTTTTCCCATTCTGTAGGTTGTCTATTTGCTCTAGTGATAGTTTCTTTGGCTGTGCAGAAGTTTTGTACTTTGATCAGGTCCAATTTATTTATTTTTGTTATTGCTGTGATTGCTTTTGGGTTCTTCTTCATAAATTCTTTGCCTAGGCTAAAGTCTAAGAGTTTTTCCAACATTTTCTTCTAGAATTCTTAAGGTTCCATGCCTTAAGTTTAAGTCTGTTATCCACCATGAGTTGATTTTTGTGAGAGGTAAAAGGTATGGGTCCTGTTTCAGTCTTCTACATGTAGCTATCCAATTTTCCCAGCAGCATTTATTGAATAGGAGTTATTTTCCCCAGTTTATGTTTTTGTCTGTTTTGTCAAAGTTCACGTGGGTATATGAGGATGGTTTTATATCTAGGTACTCAGTCCTGTTCCGTTGGTCTATGTCTCTGTTCTTGGTGCTAGTAACATGCTGTTTTGGTTACTATAGCCTCATAGTAGAACTTAAGTCTGGTAAATTGATGCCTTCCAGTTTGTTCTTTTTGCTTAAGGTTGCTTTGGCTATACAGGGTCTTCTCTGGTTCCAAGGAAGATCTTTAATGTTCTAATTCACTATACTCAAACTCTAAGGAAAACAAGCACATAATGTATGTAATAAAGCAATAATTTCTCACTCTTAGATCTTCACAAGGAAGAGAAAGTTAAAAAACAGCCATGAGATATAGTCACATTTCCTTAGAGGGTCTGAAACTATCTGCTTAAGCTTCATTTCAGCTTGCTTATGAGATACAAACTCATACTGTGCATTTATATAAATCCACAAGTGACTTTCCTATGAGAGAAATTTGGGATAAAATGGCCCATCATGAAAAGTCATTCAATGGCACATACGTATCAAAATAGAAAATACAGAATTACCTCTGCATTGTTCTGTTTTCAGATGCAGCTAGTCTTAACTAAAAATATGCAGCATGGAAAATTAAGGTGCTCACACTATTATTTTAAGACCTAGGGGAGGAGTCTCCAGACTCAGCTCCTTGGAATTACTCCTTGCAACAAGTACATCTGCACAATTAGGGCAGATTAAAAAGCTGAGAAGATATCTGCTGAAAAGCAAGTCATTGCTACAACTTCTTTGTTCAGAATATCACCATCTTACTTAGACACTACTTACTATAGAATCCACCTCTTTTCCCAACTGACTCAATCTGTCTGCATAAACAAATCTCTCATAGATGCACCTAATTGGTGGACCAGGATGGTAACTGCAAAAGGGAATTGAGAAAATATGATTTTTTAGTTTTCCAGCAAAGGAGGTTTCTCCATGCTAGAATGAAATATTGAGTAAGCCAGTTTATATATCAGTATATATCAATATCTATATATGAACCAATTTAATATAATAAGAAAATAAATGCTAGTTATATCTGCATTCTAATTTCAAATAGCCTCACTTTCTTCACTGATGAAACTTTGAAAGAATTAATTTATGAAGTTAGTCTTATTGAGAACTTTGTAAGGTTCTTTCTTTTTTATTTTATTTTTTATTTCAGCATATTATGGGGGTACAGATGTTTAGGTTACATATATTGCCCTTGCGCCACCCAAGTCAGAGCTTCAAGCGTGTCCATCCCCCACACGGTGCGCACCGCACCCATTAGGTGTGAATATACCCATGCCCTCCTCCCCGCTCCCATCTGCCCGACACCTGATGAATGTTATTACTGTATGTGCACTTAAGTGTTGATCAGTTAAAACCAATTTGATGGTGAGTAAACGTGGTGCTTGTTTTTCCATTCTTGGGATACTTCACTTAGTAGAATGGATTCTTTCAAAATAAGTCATTATTGGTGTAGTAATACTTTATATTATGTTACTTTATCATTTTAAAGTGCCTTTACCTCAATTGTAACTCATGTCCATTACTATTTATTTATAAAAGTCATGAAGTTGAAACAGTCACTATAAAATCTATTTTATGGGTGGGGATGGAGAGGCATCTAAACATCCCAAATAACTTACCCAATCTACTTGTAACCTAGTAGAATCTAGGTTACAAGGCTCATAAAACAGTACTCCTTGTCCTAAAATGCATTCTCTCATATGGAGAAACATATCATCATCTACTGAAATCTTGCTGTCCAGCCTACTTTTTTTAAACAGGATTTTAGAACATAAAGTTGGGTCTATACGGGTAAATTTGAAAAATAAAGACTGCAGTAGAGGAAAGCAGAGCAAATAATGCTCCCTTAATCCATTTTTATAAATGAGACAAATATAAGGATAATATTATTATAATTATGTATAGTTACTGTGGATATGAAATTTGCAGTACAAATCTGAGGAGAGCAGGTGTCACTTTCTTAATTTGTCTATAAATGAGCTCCCTGTTGCTCTTGAGGCCTCATTTCTGCCAATTGAAAGAAAATTGAATTTTGAAACTTTAAGTTAACTCAGCGATTTGAAGCTTAAAATTTAATCAATTTTCAGCAAATATTCAGTTAAAAGTTTCTTGCCTATCCCCTGTCCTTTCCAGCAGGGGCATTATTTTCCATTATGGTTCTGTGAGCCAAGACATTGTTTCTTACAAGCTCCTTGGCCTGGCTATATGATGGCTCTATTTCAGTGTATTGGTATCGACATGCAGCCTGTGAGGAAAGAGCAAATAACAGAACTATTGCCCATCCTGAGAGGGCAGATGATTTTCAGCTTCACCTGATCATCACCAGGAATGGTACCAGATCTTTTGATATTTCAAGAGATCAAAAAATATATTTACTGGAAATCTTATTATTTTCATTGGCTCACTATGTTTTCTAAAATAAGGAAATATGTGAAACATGTAAAACTTATACAAAGATTGGTGTTGGTGCTCAAGATGCCACTTTCCAATATCTGATACTTTATTGTATTTTTAGATATTTGCATATTTTCAAAGTTAATAAAATGCTACAGTATGTTTTAATTTAACACTGAAAGGATTAGTTTCTTTGTGATAATATGAATATTATAATTCTTACAAGCTGTGGTACATGTTTCTTGAGTTTCAGTTATTGGTCTCACTAGCCATTATCTGTTATACTTATTTATAAATTAAGATTAAATGGTTCAGAAGAGCTACTCTCACCTCCTCCAATCTATAGCCACCATTTCCTGGTAAAATCTGTAGGTTGTTTTTTAATGAGCAGATTTTTTTTTTAAATGTCATTCAGATTTTCATTTAATCATGATAAATTTAAAACCATGGACATATCTCTGTTCTCTCTAAAAATTATTATAGAAACAGCAATGGAATAATAACAAAATTAATCTACTAATAAAAAAGAACAGATACTGGACAAGAACAAGAGAGGTCAATATATTTTTTTGGACAATGGAAAGCAGAGGGTGGATGTAATGATTGACACAGCAGACCAAAGAATAAAGGCTCATGCCTTCAGAGGAGAAGTCAGTTAAAAGCCATTTGATCTGCTTTGCAAAAACTAAGAAGGCTCAGAAATCATTGCAAAAGGAGCCAAAATAGGTGAGTGTGGGAGTAGGGGCTGAACACTGAGATGATGCTTTAAGACATTATAAGGAACAGTTAGTCCTCTAGTTTCTCTCTGCAACTCAGTGCAGGCCAAACTCACCAATCTATTTCTGTAGTAGAAATTGAACCTGAGACTCAGCAGGATGAGATATTGAGGTACTTTACCACAATAGTGGTGGTAAATGAAAGGTAGTATACTGAATGTTGGTACCCTTCCTGCAGCCCTGTCCCTGGCTTAGTTCATAGTAATCTAGTAGTTAAGTACATAGCTCTTCAGGTAACAGATTACAGGATTTGTTTCTGGAAAAACTGAAGGGCCCTTGGGGGACAAAAAGAACTGCAGATAATGAAACTTTGTGATGTCCCAATGAAATCCTAGCAAGCCACCATAAGGCTCTCTCACACATACATATCCATGTAATCTTTTTGGAGTCTCACTGCAAATATGAAAAAGTCAAGTATCACCAGATATTAAAGGAAAGTATCCAATATAGAAGACAAATTAAAGGAAATTAGAAAAGGCAAACAATTCAAGAAGCAGATGAAAACCTCAAAAGACTATCATGAATGTTCTTAGGGAGATAAAATAATAAATGCTATGAGAAAAAGAACATTCAGAGAATACAAAACAGCCTTTAAAAATTAAATGTATAAAAGTCAAAAAACTTCACAGGAAGGTGAAAGAGGAAGTTGAAATTTTTCAAAAAGTAGAACAAAAAGAAATAGAGATTGAATGTTGAAATGAACAAAAAGACAACTAAAGCCCTAACCTAGGAAGCCAATTGTCCAACAATAAGGTTTTCATAAATGAAAAACAAAGAAAATGGATGAGGATATAATGTAAAAGTAAAAATAGGGAAGTATTTCTCAGAATTCAGATTGAAAGGGCTATCATTCAGAAAAATCAATTTAAAAAACAATTGAGAACACAACTGTGAAATTTTAGATACCAAGGACAATTAGGGGTGTGTGTGTGTGTGAGAAGGAGAGAGAGAGAGAAAAAAAAAACTACAAAGGCAAAGAAATTAGAATAATACTAGAAGAAACCCTAAAAGCTTAAGGTCATTAGAATGACACCTTCAAAATTCTGAGAAAAAATTACAATTAACCTTGGGATATATTAACCTATATAGAATTCTAGCTCAGCCAAATCATCAATCAAACATGGCAATACTAGAAAAAGATATTTTTCTAATGAGTAAGGCTTCAGAAAGTTCCTTCCCTTGCAATCTGCCTTGGGCAGTTCTTAGATTAGGAGCCTAATTTTGAGAAAAAGATTCATGGACTCTAAGAAACATGGAATCAAATCAAATACACAAAAGAAATAGAAGGAGTTACCAGAATAAAGATAAAGGGACATTCCCATTTTGTCAGATTTCAACATGAGTAGTGAGCAGCACGGCCAAAATGGACTGGTAGGATGGAGAGTTCTAAGGTAGTTGTCAAGGGGAAAGGTATGGATAGATTATCTGATGCATTTGATAAATTGGAAATAGTATTCAAAGTAGTTGTATCAGTTAGGAGGCTCTGCATAATAGATAACTCATCAAGCACTGGCTTTAAGTAATAAAGGGTTCTATGTCTCCTTCAGTAGGATGTCTGGGACTAGGTCTCAACTATTATCAGGGACTCGGGCCTCTTTCAGCATTATGCTCGGCTGTATTAGTTTGCTAGGGCTACCGTAACAAAGTACCACAAGTTGCGTACCTTAAAACTGTGGTCCCAAACGCGCGTGCTGTAGACCAGTACCCTGGCCTGTTAGGAACTGGGGAGTACAACAGAAGGTGAGCGGCAGGTGATTGAGTGAAGCTTCATCTGTATTTACAGCTGCCCCCCATGGCTCTCATCACCACATAAGCTCCATCTCCTGTCAGATCAGCCCTACATTAGATTCTCAAAGGAGTGCAAATGATAACTTGAAACTGTGCATGCGAGGGATCTAGGTTGCGTTCTCCTTATGAGAATCTAACGCAGATGATCTGAGGTGGAGCTCTGGGGAATGGCTGCAAATACAGGTTATCATTCACAGAGAGGTTTGACTGCACAGAGACCATAATAAATCAATTGCTTGCAGACTCATATCAAAACCCTATAAGTAAGTAGCAAGTGACAGTGCAATAATAATAGAAATAAAGTGCACAATAAATGTAATGTGCTTGAATCATCCCCAAACCATCCTCCCCCGCAACCTCCTGGTCTGTGGAAAAATTGTCTTCCATGAAATTGGTGCCTGGTGCCAAAAAGGTTGGGTACCACTGCCTTAAAGAACAGAAATTTATTGTCTCAGTTCTGGAGGGTAGAAGTCTGAGATGAAAATTGGTTCTTTCTGAGAGCTGTGAATGAGAATCTGTTCCATGTCTCTCTCCTAGTGTCTGGCAGTTTGCTGGCAATCTCTGTCATTCCTTGGCTTCTGCTGTATCACTCTGATCTCTGCCTTCATCTTCACGTGCCATTCTCTCTGTGCATGAGTGTCTGCATCCAAACTTCCTTTTATTATAAGTATCAGTCATATTGAATTATGGGCACACCCTTAACTAATTTCATCTGTAATGACTCTGTTGCCAAATAAAATCACAGTCTAAGGTATTGGCAGTTAGGACCCAACATATGAATTTTGGGGGCTACAAGTCAACCCCTAACTCCTGACATCCCAAGAGCATAAATTTTGATCTTGTTGTTGTCTCATGGTTACAACACATTCATACATCAGATTCATTGCTTTAGGCAAGAAGACAAAAAATCAAAAGCTTTGCTTTGGACAGGAAGATGAAAAAGCAAAAGGTGAAAGGAATATAGAAATCAAGTCTTATATCTTACAAAAAATTCTTGGAAGTTCTACCCAGCACCTTCCACTTATGTGTCATTGCCAAGGACTAAACCATATTGCAATATATTTTGAGAAGATGAGAATGTAAAGTTTTCTAGACTTTATATTACAGGAAGCATAGGATAAGAGGACTTTAAAGAGTTTGGGGGTACTCTATCTTCAGTGTCATCCATAGGATTTTAAATTTGTATTGCCAATTTGGGAAACAGTAGCATTAGATATGCAGAAAATTAAGTAAGTAAAAGAACAATGTGGCATTATTGTCTCTACAAAAAATGATTGCAAAAGAAAAGCAATGTAATCATAGTGTACTACTGAAAGGCAAGTTTCACAGCCATGGTTATTTAAAATCAAATGTTGATTTAACTTAACTTTTTAATGTAACTTTAGGAGATGGTACAAGGAAAAGTGGGACTTACAAATGACTTCATGTAAAAGTTCTAAATCTTCATCTTCCATGAAATAAATAGATAAATGTTATAATTAATAACTTAATAAATAGAAAAATAAGAAAATCATGAGAAATATGAAGTTAAATACTTGGGGAAAAAACAGTTTAAAGAGTTAAAAGCAGTTGTCGCTGTGGGGAAGGACTGCGGAGGTGAGGGAGGGGAGAGGAACCTGTCTGTTTCTATAAGCCTTGTGATTTTATGTTATGTGCACATGTATTACTTTGATAAAAATAAAACTTAATTTAAAAATCTTCCTAGTTAAAATACTATGTGTGCTGGATATTTGGCTATTATAACTTTAATCTTCAATTGATTTGCACAGATGCCTTGTCCAGAGCCCCCTGCTTTTATCCCTTCTTCTAGCCTTTCTATTTAGGTACAGGAAGCAGAAACTTTCATCTATTTAAAGTTCTGATAAGGATATTGTGTCTTGGAGAATCAGAAATATTATGCATACCTTAAAATTGAAAGCAACAAGTTTCACTATTACTCTGAGATCAGCAAACCTGGGCTATCAGTAGAAGTGCTGGTTAACACATTCACTGCCACACTAGAAAAAAATTTTTTTTCCTTGGGGCCATGGTGTTTTATTATGAACTTCAGAAACAAAATGATCCTTTCTAATTTAATGAAAAATTTGGTTTTTTAGTTGTTTTCTGTGCATGAGTTATATGCAATTAAATTGCCAGTATTAATTGTAACAATAAGAACATCAACAAGTAAGATTTTCATGAACCAATTGCAGGCTTTTGCCCAGGGGCCACCCATCCCATACTATGTACGCTGCAGCATGGTGGCGTGAGTTGCCTGCGCACCATGCGACTCCCAAGGTAAAGAGACGTGTGAGTTACATATGCTTGGTGAGGCCCCAGGCTCAAAACTAGCGTGCGTTAAACACAACTCACATGGCAGTTAATGTGTTAAAGAAGTCAACTCAATGTTTAAACCAGTAAACTTGGCATGTGAATTTCCATAGTATATGGTGGGAAAGGAAGGAAGGAACAAACATTTGATGCTTCATAATCACATTGGGACATCCCCTGTGGAATCTTAAAATACTTCAAGCTGTACCCTTAGCCAGCAGAAATGACATAATGATTTTAGAGGGAATGAGATAAATACAGCATTGCCTTATTATATGCCTTAAGCTACAAATCTTTCAAAGGAGACCCTTTGCACAGGATTCTGTTATTTCAACATACAAGATAAATATCCAAAAGAAAATATGCTGCTGTAAGTTAATACATAGATAACACAGTCCCAAATATAATTTATTCATTGTATTTCATTTAATAAAAAGGAATTTTAAAATTTTCCTATGGTTTGTAAATTCATTCTAGAATACTACACACAGAGAGCTTTTATTTGTGTGCTCTATTCCAAAATATCTATCAAATAACAGTTATAAAATTTAGTTTTATTTTATCATGATATAGTTCACAATCTGAGACTGATTAAATGGAAAAAAGCTCTACATATTTTTGTCATGGTTTTGTTGCATTATTCTTTCTAGCGCTACTCAAGAATAGTCATACGTATGCATGTATTTATTTAAATATTAGAAGTGCTCATATTCAAAGATTTTTTTTTCTGCAGTTCTAGTGTAACCAAAATCTGACACCAAAAATAGCTACCCAAGGGTCCTTGAAACTATTATAACTGAGACATGAAGGTTAGTTTGCCTGTGGAGTACCAAATATGTACTATCTGAATCATAATAAAGTTTTTTATGGAATGTTTTATCTTATCTTCTATTTAAACAAGATTAAATAAAACATAATTCAACAAAGGAATTCTATTTTCTTTATATTTACATTGAGGCTTACGGAAAATTTGCTATGCAGTTAGTCAACACAGTTACATTTTAAAGGTTGACTTTCATTTATTTATTTATTTTTTTGAGACAGAGTCTCACTCCTGAGTAGAGTGCCGTGGCATCAGCCTAGCTCACAGCAACCTCAAACTCCTAGGCTCGAGTGATCCCCCTGCCTTAGCCTCCAGAGTAGCTGGGACTACAGGCGCACACCACACCACACGGCTAACTTGGCTAACTTTTCTATTTTTAGTAGAGATAGGGTCTCACTCTTGCTCAGGCTGGTCTTGAACTCCTGAGCTCAAGGAATTAAAGGTTGACTTTCTTTGCAGTTGTATCTCAGATTGTTTGACCAACTGTATTTAAAGAAAGACAGATTGATTCATTCATTCACTCACTCATTCATTCATCGAACAGGTATTTATTTTACAGCCACTACATCCTAAACACAAATTTTATACTGATACGTTTTTTGAAGAGATGCTTGATATACACTATTTCATTCAGTCCTTAAACACAATTTTTACTAAATGCCTGATGATTGCTAAGCATCCTGCAAGCCACTGAAGATACCTCCATAAACTTACAATATTGGGAAGACAAAAGACTTATAGTAATTTACTATAAGTGGAAGTACAGGGCCCTAGGAGAGCATAGACATGGTAGTTGAGTTCAGGGAATTAGTGAATGCTTTCCTGATAAAGTCATATGTAATCTGAGAACTGAAGGCTTGGTAGGAAGTAGCCCAGCACAGGAACACAAAAGTTTTCTAAGCAACGAATATCATTAACTGTAAAGGTATTAGGTAAGAAAATGCTGAAGTGTAGTTCAGTGCTCTGTTTGTTTAAATAGAACAAGTTTGGGAAAAGAGAAGCATCTAAGTTCATGGGGCACAGGGTTAGTGATGAGGCTAATGTGGTGGATAGTTGCTGGAAAAATTTTAAGGAATTTGGTATTTACTCTGAGGGACATGAGGATCCCATTTCCTTTGACGTGTTTTAAGTTGAATATAAACATAAGGAAAATGACCTATGTTTGTTATAGGCCTAGCACTTGTCATATGGCAAAATGAATATTTCTATTAAGGTTCAGATTACAATGATTATTTGCCCACCTGCTGGCCACCAGAGGCTGAGCCATAACTCAACTTGTATGTTACCTCTGCTCAAGAGCTCTTCAACTCCTGGGTCTTTCCACTGACTCTCTTCTCCATCTGAGAAGCTCTGGAATGTCTGGCTGGTTAGTTCTCATGTAGAGCAGGCATTTCCAAGAGACATTTTAACATTCTTAGACACAAGAGTGAAATCCTTCTGTCTCCTAAATTCGCCTATGTAGAATAAACAACAGGACCAAATTTAAAACTTCAACTTTTTGTTGTTGAAAATTTAAAAGCAGTACAAAAGTAGAAAAAGAGTGAAATAAGATCCCACACACATTCCCAGCTTTAATAATTATCAACTAACCACTGATCTGTTTCATCTAAACCTCCCAACCACTTCTTGCCATACTGCATTATTTTATTTTTAGTTTCTTTAACAATTTTATTAAGGTATAATTTATATACCATAAAGTTCATTTGGCATAAGTGTGTGAATCATTAATTTTTAGTAAATGTATACAGTTGTGAAACCATACCACATTTCAGGTTAAGAATATTTCCACTACCCCCAAAAGATCCTGTGTGTCCATTTGCAGCAATTCTATTAATATCCCCAGTTCTAGGCAACCATTGATCTGCTTTCTGTCTATATATTTGTTATTTCTGGATAGTTCATATAAAGGGAAGAGTACAACATGCACTTTTTTGCATTTGGCTTTTTTCATTTAGCATAATGTTTCTGAGATTAATTCATGTTGTAGCATGTATCAGTACTATATATTTTTATTGCTAAATAGTGTTCTGTTGCATGGATATATCACATTTTCTTTATCCATTATCAGTTGTGGACATTGGCTATTATGAATAATGCCCCTATGCACATTCACATACATGTCTTTATATGGGAATGTGTTTTCATTTCTTGTGGGTACATTCCTAGAAGTGAAACTGCTGAGTTGTGAATTCTATTTATGTTTAACTTTGTAAGAACCTGCCAAGTTGTTTGCAAAGCGGCTCTACCATTTTACATCCTTTTATCATGAATAGGTGTGAGATGTTTGTCAAATCCTGTTTCTGAATGGATTGAACTCATAATCCCTAATTATTTCTGCTGCTTATATATGTAATGATTTTATCAGAATATAATATTTTAATAATGTTATCTTACTAATTATTTTATATGCATGTTTTGATTTACCTATATGTTAAAATTTTTATGGAAAGGAATACTGTCTTATGCTTTTATATATTCCCCAATTCTAATCACAGTGTTATTTATGAAATGAATATCAATTAACATTTTACTTAGAAATAATACTGTAGAATCAATATGTTAGAGTTGAAAGAAAATTTAAAGATTAACTATTTCAAGGCCACAATTATCTTAAGATGAAACTGAAAATCCAACTTACATGTTTTTCTTAAATTTACTTTTAGAACTCAGATCTTATTGATTAATATCCATTAGTTATTATACTCCCAAATCTCTTAATTTGGAGGTGTTTGGATTGAAGTCAGATAACTGGACATACTTAATTCAGAATACTTAGTTTAGTCTCTAAATGATACTTAGCAAGTAGTATAACACTGGTGAATTTGGAAGTATAATTAAGGTTTTTTTTTTTATGAGTTTCAGCACTGTTTCAATTTGATACAAAGAATCTGAAATATTTTGGGATTTTTATTAAGTGTATTTTTAAGGGAGAAAAAAATAAGATGAAACACTACATTTATTGACTTAGCTGCTTTTGCTTTGAAAAGCTGCTCTAGTGTGATTCATACAATTACTCATTGATTTCAATTCTTCAGGAATTAGGAAGTCTAGATTTGCATATAAAAGCTGGCCAAACCAATATGGAGTCTTTAGAATATTTAATAGCTCAGTCAAGACCTTCAAATTACCAACTCAACCTTTTTTATCCCAAAGTGCTTTGGAGTGAACATGTAGATTCAGCTTGGATAAATAACACATATATAAAGCATTAGTATATTCATTTCATTAATTTTTGTATATTATGAAATGTTTCAAGAAATATTTGATTCGTTTATTGTTTATGTATTTGTGTATGCAGTAGTGGATTTCACAGATTGATCTTTAATTCTCACTGGTTTTATCAATACCTTTCAACTTAGTAAAATTTGTCACCTGAAGAATATCTAGAAGTAATGCAATAGTAAGCAATTTATCATCCCTGGAATTGTTGTTTCTGTTGTATGAAGGGATATATTTGAGGTAGTGGTTATATTTAAATATAATTAATACAGATTTTTAAAAATTCAGGGAATGAGCATGATAAAGTGGCTCATTCATTGCAAAGGGCTACACAAGCTTACAAAGAGCAGGGATGTTGAGATAAGAAATTTATAACAGAATAATAACTGATGTGTACCTAACCTGATTTTTCTGTATGCACAAAATAAAGTGAACTAACTCCAATTTAAAGGGGAAAAATCATACACCTTTAAATCAGCCTATGGTTTCTATTTTCCAAGGCAAATGTTATTCTCTAGAATTATTTTGACAATCATTGAACTTCTTCATCCCATATGGCAACTGAAATGATCAGGGCTTTCCAAAAGGATTATAAATATACCCAAGTTTTGAATTCCCACCATTGATGCCAGACTGGTCATTCTTTCATGGTGTCTTTTGACACTTTTAGATTGGCATGAGTGGCTTGAAGTATTTAACATAATAGTTTTCATAAAACGCAATTATGAGGTAGCAGATTGGCTGCTGAATGAATCAATAACCCTATTATATGTGAACACTTACATTTGAAGTCTTTTATCCCAAGACATGACACATATTCAAAAGAGACATTGTTACATAAATGTAGTTATAATCGTACTGTGCCTCTTCAAGTAGTTGACTCTCTCTATATAAATCTTTCTCAGAAAAATCCATTATTCTTTCTATATTAGGTAGATAGTAATACAATCCCAGAAGACATAAATACTAACAGTGTTTTTTGATGATTTTGGCTGATCGTCTTGAAAAGAGTGAAATTTAAAAATGAAAGTGGTTTTATTTCCTAAAGGAAATGAAAATGTCATTTCTATTCCATATTGAATTTTATCTATGCTAAATATGAATCACTTAGTAGATGCCATATAAGGTGGTAGCTTATAGTGATAAAAGGAAATGTCTATAATCCCCAGGAATAATTTTTTGAAAAAAATTTCTCACACCATATTCAAATATGGCACTTTTTTTTATTTTAAAGCATTTATAAAACTAACACTCATGCTTACCAGAAAGACAAGATGATTATAGAAGTAAGAAAATGTAATATGCATTTAAGTGTGTAATTGTCATTATGTAGAAGAGGAAAAAAATGGACTTACGGGTTAGATAAATGTGAAAATTGGAAAGCAACACTTAAATGTTTCCAAGAAGAATATGCCTTTAATGTATCTCTTTTCAAGATCTTGTCTTTGATGTCCAGCATAGCATAACTTTAGTGTTTAGTACATATTTACTAAATCATTATAATAAAAATAAGGCAAGAAAATTGTGACATTAATTGATCAGAGACCATGCCCTGCTGTATTTGGTTAGAATACCTTTGTTTTTTAAAGAATTTAAAATGAGATGCCCTAAGCAATACACGTACTTTCTAACCTGCTGAAGACCCACTATTCCTTGTAGTCTGGTAGACTTTGATTTCAATACCCACTGGTTCTCAAAAATATTTGAGTCTGTACTATTCAAGAAGCATATTGCACCTTGCAAGTATGGTGCTGCCTAACTAAGAGAATATCTAAGTCACAAAATAAGTACTTTATCTATCTCTGTAGCAATCACATATATGATAGCAAATTAGAATTTCTGGCAAGTGAATATGATTAATTTATCTAGCATTCCTTGTCTCTGAATAAATTATAGAAAAAATTTAAAAAACAGTTATGATGATAACATTTGATCATGTAAGTTCAATTGTTATATTTACACAGAAAAAACTCTGAGCTAAACACAACTTGATTTTATCAAAATGGTTAATTTTCTCTACTCTCTGAACAGCAAAACAAAAATGCAAGCTGGGCTCCTACCCTCCTCAAAAAAAACAAAGCACTTTCCCTATAAACCCTTTTAGTAAACAGAACTAGGATTCAAATTTATATATATTTACATGCCTGCTTACTTGCATATGTACACCAGCAATATATAATATTATTATGGACTGAACGGGTCCCCCTCAAATTCATATGTTGAAGTCCTAACTTTCCATACCTTATAATGTAATCATATCTTGGAGAAGATGTGTTCAAAGAAGCAATTAATTTATTAATAAAATGAGGCCATGTGGGTGGGTCCTAATCCAATCTGATTGATGTTCATATATGAAAAGGAAATTTGGACACACTGTGAAACACCAGAGGTATGTGTGCACAGAAGAATGACATGTGAAGACATAATGATAAAGTGGCCATCTATAAGCTCAGAAGAGAGGCCTCAGAAGAACCCAAACCTTCCTACATCTTGACCTTGGATTTCTAGCTTCCAGAACTGTGAGAAAATAATTTCTTTTAGTTTATGCCATCTGGTCTGTGGTATTTCATTATGGTAATTCTAGCAAACTAATGCAAATATGATACCACCAATTCTCATATAATACCATAAAATTCACTATACTCTTTTTCTCTTTTCAATATTTGTAATCCCCTTCTCTGACAGTGAGGAATCAGGCTCCCATTGTCCTGAACATGTTTACATATTTGATAAATCCTCCTATGAAACCAATCTCTCATCTCTGTCCCCACACCTTCCACTGCATGAATGTTGTTCTCACCCTGGTTGGATCCCAACACACTACTGTGTGAGAATGCTTTGTGAGAATGTTTTCCTTGTCCTGCTTGGGCTCTGGTAGCTCATGCTAGGCCATCTCTGCTGAGATCCTCTACTTCCTCTGCTCAGGTCTGATACTCCACACCTTGCCACCTCTCGGCTGGGACGCCCTCTTCACATTGCTGTGGCTCAGGCCCCACATGCCAAGCCCACAAATGCCCTTCTCACCCTACTCATTCTGTAACACCCCAGCCTCCCTGTGGCTCTTCTCACCATTCCCTCACCCAGACTGTCTTAGGTGCCTCCCTTGCACTGCCTTACCTAATAGCTGTAGGATATAATTGTTCAAGAAGCCTGTGTTGGAAAATTTGATAGCCATTAATACATAGTATTATGAAGCAGGAGGTGCATATAATAACAATCATCAAATCAATGACACTATTTTTCAGTTATTTCTTTACCTCTATCACTTCTCTTAAGACAAGTAGCTACTTGAGGTTAGGACCCATGTCTCAGTCATGTCTGCACACATGGCACCTGGTTTCCTGCTATGTTTCTGAATGAATAGATAGATGGTTGAATACAGGCCTGCCAGATAAAGCTTCAAGACTGGCTGATCAATTTTCCTAGGAAAAGGCAAATGTTTGTGAAATTAATTAGTGAAACTTGACCATAGAATAGATAATACAGGCCAGTATTTCATATTTCTTAAAGGTACAGGATAAAGTTTCTAGTCTAAAAGCATTATGATATAGTACAAGACTGACAAAAACTCTGCAATCATCAACCACTTTTGAATTATGCTCTTGCCAGAATTCCCTTACTTATCCTGCTAAGTTTCAATGCCATAGCTACCACCAATCCATAGAAATCTCTTCTTAAACAAGAATTTATTTGCTTCTATAGTCATGTAAAGGTTAATAAATTTAGATGAGACTTGAACTTTAGTTCAGATTATCATAATCCAATAGTTTATTTCAAGCTAAGACAGTAGTTTCATCAGTAAAAGATAGTGACTCAAATGCATCATCTATAAATTTATAGTTGAATAATTACGTGTTTCCAGTAGATCTCTCCCATTGATCAAAAAAATCCATTTATTTGACTCTGTTCGTTAGGGAGTGAAACTTAAAAATAATCTTATCTGTAGTGCATGTACACCAAATATTGTAAGATATATAAAATTACCTTTTTTTACAACAAACTACTAAACACATGGCACGCCATTAAGAAATTTACAAAAAATATATTATGGATTTTTGTGCCTGATTTTAAAACAAAAAAGAAAAAGGCAATATTTTGTGGCTTAATAAAAATTATCTCTAGTTTAAAAAAGATATAAAATGATAAGTTAACAGTACATTAGCTAATGAAAATTAGAGAGAAAGCCAGCAGATTTTTTTGTGAGGAGTTATGTTCTTGCTACTTGTTAAATTTTATTACACTTCTCAGGAGACACTGGGAAAATGTGTAAAACAAGATGCATAATCCATGGTCTAATGCATTCTTAAGCAATTTTATGTTTCTGACAAAGTGATACCTACATTAAAAATTAAGTAAGCCACATGTCTCAAAAATACTTTTTTATTAAAGAATTATTTAATGAAAATAATAAATAAATTTAAACATTTGGGTATTCAGGTATCATTGAAACACTTTTAAAACCATTATCAGTGGTTTACAGGCACACATATTTTTGTGCCACAAAGATGATAAGAATATGCATTTTAGCAAAATGAGTATATCAGTTTGACTCAGAAAATAAAAGCTCTTCATACCACCGCAGTTCAAAAAATGTATGTCACTGACTTTTGCAAAGCCATTCTATTTTAAATGAATGTTTTAAAGTAGGAATAGGAAGAACTCCATCTTAAGTGAAAACACGTAACAGGGAAAACCTTATCTAAAAGAGTTTGTCTCCAGACTTTTCCCAAAGAATTTGATTTTCATCACTCTATGTCACCTCTTGACATCCAAACTAGTTTGAGCAAACTAGTTTTAAACAATTGTTGCTTTGTTTCCTGCCTTTACATTCACATTCCTCCTAGCCACTCATCATACTGCTGCAAACTTCTTAAAAACAAAGATCAGGTTATATTATTCCTTACTCACTAAGCTGGCTTGTCAATGCCTGAAGAATCAATTCTCAATTTCTAAACATGATATTTAAGGAGTTTTGCAATTTGGGTTCAACTTGCCTATCTAATTTATCCTTCTACCTTTCTCTCATTTGTCTTCTACTCTTACACATTGGATTAATAGTCATTAATTAAGCCTACCATGTCCCCCTACCTCCTCGGCAGCCCACCGGATGGGCCTCGAGATGACCCTGTGCTAGCGTGTGGTCCAACTTGGGTCCATAGGAAACACTCTGGAGATGCAGACTACACTGTTTATTCTCTCTCAAAGTAGCTGTTTTTTGTCTCTTTCGTTTTAAGTTTGAATCAGACCCTAGTTCTATGCATCCACTAAGTTAAAAAAAAAAAAAAAGCATAGCAGGCTCATAGGTGCTCTCTTTAAATTCTCTCTCTGCACAGAAGTGAAAAGAGATATAATACATCTCTCTACATGGGGTACGGGTGGGGGTTGGCTGTCATGCATAGCAACCAGGCAGTTCTTTCTAATTATTCTCTTCACAAACCCTTCATCACTGTATTTCACTGAATCTGAGAAGCCATTGATTGTAAGATTCTCTAGTAATTTACATTCCACTAAGGAAGGCAGTATGTTGCCAAAAAAAAAATATATATATCATGTATTATTGATTTTAAGATATTTTCTGATTTCAGAGATGTCAAAATAACTGCATTTTTCCTCTTATGGACATGGGACTCACAGCTCACTTCTTTCTGAAGAAACTCAATTCCCTAACTTTCATCTCATCTTGACCTTTTCATACCCTGGATGTAGTTAGAGGCTTGCAAATCATTCAATGATCTTTTCTAGTCACCTATTTTTGCTTCAGCCACAACTTTAATTTTAACATTGCATTATATGTACCTTTGTATACAACAGTTCCTCCTCTCATCTTTTAAGACTCAGTTAAAATATAAATTTTTCTAGAAAGCTCTCTTTGATTCTTATCTACCAAACTTCCTCTTACTATTAGGTAAAATAAACATGACCCCCCCGCCCCCACTTTTTTTACTTTCACCATTTTTTGTTAATACTTGTTATAAAATATTTTACTTACTATGGTTGTGTTCATGTCTGCAGTCCTTTTTTTGTGTTTTAAGTGTCTAGACTACTGCCTAGAATGCAGGTTCTATATTTGTTGAAACACCGAGTGTATCAAAAGTTTAAAAATAGGAAGCCATGTTGCTGTTTCAGAAAAGACCCAACAATGTCTGAGACTTTCTTGTGATCCTTACACATCTATTAATACTATCTAATCTTTAAATGTTTAGATTCAGAAAGTTGATTTTAATTCATCTAGAAGTGACTGGGCTTTCTGACTGCAGATTTGACAAATTAAATTCTAAAAATTGATTTTTTTAATCTTAAAAATGTATAAATTTACACTGCTAAGTATAACTGCCAAGTTAACCAAAAATTTCTCATAATATTGCCAAACTATTCCTTTCCTTTTAAGAATCTTTGCAAGGGAAACAATTATGACCAGAGGTTATTTGTCAAGCATGGATATCATTATACGACCTTTCTTATTTGGACTAGGTGTTTTCAACCATGGATCTTGCTAGAGAAACGCTAATACCTCTAACCAGATTTTTCTTATGCAGATTACTAATTTCCTACTTTGTCTAATAGCAATTACCTAATTTATGTAACCAACAACTTTGCCGGTCACAGTGTTTTCAAAAAATCTCTAATAGAGATGACAAAATCTTCTTATTAAGAATCCATTTAAAGATTGTTTTATAGAATGTAATAATGCTACAAATCATGAGTATACTTCTTTATGTGTTGATTTTTATAGGTTTTATTTTTAAAGAGAAATCTTTACCTTGATATCATTGGATCCAAATTGGAAGGCTACATGAGAATGCAATAAATGGTAATTTAAAATTCTACTCTACAAGACAGAAGAAAAAAATGGTTTGCACTGTTAAGACAGGGTTGTAATATAATTGAGTTTTATGGGGTAAAATGACTAAGTCATATTTAGACTAAGTAATAGAATATATTTCTTCACTAAGAAATTTATTGGACCATAGAATAATTTCTCTTGGGAATTTCTGTAGAAAAATTGAGTATATTTGCAGTATTGATTTTCTTTCCCCCTAAGCAAGTGACTCATTGAATTCTATATTAAGAAAGAAGCAATCCAAGAAAAAGCTGTGATAAATTTAAAATCTGACTGCATCTATGTAAGAGTAAAATGATTCACTAGAAAATAAGGTAGACTATGACAAAATTCTTGATCTTGTTTAGTTATATACATTCTATTTTTTATCCAACCAACCAAACAGCCATTCCTAAACCAAGGTATCTAGCTTTGAATTTAATTTCTTATGAATATATTTATTACCATTTCAAAAATTGTGCCTCAAGAAAAGCCATAAAGCAATTTTACCAATTAACTTCCTCGGATGTATGAGTTGAATAATACTGTTATTTTGTTTTGATATTTCAATACAAGGTTAAAATCATTAAATTAAGTTATGATATTCTTGCCAAAAGACGGCTATATCATGACTTCTTCTCCTTTTGAAAAAAAGAAACAATGTTTCTTTTAATTAGTTTTACAATAGGTACATGTTGCTATACATTTTAGATATACATTTTTTTGTAAAAACTAATCCAAAGATTAAATGTGATTACTGCCAAGTTTTTAGAGAAGGATGCTGTTTTATGTATATTCTAAGTTACAACTAAACAAATGCCTCAAGCTAGAAAACTCCTATGGTGACAGCTAGTACTAATCCAATTCTCCTTATGGAAAATGAAGTGTCTTTTAACTTCCTCTGCATAAATTTACTCTACTATTCTCATATGAGAATTTTTTTTCTTAACTGACACTAAGTATATATAATTTTTTTAAATGCAAGTTTCTGCCATTTTGCTTTAAATGAAATTTCAGGGAAAACAATATCATTGAAAAATGGTAAACTATATAGGAATGAATTGTCATAACCTTAATATCTCTTCCTTTTCTTTCTCCAATGTTTTTGTTTTCAAATATCACTGTTTTTATTTCTTAGTGAAAAAGTAATTTCTTCCACAAATGTGGTTCTTATTTTCCAAAAATATATAATTATTTTTAAAGATAAAAGCGATAGACTGAAAAGATGACTCAGTAATCTTTTTTATGTGTATCTTACACATAAGATGTATATATATATATACACATACATACATACATGTATATATACTATATATACAAACACACAGACATATACATATATACACACATACACTTTTTTGTCATATATATCCCACCATTGAATTTGGTTATTTTTATTGTGATACAAAGATTTTTTACAACAATTCTGTCTGTCCCTAGAATCACTATTTATAGAGAAAATGGCCATTATTCATTATATTTTCTATGACCACATGGACTTTTTCATTCATAAAGATCACACTTTCTTGAAGGTCAACAACTGATTTAATACAATATACTATTGACAGTCTTGGTCAGTTAAAAAAAATGCATCCCCCAAAAGTTACACCCTACTGCAATAGGTCTATTTTATATATCTACATATCCCTCTCTGTCTTATGAATAAAACTATTTAGCTGTCAGATTGGTAATACAGTGAAATAACTGTGAAGCATTTCTTAGTTTTCAAGAGACCACAATCAAATTAGTTCATTTTTATATTTTTGTTCTCTTACTTTAAACAGCCTTATTGTCCATACTGATGTTATAAGAAGGGGAGAACTCAGTTATAGAGTTAAAATATGAAAGAATGTGTTGATTAAAAAGCATTGATTAAAAATCTAAGATTTCTGTTATATTAGACAGATGTTAGTAGAGATTAAAGTAAAACATAGGCCTTAAATTCTTAAACTTGTATTTAAAACTTTTCAGTCAATGTTTACAGAATTTTAAAATAAGTTAAAGGCAGAAAAAGTTAAGTGGGACATTTGATCATCATGAATAAAAAAGAAAGTTACTTGAGTTCAATTTTTTAAAACCTAAGTATACCATCAGTCAAAGGTCTTGAGTTTATTAACACATAAAATAGATCAGGTAATCTCTCAAGTTTGCTTATCACAGACCAATGTACGTTTATATTTAGCCTTATAAAGATTACCATATGACTCTGATTTAAAGAATGCATACTTGTTTTCCAATATTTTTTTCAGTACTTGGAGAAATTTCAATATAAAATAAATGTTATTCTCTAATTTCATGCTCAGTATCTTACTGAGAAGTAATGCTATTGATGTACAATGACATCTAACTCAAACACTTTAATTTTCTATTTTATTAATACATTGGGATGAGGATATAGGAAAATGCTAAGTTACAACAAAGAAGTTTTTAATCCATTCATGTATTGATGGGCACTTGGGTTGTTTCCACATCTTCACAATCGTGAATTGTGCTGCTATAAACATTCGAGTGCAGGTATCTTTGTCATAGAATGTCTTTTGTTCTTTTGGGTAGATGCCCAATAATGGGATTGCTGGATCAAATGGTAGGTCTACTTGTATCTGTTTAAGGTATCTCCATATTGCTTTCCACAGAGGTTGCACTAGTTTGCAGTCCCACCAGCAGTGTATGAGTGTTCCTGTCTCTCCGCATCCATGCCAACATTTGTTGTTATGGGACTTTTCGATAAAGGCCATTCTCACTGGTGTTAAGTGATATCTCATTGTGGTTTTGATTTGCATTTCCCTGATGATTAGAGATGTTGAGCATTTTTTCATATGTTTGTTGGCCATTCTTCTGTCTTCTTTTGAAAAATTTCTGTTATGTCCTTTGCCCACTACCATGGAGTACTACTCAGCTATAAGAAACAATGGTGATATAGCACCTCTTGTATTTTCCTGGAAAGAGTTGGAACCCATTCTACTAAGTGAAGTATCCCAAGAATGGAAAAATAAACACCACATGTACTCACCATCAAATTGGTTTTACTGATCATCACCTAACAGCACATTTAGGAATAACATTGATCGGGTATCAGGCAGATGTGGGTGGGGGAGAGGATGGGTGTATACATACATAATGAGTGTGATGCGCACTGTCTAGGGGATGGACACATTTGAAGCTGTGACCGGGGTCTTGGGGGGCAAGGGCAATATATGTAACCTAAACTTTTGTACCCCTACAATATGCTGAAATAAGAATAATAAAAAAAAAGTACTAAAAAAATAAAACAAGAAGGGGGAAATTAGTGTCACATAAAATGGAGAAAAATAAAAGCAGCATACAAACAAAACAAAACAAAAACAAAAAAAAACAAAGAAGTTTTATTTCTACTTAGAAATTATGTTTAACTCCATTAAAACAGCTAAACTATAGGTTTTGAAAACTGCTTAACTTTGAAAGGCATTTTCTAAAAACACAGTTATTATAGAAGGTACTCAAAATATTTAAATTAATAAATGAATAAAATATCTATCCATGATTTTCTTACAGTAATTTATGGTATTGTGCTGGGGGTTCCTAAGACCAAATCTCAGGTTCAGGTGATTCACTGGGAGACTTACAAGACTCACCAGCCAGCTGTATGCGTGGCTATGATTTATTACAGTGAAAGGATTCAAAGCAAAATCAGCAAAGGGATATGGTACATGGAGTGAAATCTAGAGGAAACCAGGCATAATACTTACAAGAGCTCTCACCCCATGGAGTTGCACAGGATGAGCTTAATCTCTGCACCAACCAGCTGTAACAACACATGTGAAGTGTTGTCTACAAACAAAGCTCTCCTGAGCCTGAGTCCAGGGGTTTTATCCAGGGCTAGTCACATGACTGACTATAATCACTAAAAGTCCTAACCCTTGGAAGGAAAGCAAATACTCAGGAAAAAAAAGAAAACATTTTTGTTTTTTGTACAGTTTAGGCACTCTTATCATTTAGCAAAGTTTTATATCACTGTAGGAAATTATTTACCAACCAAATTTCCAGACACCAGCCAAGGGCCCATCTGGCAAGCAGGCCTTTCTAAGGATAGTCTCAGGCCAACTATATTGTTTTCTCCCTTTGTATGTAAAATTAAAAGCAGATGTCAGCATCTATATTAGAATTTTTATAATGAATACCGTTATGCTTTTCTTCTCATGAAAGAAAACTGAAAGTCAAATACTACGTTTAGAACTCAGATAGTAGGTATGTTCGATATTTTCCATTTTCCTTCCCCTCCAGATTCATCCTCCGCTCTGCTGGTGTCTCAGGGACATCTGTGGACTGCACCAGCCAGTTCTCCTCCCTTTTGGCTTCTACTTGGGTTTGACAATTGGGAGGCACAGCAAAAGATTGAATGACAGTAAGGAGTAAGTTCATAATGTTTATTAATACTGCAACAGGTCCCCAGGAATACTGACAGGGCCCTGACTGATGCAGTCCTGGAAAGCAAGAGTGGCTCCAGGACAGCTCTCAGAAGGAAATGTCGGAAGCCTCCTTTGAGAAGTATGTGTGTAGCCTCATTTTGGAGGGCCATTAGCATGTTTGTAAACCATGTCACACAGTGAGATCATTATTACCTAAATGATCACTGATGGTACATAAGATGGCATGTAGATGGAGATCAAAGTGTTGATAGATCAAGTATCTATGACAGTCACTATGGTGACAAAAATGACCATACACATCGTGGCTTCCTCTGATGGCCCTACAGAACATGCAGAAGGAGAAGGTGAAATTAAAGGCTATAAATAGCCAACTCAAAAAACAAATGGAAAATTAGAAAACTTTGAGGGCACATATGACTGAAGTTCATACCTATGACTTGTTTGTAAGGGTTGTAGAGTTGCAGCACTAATTAAGGTCTACCCCAGGACCTTAAGGGAAGGTAAGGGAGCTAGAGGGAAAGGAGTAGGGTCTTATGATACATGTTTGATTGGGGACATCCTAAGCAACATGAATGAGACTGAAAATTATACACTCTGAAATCCCCCTGAAGCTCTCCTCTCCTGCTAGTGGAAGAAGCAGCTGCTACCCACACCCACTATTTTGAGAACACTAAAGATGCATGGACATTGGAATTAACCGGGAATGTTTTTTAAAATGTAGTTTTGTTAGGTAGATAGTGAGGGATTCTGAGTCTTCTAAGGACAAAAGTGGGTGTCTTGCCTTGGTGCAATTGCCCCACCTGGGAAGAAGGACAAGGGTGGGCCCCAGGCCCCCATCTTGGTCCTGTCCCACCTTTATCTTGTCCTGAGCAACTGCCATACCTGGGGTAGGGCAGGAACTCTCTACGAATCAGCCAATCAGAACTTAGTGTGCCAACTGTAAAAGAAGGCAGAGGACTCTCTAGCCCATAGGCCAAGCAGCATAGGTATCATAGAGTCCAGAAAGTTACAGAGAACCCACATGCGTAGTAAGATTCAGGTCATGCAACTCCCAACTGTCCAATCAAAGTGGTTCCACGGCGACCTCTGAGCCACGGGGAGGTCCCAGTCCAGGCACTATAAAGTAAGACTGAGACCATAATCAACCCCTTTTTGCCCCTTCCTTTCACTCTCCCTTTGCTGCAACCATAGGTTCTGTCATCATCTGTGGCATATGTACCATGCTCTGTAAACCTATACCTTGCTATTGCTCTATAATCCTATCTTTCTCTCCTCAATAAACCTCATTTTCACGCTTGCCTTACTTCGGTGTGTCTGGTCATTCTATGGCCACGAACGTGGCAAGAACCAACATTTCAGATGGAAACCTGACAGTTTCTTATTCAGTAGGTCTGAGATGAGGACTGAAATTCTGCATTTAAAAAAAAATTCCCAGGTAATCCTGGGGTTGCTAGTGTGGAGCTCACACTTTAAGAACAAAGTTTTAGTTTGCCCTTATAAGGACAAATACTTTTTTTAAAGGTTAATTCTCCTGGTTGTAAATAAGGAAAGATATTTTCCTCCCACTCTTTTTCTGAGACAATTTACTTTAGAAAACTTGTAAGTATAAGCACTTTCTCCTCTCTGAGATGTATATAAATCCTTTTGAAAACTATCTAGGCCTTTTGTCATTTTCATGACCCGGGAAAGTCTTTCTCAAAGACCTGGGAGCCATCTCTTTGAAATGTAAACATCAAAAAAGAAGAACATCAAAAAGGAGATAGCACCACCCATTTCTGGGAGAGGGTGGGTTCTAACTTAGGTGGACATCTTGTTCTAAGTTGCAAAACTACCTCTCGTCATACAAATATGAGGTTTATTTTTCCTTCGGTGAGAGCTAACTAGTTACCCTAATTACCAAGTAAATTTAGCATAAACTGTGTGTAAAGAATGGTGTTGTCAAAACCTCTTACTTGAGGACTATTTATTGTTTATATCTTGTGAACATTTTTGTAACCAGTTGCACCTGTTTGGCCACATGAAAGGGTAAGATTTCTTTATGTCTTCATAATCTCTTACTGGATTGCATCACATTCTGGTTTAATGCTTATTCAGAAATAAAAAACTCCTTTCGGTCCCGGCAGCGGTGGCAGCGCTGACCCAGCGGCGCCCGCTCTGCGCCCTCTGCGCCCGCGCTCGGGCTGTCCACCCGCTCTGCCACCATGACGGGATCAGGCCATCTCCTTCGCCAAGGACTTCCCTCCTGGGGGGCACGGCCGCAGCCATCTCCAAGACTGCCGTGGCCCGGTCGAGCGGGTCAAGCTGCTGCTGCAGGTGCGCCATGCCAGCAAGCAGATGGCGGCCGACAAGCAGTGCAAGGGCATCGTGGACTGCATCGTGGGCATCCCCAAGGAGCAGCAGGGCGTGTTGTCCTTCCGGAGGGGCAACCTGGCCCACGTCACCCGCTACGTCCCCACGCAAGCCCTCAATTTCGCCTTCAATGATAAGTACAAGCAGATCTCCTGGGGTGCGTGGACAAGCACACGCACTTCTGGAGGTATTTTGCGGGGAACCTGCCTCAGGAAGGGCAGCCGGGCCAACTCCCTCTGCTTCGTGTACCCGCTGGATTCCTCCAGGACCCGCTTAGCCACCGACGTGGGGAAGTCGGGCACAGAGCGGGAGTTCAAGGGCCAGGGAGACTGTCTGGTGAAGATCACCAAGTCCCAAGGGAGCCGGGGCCTGTATCAGGGCATCAATGTCTTGGTGCAGGGCATTATCATCTGCAGGCGGCCTACTTACTTCGGCGTGCACGATACGGCCGGCTAAAGGCATGCTCTGCGACACTGACAATGCGCACATCGTGGTAAGCTGGACGATCGCCCAGACCTTACGGCAGTGGCTACTCCTTCTACCCTGTGTGGCGGCGGATGGTGAAGCAGTCTGGGCGCAAAGGAGCTGACATCATGTACAGGGGAATCCTGGACTGTTGGAGGAAGATCTTCAGAAACGAAGGCGACAAGCCTTCTTCAAGGGAGCCTGTTCCAAGTCCTCAGTGGGACAGGGGGGGGCCTTCGTGATGGTCCTGTACAATTAGCTGAAGAAAGTCATTTAAGGGCGTCTGTCCCCTGACGGGGCATGGGGACCGGGAGAGTCGTGTAGAATTCTTACCTATTATGGACCATTGATCTTCCAGAAATTCCAGTGTCCTGTCCCGACCAGATCATCTGGGGAAGGCTCTGGAAGGGGAGCTTGTGATCATGCTGACTAGTGGCAGCCAATTCCATGTATTGATTACTGGGGGGAGGGGAACCCTGATATCGTTGTGGGCCAGAGTGGAGTAGGACCTAGAGTCCAGTAGGACCCGTGTTGTGTTTAAGTATTTATTTAAAAAAGAATCATGTCTCCATTTGTACTTAAGCACTAGCTCTTCTTTTGCACAGCCCGAGTGTCTGCAATCATGTTCTCTGTGGGGCATTCAGCAAAACAATAAAAACAGGACACAGAGCCAAAAGTAAATAAATAAATAAAAAATAAAAAAAACTGTTTTTCTGTCTCTATTACCTTTACAGAGAGGCTTTTGGGATTTGGAGAAGAGTTTGTTTTCTAACTATATTTTCCCAACACACTCTAATCCACAACCCATGCACACCCTATTGCCTGGTATATCTAACCATTAACATGTTTAATTGTTATCTGTTCTTGTTTCTCCAAGGCAGAGTTAAAAATGCCCCTAGTTCAAAACAGCTGCATCAAAAATCTGTTGGTCCCAAAATGTTACGTGCTTACATTTTGTTACACCCTTAAAGACATTTCTTTTATTTCTTCATGCTTCAATTAATGCTTCTAATGTAGAAGCTGCTTTTGTCCATGCTGAGCATATGTTCAGTTTAGCAAAAATTTGTCTACTTAACATCATTGTACTTGATATGTAGGGTATTAGAAAGGAGTGATTAATCCAGGAAAGTGTATACATTTTTAAAGGATTTGGACAAGTGAAGGGTTTAGAAGGGTTTCAAATAGAAGAAATGCCAGTATTTTAGGTTTAGAAAGAGTCATTTTTAGTGACACTGAGACTATTATGGGCAGAGGGGAACAGGCCAGTAATGGCAGTTGATGAAGTAGCTAGGTCCAAAGGCCAAATAAATATACCAAGGAAAAACAGAGATGCCAAGAAATGTTATAGGTCACAAATTCTGGACATAGACCTGCTAAAATTCAAACCCAAGTTTTACCACTTACTGTGTGACAATATTACTATTACCTTTGTTAAATGTTCAAAAGCAGATATCTGCATTAGCACCCACCAAGACAAAATTCACAATATCTGACATTTAATAAAAAAATTACCATGCATACAAAGAAGTAGTGAAATATGACCCATAATGAGGAGAAAAACTCAATAAATTGAAGCTGATCCAGAAATGACACAGATGACAGAATCAGCAGACAAGTACAGTGAACTAGTTATTATAGTTGTATTCCATATATGCTCAAGAAGCTATTTGAGTAAGTCAGTAGAGACATGAAAAATATGAAAAAGACTCAAGTTAAACTTTTGGAGATAAAAACCTATAATGTCTGATATGAAAAATGCATTGAATGGAATCAACAGCATATTAACCTTGCACAAGACAATGTTGCCCGAAAGACGGAGGTTTGTTTGCCTGGCAAGTAACAAATGACTCTCCACAAGAATGTGGGTCTTAATCAGTAGGAGTTTCAATTACTTGTGGAGAGTAAGGAGAGCACTTGGAATATTTTCTAAAGCAGTATCTCCCCAAGGGAAAGTACTATGGGATTTTCTTGGAGTAGTAGAGAAAGAAAAACGTGTCATCACATATAGAGACATAATTCCCATTATGCATGCATGGTTAGTCTATCATGCTAGTACACAGGTTGTATGTTATAGTAAAGAAGCTATAAGCTCTGTTAGGTAGATAGTAAGGGATCTCTGGGTCTTCTGGGGACAAAAGCAGTGCTCCATCGTGGCGCTGCCTTGAGCAATTGCCACACCTGCAGAAGAAGGACGAGGGCGGTTGTCCAGGTGCCCTGTCTTGGTGCTGCCCCACCTTGATCCTGCCCTGAACAATTGCCACACCTAGGGAAGGAGGAACACCCTGTCAATCTGCAAAAGAATGCAGGGTCTTTCCCAGCCCATGGCCAGGCAGCCCAGGGACAATAGTGTCTGGAAAATGACCTAGAGTAACCTAAGATTAATTATCATATCATCAACTGTCCATCAAAATGGTTCAATGGTGACATTTGAAACACAAGGAGGGCCCAATTCAGACAACATAAAATAGGACCCCAGACCATAATCAGGGCTTCTTGTTATGACAGGGGGCCTGTTCCTTGTCTGTTGCCACCGTATCTTGCTCTTGCTCTATAAATGTATCTTGCTCTTGCTTGATAAACTTTGTTTCATGCTTACCTTGTTTTTGGTGTGTCTAGTCATTCTTCAGCCAAAAGCATACCAAGAACTGAGAACAGACTGCCAACCTGACAGCTCCTCCTAAGGTGAAGACTTTAGTATGGTAATGAAGAAAATTTATTTGAATTTATCTATAAGCTGCTAGGGCCTGTCAGGAGCTAGATTTAGCCAGCTGAGTAGTCACAGGTCTCAAAAACAAAGGCTACAGAACAGGTCGATTGCTCAAATTGGTTGAATCCTTTTAATCTCTGGAGACCCTCCCTTCCAACTTACAACATGATTAGCGAACTTGAAGACACAGCAATAAAAACTACCGCAAATGGAACATAGAGAGGAAAGAGACTTACAAATGATCAGAGGGTGGTGTGAGCACTCTGAGCTGTGGCTACAAATGGAACAACCCTCTTGGATCCAGCCTGAAATCTGCCATCTTAAACTTCACCCTTTTCCAGAGACAAAGCTTAGGAAACCAGGAAACGATTTCCAAGTCTCTGAGAGCCAGGACAGCCCTATCATGTCGTGAGCTACTCTGTTGGGAAGACCTGGTGGCACGAAACTAAGGCTCTTATTCCAACAGTTTTGCAGGAACTGAGTGAGCTTGGATGCACATTATCCAGCCTTAGTCCATCCCTCAGAATCACCTAGCTAAACTGCTCCCAGATTCCTAAACCTCAAAAATTGGTAAGATAATAAATATTTGTGCTTTTTAATGGTACTTTTTAAATCTCCTAGCAATCAATGATACAAAAGTGAAATTTAATGAATACTATCATTTGCAATAGCATCAAACCAGGCAAAAGATGTGCAAGATCTGTACTATGAAATGTACAAAACTTTGCTAAGATAGTAAAAGAAGCCTTAATAAACGGAAGAAAAGTACTGTTCATGAGTCTGAAGACATTGCTTCCTCTGATACCCTCTCGAGTATTGCATCCTCTGCCCCCACTGTGCTACTGTAACTGGGCAGGGAGGGGCTCCTCCCTGCCACTTGTGACTATTTCCCTACTTCCTTTCCTAACACACCAATCCCACAGCTTTGAATCTCCTGTTATCAGACTAATCACTTACTAAACCTCCTTATTGTGGTCTACTGTCACCAGCCCCTGCCCTTTAACGTCTTGAAGATTTTCACATCTGAATCTTTGATACAACTATATAATTCTTGAAAATATTAAATCAATGATTAATAGCTTACCTTCAAATTCCTTGACATTGTTTTTGAAATCATTTTTTTCTCCTTCCTATCTCAGATCACTCCTTCCCTTGGCAATGTCCTCTAACTTGCCATTATCAAAAACTGTCACCAACAACTATACCCCCCCCTCAATATATCAAATGTAAGTATTTCACTCTCTGTCCATCATTTCCTTTCTTTATAGATCACATTCTTTAGTACTGCAGCTCTTGAATCATTTGATCCCACACCAAGCTTTAAATCCATGGTCAATCATATTCACCATCCTGTATACACACTCCATTTTCTTAACCCATATTATTTCCTTTTGCCTTCTCTTAGCTCTATGGGAGCTGTGGACCACTTGGTTTAGCTTGAGGGTTTTCACTTGTGTCCCCAATGCATCTCCTGAGAAGTCTTGCTATAATGTCAAGTGGTCATATCTTGGGAGTTTTTTTCCATACAAATAATAGTATTCTCTGGAGATGCTAGCCCTCTAAGCCAGTATGTGGGTAGTATTAGGGGACTTTTGTTGGTTTTTGCCCATTGGTAGGTAGTATTTGAGAAATCTTAGCTATCATCCTTAGACACATCTGGAATGCAAGAGATGCTGTAACACTGTATCCAGGTGCATCTACCTAAAGACTTTCATTAGCCATTCTTACTCTGCTTTTTGAATATACAATTTGATGACAATACTTGCAGTTTTTTAGAATATACCTATATATACACACCTATATATATATATGGGTATACATATATACATATATGTGTGTGTGTGTGTATATATATATATATATATACACACACACACATATATATAGATATATAGATATATAGATATAATTTCCACTCTCAAGAAGTTCAGGCTTTGCATTTCAAAGTAAGAGTATTAAACACTATTTTTTTCAATCCAGGACTCAATTTTATTTTTCACTGGCTTCATTATGTCATTTTTTTGCTACAAAATCTATTCAGTAGTGGAGGATGTACAAGTCAGAGGATTACCAAGGAGAAAGCAAAACAGATGGTATATGCAAAGAGTAACTTATTAAACTAGAAATTGACAAAAAAACACTTAGCCACAGGTGGAAAGGGTCTCTATTCCTTTCTTTCAGTGGACAAATGTGACTAAGTATCTTAGATCCTATTTGCAGAAAATATTTATTTGTTTTATCATACCCGAATTATAAACTAAGATTTTTCCATAGACACCAAAGGGAGTCACTCGAGTTTTTGTTTTGTTATTTTTTGTTTGTTTTTGCAAGGAGTTGTGGGTGTAACTGAGATCTTTGTTGACTACATTTCTTGAGCTTGAGTTATCTCTGTTTTTAGTTTCATAGTAAACATATAACTTTTTTCTCCTGGGCACTCTGAAAATGCCTTTTCTCAGTGACTTATTTCCTGGAAATTCTGTCTACTAGGCTAGCACTGTGGTATTCTGTTCTCTGTCTCCCTGAGACATGTTTGTGCTCCTAGCCAGTTTCCTGTGTGTTCTGATGGAGCTGCAGCAAAGGGTGAAATATTATAAATCAATTCGTCTTGATAGAAAGATTAAATCTCATATTGGATCCAACCTCAAAATGAACTCCATGTTACTTGCTGTGTAACACCATTACGAATTCCTGATTATAGTCACCTACAGTTTAACCCTTTAATCTCTTTCTTATTGGCTTGTTTTCCTCTAATTGAGTAAATGTTTCTTTTTGGACTTCACAATTCTCTGAAAGTATCAAGGCCATGGAAGAATATCTACCTGTGTCTTCCCTTACTTTGACATGGATTGAATTTAGTTTATTGTAAGAACTAGAGGATCAACTTCTCTTTAGAATAGTACTTATAACTGTTTAACATGCATCAGAATCACCTGGAAGCTTGTTAAAACACAGATTGCTGGTCCAGACTCCCAGAGATTCTGATTTAGTCAGTCTTGCAGTGGGGCCTGAGAATTTGGGTTTCTAACAAGTTCTCATACTGATGTTTCTAGTTGGGAAATACAACTTGGAGAATTGCTGCTCTAGAATGACGCTTCACTTCAGCTTGAATAACATTGTCAGGTTCCATTCTGTCCGGTAAAAGTGAGTTTCAAAAGTAAACTAGGCCCTTCCATCTTCCCTCACAGGTATAGTTCAAATTGTGTTAAATCTTTTTCAAATTTGAAAATTGGCCAAGGGGATGCTATGCTATCGTGCTATAATTGCTATCATGAGAAGCAACAGTCATGAGGATAAAATATCCTTGTTAGGTTGAAGAATTTTTATTCTCTATAATCATTCAGGGATTCTTGTTTCTCTGCAAGTAAGGGAGTCTCACAATGCTTAAAGTGATTTTTCAATTCAATAGAAGCTTGTATTAATAAAAAGAATATTTGAGGTTAGATATACTGGTGATTGTAACACAAGCTGTTGAAAGTTAAGCAATGAAATACTTAAAGTAAGAAAGAAAAGAACATTTGCTTTTGTTGATGTGGTTATTTTGAGAAAAAAATTATATTTGAAAATCAGAGTTTCAAATAATATATGACTCCAGAAGCTATGGATATACTCAGGATATATAACTATGATATTTGGCAATGGCCAAATGAAAAGATCACTCTCTCTTTCTGTCTCTCAAGAGTTGAAAAAAACAGGATAGTCAAGAAAATATAAACAGAGCCAGGCATTGCTAACATCAGGTTTGAAACTGCCTTTACCTGGACCATTCTTGATATAAACCTATATATTTATGTTCTTTAAATCCATGAAATCTGAAGCAAGGTAAGCATCTTGCAATGCAAGTGAGAGAAGATAAGAAAGAGAAGATATGCAATACTGGTATATTCCTGAAATTTCAAGAATCATGGGCTAGAATGGCGGTTCTCAAACTTGGCTGCACATAAAAATAATCTGAGACAGTCTGAAAAAGAAAATCTCCCTGCCCAGGAGGCACCTCAGGTCAATCAAACCAGAATCTTTACACATGGAACCCAGACATCCATTTTTTTTTTTTTTTTAAATCTCCCAGGTAGTTTTAGTTTGTGCCAATGTGGGGAAGAACACATAGGTGTTCTTCTGTTTTATCATTTAATTTCCTTTCATTCACTATGGGATATTTGTAGCAAAATGAAGAGCTTTAAGAGGCACAGATATTTATGTAACAATCCATTTGCAGGTAGGAAATTTAAAGATAAAGCTGAAATCATTAGTTTCAGGACTTCTATTCAAATGCCCCCTTTCTTTGTTTTTCTTGAAGTCCTCCTTGCTCAAGTAAGCTTTTAGTACTCCACTAAAGTGATCCATTTCTATCATGCTAAAGTTGATGCCTTTACTTTGGATGCAATGTCTTTTCAAGAGTTTGAAAACTCAGACATTTGAAAACACTTAACTGGTCAATCAGTTCCAAATATCAGGGACCTATATGACTCCATTAAAAACAATTTCTAGAACCACATTGTTTTCCTTTCTAAAATGGAAAATTACTGTTTTAAAACTGGGTAAGTATGTATTTTTCAGAGACTCATATCTGCACAATTTTTTTCAGCTATTTGTATTCTACTGGTAATGATGAGAAAGTAACAAACATGTTCATAAGAGCTTTTGAAAATAAGTGAAGCTGACTTTCTAATCCCAAAATATTTTTCTACTACTAGAAATCACTGAATGAGTTATTTCTTTTATATATTATTATGTAACAAATATTTATTAAATATGTACTCTATATAGGCACTTGCCAAGAATTTTAGAATATTAAAAATTGAGCCAAATTATTTGCCTTTCAGTTAGAGAAAGATATACAGGAAAATGGTTTTTACCTGTAGAATTCTATAGAATTGAAAGAAATTTTTTTCCGTCTGGCTATGACCAGAGCCATTCATCAGTGATCCTGTGGATTTTCTTTGCTGCCCATCTGTTGAAAAACAAGACTCGTATTCAGAATGCCAGTCATTATAATATTTATTATGCTACAAAAAATTGATGATTATCTACCTGATGCATTCAGAATGCATAATTAAAAGTCATTATGGTGTTCATTATGGTGTAAAAAATTGATGATTATCTACTTTAGGCAAGATTATCAAATAACTGATAGCATCCTCCATAGCTCAAAAATTCTGAGTAATAATCCACTTTTCTAAAGCCTTAAATTAAGAGTCATAACCTAAAATGCCTCTAAAGATAGAACCAGTAAATTAAATGGGCATGTGGCAATAGGGAATTTTGGGGAGTGTGGCAAAGTAAAGTCACATGTTATTATGTGAGAATATAAATGCTATGTTGCCAGATAGTCTACTTTTTATAAATAAGTAGCAGTAATACAGACATAGCATAGGGCATTTACTAATTTTTACAATCCCTTAGGAAATTTATTAATTTTTAAAATAATTTATGGACTAAACAAAAATCATTGAAGGTCCACCATATTTAGTGAGTCCTTGCTTTGTAATTTTTCATTTAAAACAAATAATAGGCCTATGCAGGTATGGTGATTAATTTTATGTACATATTGACTTGAAGCATTTTAGTCAATAAGTAATGTCATTTATTAATTAACTGATTGATACATGGATTGATTGAGTCAACAAATATTTGTTAAAGCATCCATTGGGTATCAGAAATTGAGCTGAGGACTGGTGATACAATAGTGCATTATATTAGACTGTCCCTTTTCTTATGAAATTTACAGTCCAGTGGGGAAAAAACCATTAACCATGAATAGCACCTTGCGATGGAGATACAGTGTACTCTAGTAGATTTTTACTTAGGGAGAACAGGGTTGGCTTATCTGAAGAAGCAATGATTGACCTGATTGCTGAAGACTACACAGGAGTTTACTGGAAGATATGAGAGAAGAGTGGGTGTTGGTGGAGATTCTTTCAGGCAGTGGGGAAAGGCAGTTCTTTTTGCTGGAAAGAAGATTGATGGAAGAAGAACAATGGGATTGGAGACTGGAAAGTGTCAGTGTGATTGAAGAAGAGATGAGGTGGTCATCAAGGACAGTGTTTTCAGCACCGTGTAGGCATACTAGGGATTTTCATTATTACCTCAAGAGCAAGGAGATATGACTGAATTAATTTAAGAACCTAGTTTTTGACCTATATCATTTTTCTTCTCTCAAAAGAACTTTTTGCAGCACACTTTTCATTATCCAAATTCTCTTGTTTATTTATATACTAATTTGTCTATAATCTCTCTACTAGAAATCAAGTTCTAGTTCTGAGGACTTCATCTAACTCCATCATAATTGTTTCCCCAACGTCTAAAATGACCTAACACATACAAATTTCTCAAATATATCTGGTGAAGTAATAAATAAAAAAAAATAACACAGATGGTGGAAATGCATCACTGTTTTGTCATATGTGTACATTACCTAAGAAAGGACAGGACAGGTCTAAGTGAAAAAGTTCATGTATATAGCAGGAACAGACCAATAAAGATGAAAGAGATACTGAAAGGATCACTGATGTATTGGGTGTTCAATTGCATTCCAACTCAAATCTCATACCGGACCACAGTTCTGTCCTTGATATCCATACCCTCCTCTCTCTTCTATATTTTCTTTTTTTTTTTTTTATTTGAGACAGCGTCTCACTCTGTTGCCCAGGCTAGAGTGCCGTGGCGTCAGCCTAGCTCACAGCAGTCTCAAACTCCTGGGCTCAAGCAATCCTAATGCCTCAGCCTCCCAAGTAGCTGGGATTACAGGCATGCGCCACCATGCCCGGCTAATTTTTTCTATATACGTTTTTAGTTGTCCATATAATTTCTTTCTATTTTTAGTAGAGACAAGGTCTCGTTCTTGCTCAGGCTGGTCTCGAACTCCTGACCTCGAGCGATCCTCCCACCTTGGCCTCCCAGAGTGCTACGATTACAGGCGTGAGCCACCGCACCTGGCCTGTCTTCTATCTTTTCTAAAAGTCTTTTACTTTGGATATACAACAAAAATATTATGCTAGATTAATCAGCATACATTGTCCATGATATTATTAATGATGATGTCACGAAGTGATTTGAGACACTCAAAAATTTTGATACAACTAAATTTCAGATGATATAATGGAGGAAAATGTAAGCTCCAATACAGAAGCTTGGTATATCAGGGTGTCAGAGTACTGGTGGGGCACTGATTACTTTCCTTGGAGAAAGAGTCAGCAACAATGGCTCTCCATAACCTTTCCTCTTTTTATTTCTTCCACTCTAGGAGGACAGAAAAGACATTTTTATAGAAAGGACTACATCAAATTCTGTAGTAGCCTCAAATACTTATAATAAGGAATGAACACATTGATTCAAACTCAGTATTTTGAGAAATCTCTGTGTAAACTAGAAATACAATAAAACTTCTTTAGCGTGATAAAAAAAATTATCTCAAGCAAAGAACTAAATTCTAACTTTATATTGAAACCTTAAAGTCATTTCCATAAAAAATAGGACAACAGAAAAAATGCTCACTAATGATGTTCAAAAAATGTTCTGGAAATACTAGCCGGTGTAATAAGGCAATAAAAAGAAATCAGAATAATCAGTATCAGAAAAATGAAACAAATATAAAACAATGTATTTAAGATATAATTGTGTATCTGGAAATCCCATGAAAATAAAATACAAAATTGTGAAAGTTAATAAGAATTCAATCTACTAGGAATAACTAGTTGAGAAATTTAACTGAAAAGGATTTCACTTTAATATTCAATAAATATACTTTTATGACTAGTCTGCTTCAGATATTAGCCTAATGTGTACTATAGGCATACTCTGTCCCCATGGAGTTCAAAGTCTAGGCTAGGGTGATAAAAGTGGGTAAGAAAATACAAAATTACAAGGATGTGTTGATAATATGATAGAATGAGTAGCGTGCTATATGAGAACACATAGAAAGGACGATATTAGGGAAAATCACCTTGGATTTGATGCAAAAATGAACCAATAGAGTAGAACATCCAGGCTGGGAAGGGGTAGACCTTATTTTCACAGCTTTGTCCTCAGTCCCAAACTCTGTGTTTGATAACACAAATTCAAAACCCAGAGGGACCCTGCCCTTCGTACTCATCCTTAGGTGCCACGTGGCTACTCGGGACCCAGGATGATTGAGGAAGACATTAGCAAGGGTAATTGTGTCAAAATTTCAAAATTCTTTCCAGTAATTTATAATCTTAAAGTCATGTTATGTTAACTTAATTAATAGAAAATCATAAAATGTCTGAGTCATTTTTAGATAAATTAAAATACTGAAATAATTATTAAATGTAAGTTTAAGTTAGTACACTTTGGAAACGTAAGTTTAAGTTCGTATACTTTGGCAGCTTATTTTTACATGATATGGAAAGCTAACTATATTTAGAACTGCTAATAAAATATTGAAGAATAATAACAGTTCAAAGTTACATTAACTTCCTAGGTTTTTTACTAAAAGTAAGGGTTACTAAGAGTTAACAATATAATTAATATATGCAAATTAAAAACTACTAGATATAAAAGAAATAATTTTATATACAAAGTATATAAAAATAGGATGTGTTTTTTAGTTTAAAAAGGTTATAAAAAGACATAAGGATGTGGTTTTTATTAAAAGAAAAGTAATTTTGTCTGCTTTAGAGGTTTTAAGGATTGTTTAAAATTAAAAGACACAGATAAAACTAAATGGATATATTAAGTTGGGAAAGAAAGAATGGTAAAAAATTGCAAAAGATTATAAGAGGTTTATAAAAATTTTTTGTTTGTTTGTTTGTTTTTAGGAACTCAGTTATACATATATTTTTGTTGTTGTTATTGTTGTTGTTTTTGAGACAGAGTCTCATTTTGTCGCCCCAGGTCTTGTGGTGAAACTGATTAAGATTGGATAGGTTTATTTGCTAAATACTGGACAGGCAATAGTGAGTGAATACTGTGTATCTTTCACTTACTATTGCATGCCCATAACATAAACATATATGTCTAATATATGTTTACCATGTTACAGTATAATATACATTATATATTAAATATTTAATTATACAAGCACTATAGTTACACCACAAAGTTCTGTAAGTAACAATAACAAGGCATTATGAATATGCATAGAGGCTGTGCATGGTGGCTTACACCTGTAATCCTAGCACTCTGGGAGGCCAAGACCGTAGGATTGCATGAGCTCAGGAGTTTGGGACCAGCCTGAGCAAGAGCAAGACCCCCATCTCTACTAAAAATAGAAAAATTAGCCAGGCTTCGCACTTTGTACCTGTAGCCCCAGCTACTTGGAGGCTGAGGTAGGAGGATGGCTTGAGTCAAGAAGTTTGAGGTTGCAGTGAGCTATGATGATGCCACTGCACTCTACCTGGGGGGACAGAGTGAGACTCTGTCTCAAAAAAAAAAAAACAAAAAAAAAGAATATGAATAAATAGAGATGCAGGAAGTCTTCCTTGATTCAAAAGCATTTAAACTGATGCCAGAACACTAAATAAAAATTGGCAAGCACAAAAAAAAAAAAATTGAGTACGTTTGTTTACAAAGGTTTATTAAAATTATCTTTTAACATTAACAATACACACTAATATAAACATAAAATCTGGTTTGAACAAGATTTTCATATAATATTAATAGAGATTTAAAAAATTTTTTTGTTCACCTTTTGAGTAAACTGCAAAAACGAGGGGAGAGAGACAGATTTTGTTCTCTTGATGGTGTCTTTATTAGGTCTTATGCTTCTTTGGGAAACTGAGTCTCCTGTCTATAAAGGAATAAAGGTTTTTTTCTTTTTAAACTCTTTGAATTATTGCTTTGGTTAAGGAATGATTTATTTTACAATGACCTGTGACCCCATTTTGTGATACTGAGTGTTTTAAAACTTTCCAAAATCAAAATTTTAAATTATATTAGCATTCCTAGAAGTCCAAGAGAGATATATTTGGCTTATTTGGTATATAAATTACAGGAATCATTGTCAAATATGAAATGGTGTTTAACATTCTTGGGGTTTTATTTGCATAAATATATTACGAATGTGTTCCAAAATTGTATGAAATTCCCTGAAAATTCTGATATATCTTGATATACGTTCTCAGTAATAATTATGATTAAGTTATTGTATGCCACAAAAATAACCACATTTCTTTATCATTTGTCTCTTTAATCATGGCTATTCTAAGACTTTTTGTCATACAAAGACAATTATTGTTTTACTTTGAGTCTTCGTCTTCTCAAAGCAGTTTTTAACTGGCTATGGCCCAAAATTTGCTTCTTTATAGAAAGGACTGTGACAAGTACTCTTGAATACAGGTTTCTGATAATTTTGGAGATCATACTGTTAGGTAGATAGTGAGGGATTCTGGGTCTCCTAAGGACAAAAGTGGGTGTCTTGCCTTGGTGCAATTGCCCCACCTGGGAAGAAGGACAAGGGTGGACCCCAGGCCCCTATCTTGGTCCAGCCCCACCTTAATCCTGTCCCCAAAAACTGCCATACCTGGGGTAGGGCAGGAACACTCTATGAATCTGCCAATCAGAACTTAGTGTGCCAACTGCAAAAGAATGCAAAGGACTCTCTAGTCTACAGGGCAGGCAGCATAGGTATGACAGAGTCCGGAAAGTGACCTAGAACAACCCGCATGTGTAGTAAGACTCAGGTCATACAACTCCCAACTGTCCAATCAAAGTGATTCCATAGTGACCTCTGAACCACAAGGGAGGTCCCAATCCAGGCATTACAGAACAAGACACAGATCATAACCAGGCCCTTCCTTGTTCTCTCCCTTTGCTGCAACAATGGGTCTGGTCATCTGTGGCTTATGTATCATGCTCTGTAAACCTGTATCTTGCCCTTGCTCTATAATTCTATCTTTCTCTCCTCAATAAACCTCATTTTCATGCTTGCCTTATTTTGGTGCATCTGGTCATTCTTCAGCCATGAGTGTGCCAAGAACTGACATTTCAGACTGAAACATGACAATACCATTTGGACTAGGAAAACTTCCAAGACGTTAATTAAAAAGCTGATGCATTCATGAGAATTGCTAACCCAATCTCAAGCAGAACAAAACTTAAATATATGAGACTAAACTTATGGAAAACTGAAATAATTTTAATGACTTTTTTGTTTGAAGCATTGGTGATTCTTTTTATGTTTTGTTTTCCAGAAGTCAAGACATTTTTTTCCTTCTTTTGAGCTATTTGTAGCTTTTAACAAATTAGTAATGTATATTTTTTTGTGAGGAAAATTTGAATTATTATTTTTGTCCCTACTTGATTTCCTCAGAATTTGGAAACTATTTGGGTATATTTTTAATTTATGACAATATAGTTTTTGTATAAGTTCCATAAGAATCTGCTTTTTAAAAAATAACAGGACATAATTGGAGACACTGGTTATTTTACCAAGGCTTTGACTACAATGGCATGATTTCAGATATGCCCAGACTACCTAGAGGAATTAAAGTTGACTTTATAGAGCTGATAAAAAGTCCTTTGAAAAGACTGGCCTGATGCTTTGTTCTTTACAAGGTTTCTTAATCTATAGTAAATAATGTCACTTTCTGACAGGTCCCAGGATACCAAGTTATTTTGGGACCTCAAGAAAAGAGGAATTTGCCCAATCCATACGGGCATTGCAGACAGTCTGAAGTCCTTGGCTTGGCTTGAGAGGCTTTTGAAAGTCTAATCTAGGATTCCTTAAGAAAAAGTTTCAGCAAAGCCAATTTTAAAAAAGGGCCTATATGGCCAATTATTATTCTTGTCATGCTTCATGGAAATTATCAGGCAAACTATAATAAGAATAAAATTTCTTTTGCAAATAAATTGGTCCCACAATGATTTATCCTTGGTAAAAATTAGAAACTAGAGAGAGAGAAAAAAAATCATGTTTCAGAAGAAACTACAGTACATCTGTTATTAGATTCTAGCCTTGTTTGTTATTTTTGGATTTTTATTATTTATCTCCAATTTGGCATCAGTTCTTTTTTATTTGATTTCCCTCTTCTTTTGTGGGACATGATCTCCTAAGAATGAGCTTTTCTAGTATAGTGGATTAAATAAAATGTACAACCATGAACTCATGTCTTCAACAATGCTTTCTCTGAAAGATTTTGAAGAACAGGGGGGAAATGTAAAAGTAAATAAAAATCTCAGGATTCACCCAACTCCTTATGCAAAGGGAAGGTCAATGACCTTCCTTTGAATCTGACTCATGCAACACCGCCTTCCAAATGAATAGCTATTTTCAACATTATGCATCAGTTCAATCCTCATGGAAAATAAAAGGTCTCAGGCATCTACAGGGACTCTTTTCACAGACTATTCATAAGGAAATTGTTTGCTGGCCTCCCATAAACAAGGATATGCAAATTGTAACTTTGTGTCTGCAGGCTAAGTCTAGCTCCTAAAACTAAAGTCTGGTTCAATTCCACATTAATAATGTTGATTACAAGTTTATCTTCCCAGGTGCAGAACAGAGACAGGACAATATCAATCATTCTTCCACCTACCTGGGGCATGTGCCTAATTGATTTTTGCTTTACTCCCTTTTTCTCTTCAAGCATTCACCTTATCTTATGTAAAATGTAGATTTCCTGGGCCTCATAAGAATGTAACCATTTGCCTCATTACTCATCCCTCCCCTCCTTTTTCCTTCTGCATGCCATCTCCCTTTGAAATACAGAGTTCCCAAATTCCTCTTTGGAAACCCAATTACAGATCTGTGTGTGGCTTTTGTTTTTTTTCAAACTTTGGCTTAATAAACCTCCATTGATTGAGATCTCTGTCTCAGGCACTTATTTTGGGTTGTCAAAGTATGCTATGATTCTGTATTTCTAAAGAATGTATATAATAAAATGTGCATTTGGATATATATATAAAATATTAATGGATCTATATCAAAATGTAAAAGGTAGTTCTCACTGAAGTAAGATATTACTGGAGTACTAGTGTAACTTTTCTTTTTTCTTATATTTCTCAACTTTCTATAGTGAGCACATATTACTGTCATGAATAGAAAAATATTTTAAGAACATAAACCTTAAAATGATAAAAACTGATACAATATATATAATACAACATTTTTCTAAATAATTCTTTTGAATTTATTTTGCTTCTATAATTTTTCTCTTAGCACATCTCCATGGAAGAATAAATCACAAAATAAATGAGTATGCTAAGTCTTGAGAGCAGAATCATCAGTTAAGAGGTAGTGTGATTTAAGAGATAGAAATAGAAAAGTGGCACTGGTGATGTTGTTTATAACCATAAATATTATGCAATACATATTTTATAAATGTTTGATGTTTGTTTTCAAAGAACACTGGCATGGAGTTTGAATTCAATATTCAGTGGGCCTCTTTTAGTGAGATTATGACCTTTTCAGATGCCTAATTATTTGAAAAAGATATATACCAGTTAATGTTTTCTCTTCCATAAAAGCCACTGAAAAATTATTAACCATATAATCAATCAACTTCTTATACCTAACTTAAATAAATTGATTTTTATAAATTCTTTTTTTTGTATTTCTATTTCTCTTATTAATATGAACTTACTTAAATAGCTCATGTAATTCTGAGGTATCACACTGAGAAATTTATTAGTTTTAATTTATTATTCTCTTATATTACTCATGAATATATATAAATTACATTTATATTGAGTAATTATCTCAGATATTAACAATGCATTAATAATATTTATGACTGTCAGGTACAGGGGCTGATTACATCAAATGATGTAAGGAATATTCTATTAGGTTTTTAATTGAATGTATGGTACATGTTTTAGAAAATGTAGACTAACAAGATTTTTTTTACTTCCTCTAGAAATACATAACACTTAGTGAGCTGCATTATACTTTTTTATAAACTACAAATAATATTAACAGTTATTCTAGAAAATGTAACTGAATCCAAGCTCCTATCACTTGCTGCAGGGCAGCCAATAAGTTGAGAGATAAAGTGTTGGGCCAAGGAAGGTGATTTAGATTCAGAGAGCCAGCAAACTGAGAAGATGGCGGACTAATGTCCTATAAAAAACATGTTAAGTTAGTATGCAGTTTAGGCTCCTTTTTATGTTAAGGAAAGAGGTAAGGGGAGGTGGATTGTGAGAGGTGACAAAGGACCACAGACATCTGGGTGTCAGCGAGGATTTGAGGAGATTATAAAACTTCTTTCTTCATAGTCAGTTAACTTTGGAGGGCAGAGATAAGGTCAAAATGTTTCTATAAATCTTTAATATAGCATTGTTACCTGTATGTATATTTTCCTTATTTCCCCGAGAGTTAGTTTTGGGAAAGGGACAGTTATTGTCTTTCTTCTGGGGTTGAACTACATACTATTAATAAATTGTTTATATAATTAGCTGGCCTACATGCAGAGCTAAACAGATGCTTTTAACTTAAAGAATATTACCACTGGGAGGCCGACGTGGGTGGATTGTTTGAGCTCAGGAGTTCGAGACCAGCCTGAGCAAGAGTGAGACCCTGTCTCTACTAAAAATAGAAAGAAATTATATGGACAGCTAAAAATATATAGAGAAAAATTAGCCGGGCATGGTGGCGCATGCCTGTAGTCCCAGCTACTTGGGAGGCTGAGGCAGGAGGATCGCCTGAGCCCAGAAGTTTGAGGTTGCTGTGAACTAGGCTGAGGCCACGGCACTCTAGCCTGGGCAACAGAGTGAGACTCTGCCTCAAAAAAAAAAAAAAAAAAAAAAAAAAAAGAATATTACCACAGCGGTCAGAAGAAAAATGGAGCTAGTTATGTTAAGCCACCCTTCTACTGTTACAGAAATAGAACAGGGAAATTGTCTACACTTTAAGAGTCCAATTTGAGTAGTGAAGGAAATCAAAATATTTTATACCAAAATATATTTCTTTAACAAATTTTGAGATGGCTGTTAGAGAACTAGCAAATAGAAGTTGCAAAACTGTCTTTTGTGGGGAAAATTTCCATCTGTAAAGAAGCTACTTGATGCAGCCAGGCCTTCCTTTGTCTGGACCTAGGAAAGATTAACTGAGAGTCTGACACCTTTAAAGGTATGAAAGAAACATTTACCATTTATTCTCTCTGAGAACTCCTACCTGTGAGGTTTCATCTACATAACAAGTCCACCTTTCTTAGCCAAGCTTCCTCTTCTCTCCCTCCCATAACCTGTTTTGTCATCATAACTTGTTTGCCATGATTCAAGCTCCCATTCTTTCTGTAACCTCAAGATGGTAAAGGTCTGAAAAACGGCAAGGAAATGTTTTAAGAGTTGTCTCTTAAGCCACCCCCCCCCCACTTTTTGGGAATTAAAACCTACATTCCTTTCTGAGCCCACTAATCAAAGGGACAGAAACATGTCCTTTGCTGTTTGTTTCTAGTATCTTAAACCACAGGAAATGGCTCAACAGAATAGTCTGGACCAGGGTCATAAAATTGTCAACACCAGAGATAAGGTCAACCGAAACCACCAATTATAGCTAAATATCAATAACCCAAAGCCACGACATATTACACCGGTCATGTAGACTTCCCTATCCCCTTAAAAAGTCCTGTTTTTCTGTTTTAAGGCAGGATGGTGCTCTTTTGAGGTGCTGGTCTGCCACCCTCCCTCATTTGCTGGCAAATTAACAAACTTCTCTTTCTCTTTCCTCAAACCACTTGTCCTCATTCTTTGTTCTCAGTAATTCAGCACTGGGGACAAGTACCAAAATTTCAGTAACAAAGATAGTATATATAAGCTTCTGTATCCCACTGGAGGGTTGGATAATCACTCTGTGATGCTCCCTGCATACGCATTAACAAAGTTAGTATGCCTTTTATTCAATTAATCTGCCTTTCATGAGTTGATTTTTCAGCAAATGTTTAGAGAGTGAAGGGGAAGTTTTTTCCTCGGCCTCTACAGTACCTACAGTAGTCTATCTTGTTCATTGACTAGCCCTATGATTAGGGAAGAAATGAAATGAAATTTTAGACAGATGGTTTTTGAGATATCAAGTTATTTTGCCTAGATTTCTCTAGAGTTTGGATAAATTATTCCACACATAATTTTTAAAATTATTAATCATAAAAAAGGCCAAATTTTATATTTCCAATTGCAATATCATCTTCAGCCATTGTTATTCCTAGTTAATACTTCAATTATAATCACTCTAGGGCCAAGTAATCCTGTTAAAAAGATGATTCCATTTATATCTCTTTTAACTATCTTTAAAAATTTTTTTCCAATGTAAAAATTCCGTTGCACATTTGTGGCATGCCTTGTATAAAACATGTATAATATTTATCTAAATTTAGTGAAAAAATAATGTTAACATATACTTTTCAGTGTTTAGTATTCATTTAGTTATATAATAAACTATTGATTTAACAAATAGCTATATTTTAGTACACACATATTTGAAATATAAAATTATGTTCTCCAAATTTATTAAAATTGCATTTCTGGGACACTAACATTCCAAATATTATTTTAAAAAATGGTAAAGCATTCTTGTATGAAATTTTTAAGAGGAATTAGTATCATTTTATAGATATTTTAGCTAAGTTTATCTCAGAATAATTTATACCTAATTTAGTATCACTATATTTCAGATTATAAAATGATTTTTTTGAAACTTTGTGCTCGTCAATGTGACTTTTAAAAATATCAGTTTGTATTTCCACACAGAAATCTTGTGATAAATAAATATGTAATATTATGCTGTATCATTAAATACTATTATCTCATCATGATTGCTATGGGAAATATAAGATTTAGTTAGTATCCTATAATGTGAATTCATAAAGTATATATATCTCATTAGCTCACTGCAAACTATTCTCTTGGCCCAGAAGCATTTCAGTGTAAAATAAATTGTAGTACCAGAATAATGAATATTTGGGGAACTTCGAGATCTTTAAATAGCAATACAATATATTCATATAAGTATTAAATATTTAACTTTCTTTGATTATATTTCTAAAGTCTTCTAGAGGCTTTTACAAAATATTGAAAACCTTTCTCCACTGTTCACATTTTTATGTCATGTAATTTTTTATCATGAAAATGGAAAACTTTCTATACTTAAGGTAAAAATATTAAATGCTGATGAAATCTTTATGAAAAACACAAGCTATATTCAGAGGACAGAAATAATGTATTAGCCTAGGTACAGGTCTGGAAATCCAAATAATTATGTACAACATTAAAAGGTATTTCAGATCCAGATTCAGTAGAGTCTTTAAAGCCCCCACGAGGAGCTGATACTTTAGCCTATAAGCCTTTAATTAAAAACAGCATGGGGTAGGCATGGTGGCTCAAGCCTATAATCTTAGCACTTTGGGAGGCCAAGGTAGGAGGACTGCTTGAGACCAGTAGTTCAAGACCAGCCTGAACAACATAGTAAGACTCTGTCTCTACAAAAAATTCAAAAACTAGCTGGGCTTGGTGGTGCACACAGGAGGCTGAGGCAGGAAGATCACTTGAGCCCAGGAATTTGAGGTTGCAGTGAGCTATGATGCCCCTACACGTTAGCTTGGTGAGAGTGAGACTGTGGCTCAAAAAAAAAAAAAAAAAGTGTATTTGTGTATTGTGTATCTGTCTATTAAGAGGATAGTGATTTGACCAAAATCCTTATAGAAACAATGTTAACACGTGATAGAATTGGTGTGCGGGGAAATGTTGTTAACAGTGGCTAAAGAAGTAAGGACATGATTGAGGAATTTAAAAGTGTGGAGACAAGTTTTGAGGTGAAATAGATGTCAGTAGTAACAGGTGGTCTCTGGGTTACGGATGAGATACGTTCCTGAGAGTCTTTAGGTCATATTTGTAGGTAATGTGGATCCCTGATGAACAGCATATATCTGGTAATAATAACAATACTATAATGGCTCATATGTCATAATAATAATACAGTCTAACACTAGAATAATAATAATACCCCTGTACTATAATAATAAGTTGCAGAAACTATGGTGCTCTTTTTTAAATTCAAACAAACAGAACATAAAAATAAACTCATATAAAAAGTTTAGACAGGAGATAGGAGAAATTTTAAAAAAGAATATTAAAGTTTAACATGCACCCAATGTTGCATCAACGCTAGGCTAAATAGGACTGTTATGCTTATTTTGATCTTCTAACCAAATGAATAATAATTTTTCTATTTGAATAATTAGTCCACTATGCTGCTTAGCAATAACTGATGCTTTCATTAGAGCACTGTCTTTCATACGTTCCATTATTGTTACTTTATCCTTTATTCTGATAGTCAAGTGACTGAAGCCTAATGCTTTCCCAATGAATAATGGCATCTGGCCTTTCTCCAAATGCTTATTTCTACTTTTTTTTTTCTCAGTCTTATTGTATGATTTTTTTATTCCAACCTCTGACATTTTTGAATAAGAAATTTTCTAGAGGGTAGAAGCATTACTGTGAATGTTTGGATTACAGAGGTGTGAAAGGTTTGGAGTAGACTCACATTAATTTCTTTCTAAAGTAGTCTATGATTTCTAAGGAACTGACAAAGGACAATTTGAAAAAAAATCTTCTCTCAAGGAGTCATTTCAATGAACTTTATTTATGGGTCTTCTATGTATGCCTATCAGATTACACTTGGGGGATTCAAAACCAAGGAAGAGTTTCCTTCCTATTCTTACTTCCTCAGTTCAGAACGGTGGCATAAAAGTTTTAACAGGCCATATAATTTTTAAGTCTAAAAGCAGTCTCTTAGAATATCTGAATATAAGGACTAAGGACAATGATGATGTGCACTGCAGCAGGTCCTAGAAAGACTACAGAGAAAACAACAGATTTCACAGTTTTCACAGTCTTGCCTAGTGGAGAAACACACATGCACACACACAAAACATTAAATAAGAAATTACAATTCAGTCATATAATACATATTATAAAGAAAGTACATAATGTAAAAGACAAAAACGCATCAAACAAGGAGATAATTTTATTCAGGCTATTGTAATAGGGAGAATGTTCATTAATGAGGAACAACTCAAAGGAAGAAAAGGAGCCCTGATGTCTATCGAAGGCATGCAAACAAGGAAATTATTAAGGATGGGTAAGGTGGGTTTTATCTGGGAATATGCCAGAGCATAATGGTCCTTTTCAGAATATATAGGGTGCGAAAATTTGTCAACCATCTCTGCTTTCTGTGCACACAGGATTTAGATAGATTTTGACATTGTCCATAATGTAATAACATCAAATGCTGTGATTGAATCTAGACTTATAAGGTCAGGGAATGCTTCTCAGAGGACATGGCATCTTATGTAGAATTGTAAGAATGAGTAGTGACTAGCTAGATGAGGTGGATGTAGGAAACATTTAATGTTCTGGAAGCTAGAGACCTTAAAGAATGGACAAATTTAGTACAATAGAAATTTGGTACAATATTAGTACTAAATTTAGTACAATTTGGTACAAAATTTAGTACAATAGAAATTTAGCATGAGAGTGGTAGAGGTGGCAGGGAGAAGGTACAGGGTACTAAAGAGATGAGCAGAAACCAGAAATGTTCAGGACTTCATTGAAAATTTTAAGGAACATAAAATTTATCTTGGAACAATACATTACTTCTGAAAAATTTAGAGAAATTAGATGATTAGATGTGCGGTTCACAAAGATCACTCTGGTGACAAGATGGTGAAGGGATTCAATGCCTAAAATTAGAGGCTTAGACAAGGGAGAAGATTGTTATATATCCCTGTTAGAAATGATGAGAAGGAATATAAGACAGGGATGGATTTCATGAACAATACTAATAAGTTTTAAATTTGTTGAATTTGAGACGTGTCAGATATTCATGTGGAGAAATTCAGTAAGTGACTGTTCAAGCTTGAACCTAAGAAGAGAAATCTGGTGGTCATTAGCATATAGATGGCTATGTCTCGTCCCATTTTCAGTCTCTTTTCCACACACACATACACACACATGTACACTTACACCTACAACCTCCTCTGGTACTTCTCACTTATCAAGACTATTGGCAAAATTTTCTTATAGCTTCTCTCTCATTTTGAGTCTAAATCTAAAGATGAGTCATGAAACTAAGTATAACTTGTCTTTCTTTGCCATAGAGACTCATTTAATATTATAATAATACATTTTAGAGCAAATAAAAGAGTACAACCTGGCACATGTGCCATATAAACATGTTTTTAAAATTTTGTGTAAAATGGCTGTGGCATTTTATTTTTATCTTTGCTTTTCCTGGCTATCTTCAAAGTATTGAGATTTTTGTTGTGTTCACTTATTATGCTGCAGTGAATTTGATTTTTGTCTTATGTGCTTATAAATTCATTTTATCTGTTTCTCATGGTGAAATTGCATAAAACCCTAAAATAATCTATTTCCATTATAAAAATATAGATATAGTTTTAAATATACTCCAGGACTCTGGGAGGAAATTCCTAGAATAAATGAACCAGCGTTGAAGGGCAAGCATACAGGTTTGTAGCAAGGAAAGGATGGAAGAAGGAGAATGATGAGGAAGAAAAAAATAGAACTCAAAGCACTAAGACAGTTAATGTCCCCTTTCCTCAATGTATGCCATTATCACAAAGAAAGAAAGAATTTACTGGAAATAAAAGGGAAAATATTGTAGATATGAACTTATCTTCCTCATAAATATAAAGAAAGAAAAATTATAAATTCCAATGGAGGTTAAATGTTAAGTAAAAAGAGAGGACAAAGAATAGGTGGGTCTGATACTGCCCAAATCAATCTACAGATTCAATGAAATTTCTATCAAAATGCCAATGTCATTTTTCATAGAATTAGAAAAATTAATCCTAAAATTCATATAGATCCAAAAAAGAACCTGAATATCTAAAGCAATCCTAAGAAAAAAAGCACAAATCTGGAGATATCACATTAACTGACTTCAAATTATGCTACAAGGCTATATGACCAAAACAGCATGGTACTGGTATGAAAATAGACACATAGACCAATGGAACAGAATAGAGAACCCAGATATAAAGCCATATACCTACAACCAACTAATCTTCAAAAAAGCAGACAAAAATATACACTGAGGAAAGAGCACTCTATTCACTAAATAGTGAAATAGGGAAATTCACTAAATAGGGAAAATTGGATAGTCTCATGAAGAAGAACTGGATCCCTATATCTCCCACCATATACAAAAATTAACTCAAGATGGATTAAAAACTTAAATGTAAGACCTAAAACCATAACAATTCTAGAAGAAAACCTAGGAAAAACTCTTCCAGACATTGGCCAAAGCAAATAATTTATGGCTAAGACTCCCAAAACAATGCAACAAAACAAATTGGGACTTGGTTAAACTAAAAAGCTTATGCATGCTATAACGAACACCTTAGAAAAGAAAAAAAAAGCTTATCACAGCAAAAGTAATAATCAACAGAGTAAATATAAAACCTACAGAATAGGAGAAAATATTCACAGACTATGTATCTGACAAAGGACTAATATCCTGAATCTACAAGTAACTCAAACAACATCAAGGAAAAAAACAAATAACCCCATTAAAAAACAAAAGACATGAACAGACATTTTTCAAAAGAAGATATACAAATGGCCAACAAACATATGAGAAAATGTTCAACATCACTAATCATCAGAGAAATGTAAATTAAAACCATAATGGCCCTGTCAGAATGGCCATTAAAAAGTCAAAAAGCAATAGATACCGGCATGGATACAATTAAAAGGAAACATTTATAGGTTGTTGGTGAGAATGCAAATTTGTACAACCTCCATGGAGATCAGTATGGAGATTCCTCAAAGAATTAAAAGTAGATCTACCATTTGATCCAACAATCCCCCTACTGGGTATATACTCAAAGGAAAAGAAGTTATTATATCAAAAAGATACCTGAACTTGTGTGTTTATCATAGCACAATTCACAATAGCAAAGAATGGTTGGTGTCCATAAACCAATGAGTGGATAAAGAAAATATCTTTGAATATATATATATATATATATATATATATGCAATGTATATACACACACACACACATACACAAACATACACCATGGAATACTGCTCAGACATGAAAAGAATGAAATAATGTCTTTTTCAGTAGCTTAGATGGGACTAGAGGCCTTTATCCTAAGTAAAGTAACTCAGAAACAGAAAATCAAATACCACATGTTCCCATTTATAAGTGGGAGCTAAGCTATGAGTATTCACAGTCATACAGAGTGGAATAAAAGATGTTGGAGACTCAAAAGCAGGGAGGAAGGGAGGAGGGTGAGGGATGAAAAATTACCTATTGGGTACAATGTACACTACTTCGGTGATGCGTACATTAAAAGCCCAGACTTCATCACTATACAATATATCCACATAACAAGACTCTACTGGTACCCCTAAATCAATTAAAATAAAGGGTGGAGAACTTGAGGCCTTAAGGCCACTTGTGGCTTTCTAGGTCCTTAAGTGCTTTTGATTGAATCCAAATTTTACAGAACAAATTCTTTTATTTTAATAGGGGTGCAGTAGAGAAAGATGAAGCTTTTCTTGCCTCCTTTGGTGCTTAAAGAAGAACAATCTTGAAATTAGAAGGCCGCAGGTTCCCCACCCAATCCATTCCACAGTTGAGGACATTTGAGTTGTTTACTAGATTAACTTTTCATAAAATATTCTGTATATATTCTTATGTGTAGGCTTTAAAAATACTTAAAAATCTTGCACTCTCAACAATTTCAAACACCAACAAGATAGTGGCAAGTATTATCTTTTGTTTTAGGGTAAGAATAAAATGAGACCTTGGAAGTTGGACAAAGCATTAAACTAATGGTTACAAATCATTATTTCTCTAACTTCATCACTGTTGATGTTGGCAAAGTCTAAGACATAACTCCTCTTTCCTCCCTCTCATATTCGGAAGCAACTGGGAAGATGAAAGTAAGCCAAATGGAGCTCAAAATACATTTTTATTACTGGTAAAGTTAATACTGAAGAAACTGCCTTAGTTATATGAAAATAAGAAACTTCTTAATACTGAACCCCAGAATTGGGAAGAATTACTCAGCCTAACACTGGTTATACCAATAGACCATAGGTTTTCTCATATGGGGACTTGTCTTTACAAAATATTTGATGTGGGAAAACAGAACTGAATGTCTGATTTCTGAGGGATAGAGATGATAAAGAGAAGGTGATATAAAAAAGAGACTAGGCTTTCTTTCTTTGCTTAATTCCACATTCAGCTCACCAATAAAATTCACTTTTCTTTTCCCCAGGCAGGGTGAGTAGAGAGGTAAAAAAAAGGCTAAAAATATTACATCAATTGATGTTTCTCACACAGAAATATAAAACATGGGGAAAGGATATTTCTCCTCCTCCGACCTCTACTCTGAAGGAACATTAGAACCCCTTGAATTATTGGGAAACAAGTCTAAGAAGGGTAGCTGAGGGAATAATTGTCTTAGTTACTTCACAGCAACCATATTTTTTATTCCTTTTCCGTATTTGTTGGCTTCTCAGGTGAATAAACAATAGACACTTAGCAGACTTAGCTCAGTAGTTCTTCAGACATTCTCAGACATGCCTGAATACTACAGTGCACACACTTTCAATTGAAGCGGAAGGGTCTGTCATGAGACTTTATTGAATAAACTCACTTTTCTGGCTCCATTTGGCTCATGCTCTTCTTCCGATTTGATATTACCCTCTCCTAAGTTAAAGATGTCTAAATCCTACTTATCCTTTCATATTTCATATGAATTCTTATTGCAACTCTTTCTAAGATTTCCCTGAATCATATAACTGGAGATCTTAGAAAATAAAGATTCAGGGTCATCTAGTTCAAACATATTAATACATCTGATATTTGAAACTTCTGCATGATTTCACAACAAAGTGGTTATCCTCTTTTATCAAAATACTTTCCTTCTGAAAAATTCTATTCTTCTTTTGGATGGTTTTGATCTTCAAAAAGTTATTTTTTATTTTGAGTCAAATTATTACTCTCTACAGTTTGCATGTATTAGTTCTGTCTTTGCAGATATACAGAATAAAATTACTTCTACTTTCAAATGATCTTTCCTCAAGTGTTTAAAGACCCTCTTACCACCATCCCTTTTCTTTCTTTTACATTTTTCAGCTTTATTATAGCATAATTGACAAGTAGAAGTTATACATATTTAAGGTGTACAACTTGATGTTTTGATATATGTATACAACGTGAAATGACCACAGTTAACACATCACCTTACATAGTTATAAACTTCTTAATACAGAATCCAGTTCCTTTTCAACTTTGTATAATCTAAACATCAGTGCATTCAAATAAATTAGTATTCAATAAATATCACAAGTCAAAGGTGTGGTACTCTGTATAACAGGACCCCAAATATGTCCACATCCTGATCCTCAGAACCCATGAACATGTGACCTTATGTTGCAAATGGGATTTTACAAATGTAATTAAGTTACTCATCTTGAGCTGGGAGATTATTCTGGATTATCTGGGCAGGTCCAATGTAATCACAAAAGAGAGAAAACAATGTGACTATGAAGCAGAAATCAGACTTATTCAGGGCCATGAGCCAAGAAATGCTGGGAACCTCTAGAAGCTTAAATAGGCAAGGAAACAGCCTTTCCCAATCTACAAGGGATGCACCCTTGTGACTCATTTTGAACTGCTGACCTCCAGGACTGTTTAATAATACATCTGTGTTGTTTTAACCACAAAATTTGTGATAATTTTTTACAGCAATAAGAGAAACTAAAACAGAATGGAATGATAAATAATTAAATCTATTAGATTGCATATTGCTCTAAACTAATACTTTTAGAAAAAGATATTCCTTTGTGGATTAATAAAATACACAATAATCAAGATGACCTATGTCACACATGTTATTTTGCTTATATATTTAACTGTAAACCAAAATTCAAAAATATCAGAGATTATATAAACATCTTTTTAGGTGACATTTTCTTTTCTTTTTTAAAGATCATTTTATTAGAAATATTTTCATTTTGTAGTAGTAAATGAGTAAAAAATAATGAGTAGTGATGAAACTCGAGTTCATCATTCTTATCCATTAATTAAAAAATAATTACAACCAAATTGAAACTAAAATCACCAAGGTTTTATATTAAAAATAACTACATTAACAGATTATTATAATTCTGGCAAGCTTTTCACTAATTAGTTTCTCTGGATATACAGACACAAAGTGGTGTGTGACTTTTCTCTAAGCTCATCAAATTGTTCCTGGAGTAATGACTTCTCATTTGTAGTCTGAGTGCTTTATTCAGTGCACCATTTGTCAAATCTGACGTGAACGTATGAAATCTAACAGCTTTACACAAAGAATTGAAAGTCAAGGGAAAACGCCATTCACCAACAGTCTATTATGGAGCCAAAGTCTATAAAATTTTTTTAACTTGCTCAAAATCACAATTGAATTACAATGGAAAATCGATTAAGACTTTTCTGATTTACAGCTTGCGTTTTTGTCACGTTATATTCAACCATTTTCTTACTGTATAAGACAATATTCACACAAGGTTTTACAGTGACACATAGAATCAATTTCAAAGTAGGTTATCTATATATAAGGAATGGTAAAAATTTACCAATGATTAGCATATTTATATTTATGCCTAGTTATGCTTTAACTTGGAAATCGGTTCCAAACTTTGGTCATATGTTAAGCAGGAAGGAAAAAAATAAAAGAATCATCTGGATAATTCAAAATTTGTTAAAGTTTTTCTCAATTGCTTAGATATAATATACAAAATTGTGTTGATTATACATAGGTCAAATCATATTCTCAATCCTTACATTTTTGTGGCCTGAAATATACTTTGTGACTTAAATGGATCATGTTCTCCAGGAAAGACACGAACCAAATATTACAGTGTACTAATATTTAAGACTGGATCTTTGCAATGGATCATGTGATCAATCATAGCCAAATAATATGTGAGGCAATTTTTGGACAAATAAAAACCAATATTTACTTTAATTTGAAATGTTCAGATATCTGAGTTACTGAAAGCTTTAGAGTCAAAGATGTGGGGGTTTAACCATTTTTTAAATTGTATTAGTTTTGGCAAATTATTTAGCCTTTTGACTATCATACCTACCTCATCTTTTCATGATGTTTACATAAGACATGGGCATGATAAAAGCAGGGCTTTTGTCTGTGTTGTTCATCTCTCTGTCTGCAGTGGCTAACACAGTGCAAGTGGCAGGTCTTCATTTTAATATTGTTGAATAAATTAATAAACAAATGATCATCACATAGATCAATTAATAGATGTAGCTGCTAATATTAGGGTTATAACTTCCTCAATTCTCTACTTCATTATGTTTCAATCTCTTTTCAGAGATATCAGACATCAGAGATAAACACCTGAATCACCACGATATTTTCCCTTATTTCCTTTGTTGCTTTTCGCATGAATATAAAGAATGTATATGTGCTTATGTGTGTTAATTAAAGTGACATTAGGTGCTGTCTCTATTAGATTTAACACTACAGAAATTCAATGAGTTCTCTATAAAGTCTAATTAGTCTGAATAGGGTAGCAGAGGGAGGCACCCAGGGGTGGCAGAGGAATCCTGGCCCTGACAGTCATCAAGCACCTGGCTCCTTCCCTCTCTCTTGTGGGTCAGCCCTTCTGACCTTCACAGTCTTCTCCATTGTCCCAGGGGGAGAAATGCTATACATAAATTCCATCCACTTTCCATCTTCATAATTTAGTATATGGCCATGCCTAACTCCAAGAGAACATAGAAAAAGGGTCGTGGCTCTGTGCACAGGAGGAAGAGAAACCAGGTTTGTGAACAACTAGCTGTTCTCGATCATTCTGCCCTTATGATCATCAATTATCTACTTATTTCTCCTCCTACACATGCTCACACAAAACTCACATCTTCCCTAAGTAAAATAATACAAGGCCCCATGCAGTCACAGCATCAAGAAAAATTCCGGAATATGATGTCATTCTTCCTAAGTGGTCTGAGGTCTGCATGTACCCCTTTAGGGTCTAATGACTTATTAATGAGAAGGTAAATTTTCTCTCTGCCCCTAACACTTGATATTTCCAACCACTGTCCCTTGAACTTCAGAAGCAATGGCTGGGTTCAGCCAACTAAGTGTTCTGCACTGCATAATGTGGGTCTCCCTCTTTACAACTTACAATATCAATGTCTTTATGGCTTCAATTATAAATCTGTATTAGTCAAAGTAATACTATGAACGATAACTCAAACATATCAATGACTTAATACAACAAAAGTTTTTTTCTTGCTCATACAACATCCAATCTGTGGAAGGAGCTGTGAGCAGTGCTATACTCAGTTACATACTCTTGCTCCTTTTTTATTGTGAGGCTGCCTCCCTCTATATTTTTGGACTTCTTTTTAATAGTCAACAGAATAAGGTGGAAGGAGAAAAAAGAGAAGATTATCACGGGCCAAGCCTGGAGAGATTTACATTACCTACTCTCACATTCCAATGGTCAGAGACCACCTTGCCACCTAACTACAAAGTAAGTTGGGAAAAATGATTTAGCTGTGTGCTCAAAACAAAATGGGAACTGGTTTGGCAAACAGCTAGTGATTCTCTGCCACCACAGTATGTGTATAATATGCATTTCTTTACTGCTTAAAGCTATTTGAAGTGTGACAAGATGGGGCACTGTGATAAGTTGTGACCATATGGCTCTCATAGTTCTAATAACAATTTTTCAAAGTCTGTAGAATAAAAATACAGTCATTATCAGAGTAAAGAAAAACTGTTGAGATCAAATTTCATTTCTAAATTCTAACCAGCAAATGGAGTAGAATAAGTCATCGTATTCTTATCTTGTTTTAAATTTCACTCTGAAATAATTTATTACTATTTATCTAATATAGTCTTTGTGGTTCTTGATCTATGAGAGCAAAGAACAAGGAAAACATCCACTTCTGTGATATTGGCTTGATTCGTATTAATTTGATCCAGGAGTTTCTTTGAGAAACATTTTTTGGTGTTCGTTAATTTGGCAAGGAGAATTACCTTAACATCAAGGACACTAACATTTCCCAATGTCAATGTTAAACAGAAAGTATACCATATAAAAAGTCAATTATTCTGCAATGTCAAGATGTGGTTGTCTTGGTCCAATTCACCCTGAAAACTCTTTAGTATCATTTATATTCAATGGCAGACAATCTTAGAAATTTGCTTTTATGACTGACATGTCCTTTGATAAAATCAAATCTTAAAATTTCTTAAGCCCCCATGCCTAAATTCCATAATGTGGGGTCCAAACAACTGATTTCATATACTTGTTCATGTATTTGAAAGACTAATTCTATTTTTTAAAATAAAGAAAATAAAGATTTAGGATATCTTTGCTGGTACTGATGACCACTTTTGGGAACAGTTCAGATGATATTCAATATGATGAAGGAAAAGATGAGCAAGATCTCATATTTTCACAACAGAACTGTGAAATCTCCAATATGTCTGATAAAACATATATAGAGTTCTTATATTCAAATCATAAAAATTATTTCCTGCTTTTATGTATTAAGGAGCAATTGGTATTAGACTTTCCTCTTGCTGTCAGCAACTATAAAAATTTTTCTAAACATTGAAACAACAGTTTTTAGATATTGGACAACAGTCAAGGAATGACTATGATCCATGAGAGAAGGGAAAACACACGAGGAAACCCTACAAATGCCAATTCTACTGAGAAGCAACATTTTATTCTGACAAGAAAGGAGAACCAGAATAGCCAGGAAGTCTTGATGAGGTAAGGAAACAGATATCAGAGTTTAGGGAAGCTAAGGAGGCTGGAAGGTGCAGAGCTATGCACCAGATACAAGGGAACTATAACTGACACAAAGCTTCAGAAATTGGTATGGGGTCCCTTTTGAGTCTTCCCCTAAATACTAATCTGTACATAGGGTAAAATTTCATGAAATCAAGAAAAGAAAGACTGCCAGGAAACTATAAACTAGCTTACATAGGCATAGGAGATGTTCAGATTTTGACCAGCCAGAGAGGGGAGATATGCTGAATACTTGGGGCAATAAGTAAAAACCCAAGAAGATAATGCATTAAAAGGAGGTATGAATTAGCCCTAAAGAGAAAGCTATTCTGATCCACCCAAACAGGTTGACCTGCAAGTAACTACTTGCAAAACTAACTTCAACACTCTTTAAAAGAAGCAGAAAATATGACTCATAGATGGCCAATAAAAGTAGACATAAAAATGACCTAGGTGATAGCCTGGAAACTTAGCTAGATGGTCACACCTAAGTTTAAGGATTATTTGTATTGATTCATTAGATTCATTCATTAGAAGTGTGTCATGTATCTATCTTTCTCATTTCATTTTTAATTAGCCCTTGGCTCCTTACTTGATACAATTTAGTATTTAATGACTCAAAATCAGCCAGATTAAATCAGTTGTAATGTTTAAAGTATAAATAATAATGAAATATAAAATTAATATAAGATTTTGTCCAGATATACTTCTCAGAAAAGAATTAAGTGTGGAAATATTAGTTTTATAAAATCTCTTCTCCTGTCAATTAATTCCAGGTTATATATTTCTATATTAATGGTGATATTTTATAGGCATGGGAAATTACCATACATTTTAAGAGGAAAAAAATAAAGAAATAGAATTAAAAATAGTAATTAAATTCTAATATTGGAGGTTAGGGGTCAGCAAACTAAGGGACCTTGGGCACATCAGGCCCACTGCCTCTTTTTGTAGTTAAAGCTTTATTGAAGCACAGCCATGCCCATGTGCTGCCATACTGTCTACGGTTGTTTTTCACCTTAATGGTTGGGATAAGCAGTTGCAACAAAGCCCAAAATACCTAAAATATTTGCTATTTGGCTCTCCACACACACGCACACAAAAGTTTGCTGAACCCTGTTCTAGATTATCATGCAAAATTTAAAAATTCATTATTTAACTTTTTTCACTTTTAAGTATTTATTCTTTTTCACTCAGTCTTAGATCATGTCTATGTGCTGCATGAAAATGTCATAGCAATTTAAAATCTTACATACATTATAAGAAATTATGAAGTCTCTTTATGAAATAAAGAAATGAGTGATAACATGAAAACGTTTTTAAAAAAATGATCCTTAAATACCAGAGAGATAATCAAGCCGCAATCATAAATTTCAAAGCATTTCAACTAATCATTCAGTATCAGAATCCGAAATAATTTTGTTATATTTTATGTTTACAGTAACAATTTTAAAATAATTATTAAGCAAATTTCAAATGAATCAATAGTTCCACATAATGTAAATGCATAAAAAAGTAGCCCTAGTGTAATATAAATTGAATTTAGCTTTCTTATTGTGTGAAGAATTCAATATGTTCACAAGGTGAAACCAGTTTCACAGAAACCAAAAACTTATAATCGTTTTCACAAAGTTTAGAGTGTCCTTAAATTTAAAAGTATCATAGATTCAAGCCACTGTATATTATAATAAATTAATTCTTTTAATATAAATATAAATATATGTAATCATATATTTAATATTTAATAACATGATAGAATTATTATGATTCTATTTTCATTATCTTTATACTTAAAGTCTTACTTAAAATACTTTAAAGTGAAACACATGATGACTTGAAAAGAAATGATGCTGACTTTACAACATTTGGAAAGCTTTTTGTCCAGTTGTTGCCCTATGAACAGAGATGAGGGTCCTAGTCAACTCTTAAGACACTGACCCTGCTTGCCTACTCATAGTTCATAATACTCCCAGCCACCCCTACCCACAAGCTTAGCCACATATTAATAGTTCATCTCTGAGGATGATAGCTTCTTAAAGGTAGACTCCTGTGAATAAAACAGTTGGACTTTCAAAAACTTTTGAAGGGGAGAAGGTAGGGGTGGCTGGGAGAATTGCAGAAAGAATGCTAGACTAACAAGAATTTTTTGTTTCTACTCAGCCATTAGCCAGTTGAGTGATTTTGCACAATTAAGTAGAGTCCATCTTTTTCCATATGAAAAATAAATTTGAAGGATTTAAAAGTCACAAATTTTAAGAAACTCTAAAATTCAATTCACGTATCTATAATGATAAAATTGTACAAATAAAAGCATTTGTTCTATAAATTCCCATTGTATACTGTCTCCCCAAGAATATAACTTTCCATAATGCAGTTTATTTTTTTAATAACCAATGTCTTTTAACATATTAGTACCAATAAATTATACCTCTAAGATTACAGATTTTAATTACATTCTGATTAAAACAATTCACAATAGAAAAATGAATTTTTTTGTTATAATCCTTAAATATAAGTAAATATTTTACAAGTATCTTTTTTTTTTAGGAACTAGGTTAAGTCTTACGTAAACAAGAAAATTGCTTTCTGAAGATTAAACATAAACAGAATAATCCTTTACCTTCTAAATAGTAAAATAACATGGGCAATGGGATTGTCTTAGTTCATTTGGGCTGCTGTAACAAAATACCATAAACTGAGTGGCTTATACAAAACAGAAATTTATTTCTCACAGTCTGGAGGCTGGAAATTCTAGATCAAAGTCTCCACAGATTCAATGTCTGGTGAAGGCCTGTTTTCATAGATGGCCATCTTTTTCCTGTGTCTTCACATGGTAAAAGGGAAAGGCAGCTCTCTGTAGCTTCATTTTTGATGGCACTAATCCTGCTTACAAGGGCCTGACAATCATGACCTAAACGCATCCCAAAGACCCTACCTCTTAATATCATCACCTTTGGTGTTAAGATTTCAACATACGAATTCTGGGGAGGGACACAAACATTCAGTTCACAGCATAAAGAAAACCAAATGAAAGATGATCTCAACATCATTGTTTTAAAAGCATCAAATTGGCATACATTTTCCCAAAATATAGAGTTCAGGACTTTACTATTCCTTGAAGGATAAATATGTAACTCTTATATAAGTCCTATCAAAACAATCAAAAACTATAACTGCTTTAAGTAAAGAGTATGAAAACCTAAAACACAGAAATTATTTCCTTTTTCTTATAGAGTTGGTTCAGTCACATGATACATGTCCTTAGATAAGGCATTTTTTCTGAGCAAGGATGACAGGTGAAAACTACCTGTGGATGTGGTGGAATTGCTCATTCAAAAGTGCTGAGAAACCTAAGCAATAATGTTCATTACAACCAGAAGAAAAATGTCATTTTCCACATGTCAATTTTTTTCTGTAATAATTTTCCAGAAAACAAATTAAAAGGTGAAAAGGAAAAGGCAACACACCATCATATTGGCAACTACATGCTCTTTTCTATACCCCATCCAAAATAATGTAAGAAATCTAAAAGGACGTTTCACTTGAAGAAATGGAGGCTGCATGGCTTCATGGGAGGTAGTAACATAGGGTCAGAACTCAGTGTTGGGAAACTCAGGCTCTGGAATCAAATATTGCTGAGTGGAAAAAACAGGTTTTTCATTTACTACTATGTGACTTTGGGGAAGTAACTTATTTATACATAAATGTTCTCATCTACAAAATAAGAAAAATATTGCTGGGAAGAGTAAATGAGATCATGTAGAGAATATACATTCTCTATGCATTAATAAGTGCTTGATATCATTATTATTAACAATAGTATTGACATACGTATCCATCCAGTAAGGAAGATCATATTCAAATTGAGAAGGAAGCAGGAAATAAGGCTAAAATGTATGTTTTGGTATAAGGAGTATAGTTTCCCTCTGGCTACTCAGATATACCAGTTTCACAAGAAAAATTTTAAGTCAAACTGAAAGAATAAAAATGACTGATGATTTTTGTCCCTTTTACATCTGGTATTATTAGAATTTGTTTGTGAGGGAGGAGGTTATGTGATGGGGAAATACAATCCTCTTTAGTCAGTGCACATCATTTGAATGTCACCTTAATACCCTCAAATGACTTTTTGCAAAGTAGTTTCAGAGGCATTAGACTTGTGGGAAAACTATAGCCTGTGCTACAGCAGGGTGGTTTGTAGATTGGCTGCAATGTTTATAACTGTAGTCCTTTTGGAAGGATTGATGCTAAAGAGGAAATAGCTGATTGTGGTGGTTAACATTATGTATCAACTTACTGGGTTAACAGATACTCAGATAGCTAGTAAAATATTTCTCACTGTGTCTGTGAGAGTGTTTCTGGAAGAGGTTGGCATTTAAGTCAGTAGACTGAATAAAGAAGGTTCACCCTCATCAATGTGGGCAGGCATCATTCAGTCTGTTGAGGGCCCTGATAGAATGAAAAGGCAAACAAAAGGAGAATTTTCTCTCCTTTCTGAAACTGGGCATCCATCTTCTTGGACAGCTCCAGATTCTGGGGAATTAAGCACCACCTCCCCAGGTGTTTATGCTTTCAGCCTTAGACTGAAAGTTGCACTATTGGTGCCCCTGGTTCTCAGGTCTTTAGATTCAGATTGAATTACATCACTGGCTTTCCAGCTTGCAAACAGCATATTGTGGAACTTCTCAGCCTCCACAAATACGTTAGCCAGTTCTCATATGAAGTCCTTTCTTATGCAACCTTTTGGTTATGTTTCTGGTTGTACACCAAAATTTAAGGTCGTGAGATGCAGAAGGAAGCCAGTATCCTGTGAATCTGGAAGGCTAGCTAACTAAATCAGGGGCAAATATGAACAGAGAAGAGGATGCCAAACGGACCTACAGTTTCTAAGATTTGCCTGCTCAATAACAGAATCCCAATCTCCTTAGTTTAGCCTGTATTCAAGGCTCCCTGGACCTGGGTCTTCCATATTTTTCTGACTTTTGTTTCCTCTGCTTTACCTATATCACAGCCACCTAAGCTAATTTTATTCACTATACATGCATTTTTTCTTTTTTTTTTTTTTTGAGACAGAGTCTCGCTCTGTTGCCCAGGCTAGAGTGCCGTGGCATCAGCCTAGCTCACAGCAACCTCAAACTCCTGGGCTCAAGCGATCCTTCTGCCTCAGCCTCCCAAGTAGCTGGGACTAAGGGCATGCGCCACCATGCCCGGCTAATTTTTCTCTATATATTTTTAGCTGTCCATATAATTTGTTTCTATTTTTAGTAGAGACGGGGTCTCGCTCTTGCTCAGGCTGGTCTCGAACTCCTGAGCTCAAACAATCGGCCCGCCTCGGCCTCCCAGAGTGCTAGGATTACAGGCGTGAGCCACCGCGCCCGGCCTATACATGCATTTTTACTTAATATTTTTTTCTGCCACCAGAAATTGCCTTCTCCCAATACTGTATGTTCAATTCCTACTCTAGAATTAAGATTTAGATTAACTTTCACTGTTTCTATGATATTCCCTTCTTCCTATTCCCTTTCTTTTTCTTTGTCCTTATAGCAATTCATGCTTTTCTTTAATTATGTACCTTTTCACCCATCTGGCTTAAGGTACTTTATACTCTTTATTTGTTGAACTACTTAAAGTCTGTTTTTGATGCAAATTGGGAAATCGATAAATTGATTGGTAAGAGAAAGGAGGGATGGTTCTATTTGAGGAAATAAAAAAAGCTCCATGGAGGAGCTGGGTTTTGACCCAGGCTTTGAAAAGTGAGGATAATTTGGACCCTGGAAATGAGAGAGAAGGTTGTTTCAGGTTAAGAGAAGAGTGTGAGTAAAGCAAATACTTTCTGGCCAAGTGGGAATCAGACAATAGTTCAAGTAATATGGAGTACTGGCTGGAGAGCCATGGGATATAATATTAAAATAAGAATTTAGGACTGGATTTTGCTCTTCATAACTGAGTTATGTATTTGGTTCATCTTTGTTTGCCCAGTGCTTTGCAGACTGTCATCTTGTGTCTCTTATCTGCTCTCTCAGCATCCATTTTCCCATAATTCTTTCCTTTTTTGGTACATCCATGATCCATCTGAGAAAGTGATTTTCTAAAACACAAATCATTCTCCTGTGCAAAACTCTTAATTTTTTGTTTAATGTTTCATTGTATCAATTTAAATCCAAACTCCTAAACAGAGTGCACATTAAATGATTAGTTCACACATGATTTTCTAGCTTTTTTAGAGTTTTCCAGACTACCTGGTTTAGATATTTTGCTATTGAACATTCTCTTCCCATGTAAATCATATTGGTTAACATTTAATTCTTGCGTTTTTCTTTAGGAATATTTTCCTGACAACTTTAACCCATTAATCAAAGAGGAATTAGGTGCTCTCCCTTCTCTGCTTTTAACACTATGCATAAACATCTTTTATTGAACTGTTAATGCATTTTAGCACTTGTTTACTTATGTTTTTTTCTTTAACATAACAATAAATTGGTTTGTGTAGTGGTTTATGTTGTATATTCTAGCACTTAGCACAGAGGAAAAAGATAGATACAATAATTAACATTTGTAGAATTAAAAAAATTGTAAAACTGACATAATAAAAACTGAGCTTGAAGGAGATTTCCCTGGCAGGAGAAACTGGAGGCTGGGAGCCCTTTTATAGTAGAGAGTCTGGGTGAATCACACTGCTTAACTGTTCCTTATATTATTTTAAGAAGCTGGACAGCATTGTTAAATATCATAATTACGGGGAAATGAGAGGAAGAGAAATTTGGAAAGATTAAGTGACTTGCTATGCGTCTCAAGAATTGACATAAAAGTGCTTAATTTTACCGCTAATTCTTCTCAAGGGCAATGAAAAAACATTCCAAAAACCATTTGAAAAAGATCATATGCTTTCACTTTGATACAGGTGAGTATAAAAATTTAACATTTTATTGGCATTTATAAATGGAAGATAGACAAACACCACTGAAGTTTCATCAATCCCACAAAGTGCACAGGTTAAATCAAATTACCTTTATTGAACTTAATAATGCAAATGACAGCATTTAGAGTTTGGGCATTTGGGCATTTACCCACAGGGATGATATGCCAAACTCCTAGCTACCTGGAGGAAATCTACTCATTCATACACTATGAATACTGAAATGATTTTCACTTTTTTTGATAGCTTACATTCAAATAGTGGCCTATCATTACAAATCAACAGAAAAACTTGAGAATATCTTTCTTTCTCAGATATTTGACAGTCTGATGTTCCAGTGAAACACTAAAAGCTTGATGACAGGTTCAAAAATGGCTTTTGAATTGAATATAACTGAGGTAGCAATTGATAACACTACCACAGTCTATTCACTTAGTCAATACAGAATATTTGAAAACATATCACTGCTATTTTCCCAGACATTTAAGAGGATTTTCTAAGTGTGAACTAGAAGGATATTAGACTATGTGATATTTGCACTCACTAAAATGGGGTTGAATTGACGAAACATATCCCCATTGAGATTTCAGAATTGCTACTACCAGAAAATGGTGTATTGTTGGTTTTTATAGCTCACTCTAATTCAAAGAGTATTTAGTATCTATTGAAATAGATCATGGGAATAAATTATAAATAAAACGTTTTCTGTTCTATGGGAGCTCACATTTAGGAGAATATAAGTTTGATATAATACAGTAACAGAAAATGAAGCTAATTTTCTGGTTTAATCAACTAAAATGTAAAAAAGGATTTTCCATTGAGATTATTAAAGTAAGCCTTTTTTTATTATGTTACATTTTATTAAAACAATGGACCACGGAAAGAGATAAACAAAGGATATATTTCAGAAATATCAAGAGAAAAATCAAGCTTAAGTAGGCATTTTGAAGTATGCTTTTTTAAGACTCATGGAATTATATCCAATTATTATTTGAGTAGATGCAAGATTGTAATCATCATCATCATCATCATCATCATAATAGAACAAAACTTTGTTCCCTTAGGGTTTCACAATTCAAATATTGTGAGTCCCATAATATAATAAGTCCTTATTCTGAGTGGAAAGCCCTAGTCACATAGGACTATTATGAATTCTCAGATGAAATGTGTAGAAAAAAATGCTTTGCATTATTTTTGCTCTTACGGTTGGTTATTCCTTGATTCCTGTACTCTAAGGGATACTTTCAATTTGTAGCAGACAATTCTTCAGCCTCTGTTCTCTTTGTTCAAAGGATTCATTGTCTAATTGATATGCTGGGTTTAATGAAATGTATCCATAATCATTCTTGAAACTTAATTTTCATCTCTCCAGATCTGTTTTGTAGAAAAAACCCAGAATTTCCATGTATAGATAGACTATCTTTTATACTATCACCATCATGGCTTCAAATGCATTGCAGCATCTCATAAGAATACAATTTCTCAACATTCTCTAAAAATGTTAGCAGATACTCCTTTACCCATGTCCAGTCCTCCATTCTCTTCCTAAGCCTTATCTTGATTAATCACAGCCAATCATGGTTGTCTTACACCCATTTGTAAATCATTGGTTTAGTCATGATACACCACATAATTCTGGCCAGTGAGATATGAAAGTAGATCTATTGTAGGGTTTCTCATATGTTTTCCTTGCACTTAAGTGGAATTCAGTATAAGACAATGCCTTTCTAACTCTGGACATTGGGATGAGGTGAGGTTCCGAATTATGGAAGCCTTCTTGGAACTATGAAGGCACCAGTTGAAGAGGAAAATCAGTTCAATGAGGCAGGCAGGATGACAAGACAGAAATCACCTGGTTTCTTGACAAAATTGTTGCATCACTACGTGTTTTAACTGCCTTTCTTATAGATTCCTTGCTTTAAAAAATAATAAATCCCTATGTTTAAGCTGCTTTTAATCAGGGTCTTTGATGTTTGCAGTTGAATGTATCCTAAATCATGCTGAAGAATAATTTTGCCTATCATGGACAAACTTTACGCAATGTCTAGATCTCTCATCTTCCTGTTTCTGAAATTAACTCTGTATCAATCTTTTTTTCTACATTAACTTTTTCGATTGGTCATGCACTTTATATTCGAGAAAATTTATCTTGATACAGAATATGATTAAATTGTTTTTGTATCACAAAGAAATTCTTTCATGGATATCATCAATACTATTCACATCTCCTGAGTCTTCACAGATTACATTCTCTTGATTTTAGGAGAGATCCATATTTAAATAATCTAAATCTTGACTATGTAGCTGTTTGTAGTAACATAACTAGAAATACAATTCTTAAAATTTGATAATCTGCTCCTATCCTTAAGACTTCCTATTTTAAAAAGTTCTTATATTTAACAGAAATCTTTTAGATTTATCATGCATTTATTTTTCTTGCTATAATTTCAGAGAAGGGGTATAGCTGATTATCATATTTTTAAAAGATTTGCATATAAAAATCATAATTGAATTACTTTTCTGCTTAAATTACTGAATGATAAACTAGTACAAAATAACTAGTTTATACATTACTATTATTCTCTGTATGCATGGTACTTTTCAAAAATTAATTATGTTCTACATATGTACAGAATGTCAAAATCCCCCATATAATGAAAAGCTGGGAAATCACTCATCTACAACTCTGTACTCGGAATACAAATTACGTAGATCACCTCAACTTTATTAAAATATCCATACAATATGAAAGAAATCCTTTTAACTTGGAGATATTTATAAATTCAATCTAATTTGTAATGTCTTATGTTTTATTTTTATATTTAAAATACATCACAAATGAAATTCTTCAACAACTGAAAAGGATCTCTATGAGAAAATTTTAGAAATCTCTATGAGAAAAATGACATCATTAGGCCATCGGTATCTTTTCTCATTATTGCGTTTACTATAAAGAAGCAATCACACTGGTCACTATAAAACAAGGCAAATATTAGGAAGAAGTGAAAAAGGTCTCCCCCACAGTTTTCACAGGGAGCATTGCCCCATGAAAACCTTGATTTCAGACTTTTAGCCTCCAGAATTATGAGGCAATACATTTCTGTTGTTTTAAGCCACCCATTTTGTGGTACTTTGTTACAGCAGCCCTAGCAAACTATGGTTCTGTATTAATAAAGAGCTATTGTTAAACGAGTATCTACTGGATGCCACATATCATATAAACATTTTCCTTATACAATCACTACCAGTTGACGTTTTCTACCCTTTCACTAGAATTTAGTCTTCTACCTTTGATCTTCTTTGGTTCTGGTCCTGTATTCTACAAATTCCTCCAATCTGTCATAGGTTGAGGTATCTGATTGGCTGAACCTAGGTTGTGTTCTCAAATAGGAACCTACTTCCCACCGATCTTCAAATTCCCCTAAAGTTAGAATGACTGTATGATGCAGTTTGTCTAGACATGTCCTGGTTTATGCTGGCTGCCTTGGTATAGTAATTGACAGCTCATATTTAAAAAAAAATTATCCTAATTTTGATGACAAATTATATGCTCACTTTACCAAAACAAGGAAGATGGTTAGATGACTTATAACTAAAAACATAACCAATATCCCCTATGCTATCCATCAAAATTTTAATTTAGGTCAAATTAAATTCCATACTCTAAATCACAAAATTTTGGCTCCCTCTAACAAACAATATAAAATATGGGCTTATAAAAAACAGAAACACATTGAAATGATTTCAGAACAACTCCAGAATCCTGACTATGCAACAAAACACTTTGTAGTAAAGAGGAGGCATTAACAGAAAACAAAGCTGCATCTATGAGGTTTGGAAAAAACTTTTTCCTACAGGTTCAAAAGGAAAACATGCTTAAATTCCATTGTTAGAAAAAGAAGAGATGAGCAACATAGCCTCTCGGAGGAATGAATGAAATTATCTTTTTTGTTTTCTTGTAGGTGAAGTGCTTTATTGATTGAATCAAATACAGCACCCCAAAAACATTTATAAGCCAATATTCAGCATTTTTGCTGGGAAACTGAAAAGATTTACTTTGATCCACTTTGCGATGTGTTTTGATGGAGAGGATTTAACAAAAATCAAGTGTGCCATGGAGTCTGCCCACAGGGCAGAAGGGAAGTTAGGTGCAAGCCCTCCTTATCTCTTTTCTCTATCATGGTCACCACTTCCTTGTGGATTAGACTAGGATACAGGCCATTAGTACCTCTCCTTGACCACACCCTTCCTTTTGTCCCATAGAAGCAGGATGTCCCCAGACATCTTTCACATTCTCCACTCTCTTAGCAATCACATTGAGTTCTGATCATGGTAATCTGATTTATAAATTAAATAAAATTTTACCATCAACCTTCAACCTGTATAACCAAAGGCTATAGAATCTAAATATTCAACTTACTACTGACTATCTCAACTGGGGTATTTTTATTAAATAATGCAACACATTTTGTTGAGCAGCTACTATATATAATATGACCATCTAATTTATTCATGTTTATAAATATTCATATCTGTAATTCATATGTATAAATGATTCTAAGGCCTTCCCCTCTCTTTTTCAAGAATTCTGTTTTATTTGTGTCCTCTACCTCAGCAAACAATACCAACATCCACAAAGTTACTCAAGAAAGTAATCTGGGTACTAACATTGAGTTTTCCTCTTGCCCTTACTGATCAATTCCCAAAAAGTAAATTCAAGAGGTGATTCCATTTCTTTACCTCTAGCTAATATTCATTCTTTCACATCTACACTCTGCTTCAGGCCACGTCATCTTCTACCGGAAATTGCTTACCCCTTCCTTATTCACACTGCCACAGTGATATATATATTTAAAAGGCAGATTTGGAACTACTATTTATTTGTTTAAAATACAGACATAACTATCCACTGCCATCGAGATAAAATAATAAAATCCAGAGACCTCAATTAAAATACAGATTCCATCCTCCTTTGAATCTGTAGGTCTCCAAAATTTTGATTCTATAGGTCTAGAATCTTTCTTTTTAACAAAAACTCTATGCAACTCTGATGCAAGTGGTCAATGGATCATAAATGGGAAACACTGTGACATAAGCATGCAAGGTTTCTGGAGATGTTCAACCTCCTTTATCAAGGGACTTAAATAAGAAATAATTAAGTTTACATAATTTATACATATAATATATATAAAACAATTAAGTTTATGTATATATACATAAATATGATAGTCTTAAAGGAGTTTAAACAATAAAATGAATAAACAATTTCTTATTAATAGAGTGAATTTTGATGATATATTGTATAATATTTTTCTATTGCTGCTGTAACAAATTATCATAAACTTAGTGGTAAATTTATTACCTTACAGTCATTTAGGTAAAAAATCTGGTACAGTTTCACCATATTCATCAAGGTGTTGGCAGGAAAACTATAGAAGGGAATTCATTTTCTGCTTCCTCAGATTGTTGAAAGATTGCAATTCCTTGCAGTTGTTGGTTGGACTGAGGTCCTTATTTTCTCTCACTGCTATCACCTCCTAGAATATGGAAAATGTTGCATTTATCTCCTTCTACAGAAAGATCACTCTACTAGCAATTTGGAATTTAGACCAATAGGTATTTCCTGTTTGCTGTGGTCTAAATATTTGTGTACCCCCTCCACCCCCCAAATTCATATGTTGAAATCCTAACCCAAGGTGACAGTACTAGGAGGTAGGGTATCTAGGAGGTGAGAGGATTACGAGGGTGGAGACCTTATCCTCATTAATAGGATAGTGCCCTTATAAAAGATACCCCAGAAAGCTCCCTGGTCCATTCCATCATTGAGGTTACAGTAAGAAAGCCACTTAGGAAGAAGCAGGCCCTCATCTGACATTGAATTTGCTGTCACCTTGATTTTGCACTTTCCAGCCTCCAGACCTGTTGGGTTCCCTAACCCTATGGCCACTGAAGCTGTTTCAGCACTAGAGAATGCTCTAAGCCTACTTACACTGTTAACTCTCTTGCAGACTCTTAAATACCCAGCCCTGATGATCTTGGGGAGGTCAGGTAGAATTCCCCGAGTTCACAGGCAAAGTCCCCTGCTTACTTCCCTTTCTTTCACTCAAGTGGAAGAAGTCTCTCTCCATGCTGGAGTTGGGGAAGGGATGATGTGGGCACTCCTGTGGCCACCACAGCTGGCATTGGTCTGAGTGACACCTGAAGCTCACAGCTGCACATCTATTACTTCACTTGCTCAGCTAATGCCTAACTGCTGCTGATGTTTATTCAAGGACCAATTCCACTTTAGTAAGCTGTTAGTGAAACTGGCCAGGACCCTGTTGTTGTTAAACCACTCAGTCAATGCTATTCTGTTATAGCAGCCCAAAGGAACTAAGACATCATTTGATAGAACCTGTCCTCTCTGAAATAGAAGAGTCAACTGCCAATGGGTAAGCAAGCTAAGGGATAGTTAGAAGACTTAAGAAAAATGATATATATTTGGAAAAACTGGTGACAAGAGTGCTTTTACTACTTGTTCTAGTTGATTTGTCCACCTTAACAAGTCCCAGGAAGTAATTTTGAGGAGTGCCCAGGACATATTTGCTTTTCTCTTTTCTTTTCAGTAGTCAGTTTTAGGCTGGGCACAGTTTTATTTTATTAGACTTGGTAGAGAAAACAAATGTTCCTTTGAAACACTGAATTTTAATGGAACATATGATATGTTAATTCATGTGAATATATTTGATCAGAAACTACTCGAAAATACTTTATTGAAAATGGATATGAATCAAATAATTTTTTTACATTCTCCTTTGTCTAAATTTAATTGCTCTCAATGTTTATTTATAAACATGTTAAATGTTTATAATAAAGACTATATAGGAAGAAATATATTAATAGAAATTTTCTAGAGATGCATCCTCTGAATCTAAGGATTTTTAAAGGCTTTTTCTTTAAGTTTCAAAACTTGATTTTATGCTTTACTAATTCACTGGAATAATAAATGAATATGGAGAATAGAGTTACTTGAAAATACCCAAGAGACATTTCTCTTTGCCTACCATCGTGGAAGAAGAAATTTAGGATGAATTTGGATTTTATAAGCTGTTTTACAATGAGAAGGAAATGATTCTCATAAAAAAGAAAGAAGTGATCATTTGTAAGCTTGAAATGAAACATTTAGAAAGCTTACCTTTTATAATGAAATGTAATCCTAAAATTGACAGTTGATAGATTTCACAGATACCTCAGTGTATGGAAATCCATCAGGAAAATGACAAAATGATAAAAGAGAATGTTGCACAGGAATATTAGTGAAGACTGAAACTTGTACTAAAAAAGCCATCCTACTGCTGAGAACATCATTAGAGCTATTAACCAACCAGTATGCAATGCCAAACCCACATACTTGGAGTGATTGATTAGAAAGTAACTGAGTTTATACTTTGTGTACTTGGCCAAAAGAACAGAAATAATATAAAACTGCTGTAAATTACCAAGCTCTTTTTTTTAAATCAGGGAAACTTGTATATTTAATGAAACAAAAATGTGAAATATCTTTCCAGAAAAGTAAAAGTCACTAAAATTTATAAAGGAGAGGAAATAAATTAAAGAAAGACATTGAAAGAAATAAGGACCAGTGGTAAGGTGAAAGGACATGAACAACTTACATATTTTATTACCTATCACTACTTTCATTGTAATACTAGTCACCATTTTACTAGTCACCATTATAAATATAGTATATACATTAATCATCACTGCAACTCCATGAAGTGTTAATGTTTTGCTCATCTTACAAGTACAAAATCAGAGGCAAAGAACAGATAATTAACTTTCCCAGTGGCATATGGTTAGTAAATGGTAGAACAAGAATGATACCAGTCTAATTTCAGGACAGTTTTTTTTAATCACTTTACAATGATGGGCCTGATCACTGCTAAATAACTTTACATAATAGAACCTTGTTCTAAAAATATATATATATTTTCCTAATTTAAGACATTTAGAAAGGGAACACAAGCACATTAGGTACATTATTAGTATACTAAATTATTTGTGGTTTCTAGATGCTATTCCTATATCATATCCTTCAAAAGCATATAGAAAAAAGGTTATATATTAGAAATCAAAAAAATGCATTATAAAATATTAAATTCTTGGACAAGGTTATGGACATAAGACTACGGTAAGTTATGCAATATTTTGTAAAGAAACAATAGGAGAATTTCTTAGCAACACTAAAAACCAGAGCCCAACTTCTGAATTAGATCCACTCAAATCTCAACTTTGCCACTTAGAAACTGTGTGGAGTTAAATGAGCTGCTTAAGTCTCAATGATATTATTGGTTCTATGGAAACAATAGGTTAACCTGTTTAAAAAGAGTATTTTGACAACTGCAGGAGTTAATGTATATTTAATGCTTAGTAAAATATCTGACAAATAGTAAGCGAATTAAAACAACCACAACAATAATTAAGAACAATAAAATTGTTCTTAATTGTAGTCAAACATAGATATGTAAATAATTAGAGATTCAGCAATGCAACATGGCCGAATAGAACCCTCCAGCAACTGTCTCCCTGGAGGAACATCAAATCGAACAACTATCCATGCAAGAAAGCACCTTCACAAGAACTGAAAATTCGGGTGAGATATCACAGTGTTTGATTTAGCATAATAACAAGAAAAGACACTTTAAAGAGGGTATAAAGAACAGTCTCACATTGTTTACACTACTCTTCCCCTCAACCCAGGCAGTGTAGTGAGAAGAGAGAATTTGTGTGCTTGGGAGAGGGAAAGAGAAGCGAATGTGAGACTTTGCATTGGAACTTAGTGCCAGCCCTGCCACAGTGGAATACAGCACAGGGCAGAATTCCAAGGCCTTTGGTTCCACGACAGTGAGCATTCGGATACACCTGAGGCTAGAGAGACATCTGCTGCCCCAGCAAGAGGAGACAAGTCCCTGCCAACTTCATCACTAGCTGACTAAAGTGGCCTCTAACCCTGAATAAATTTCAGTGGCAGCCAAGCAGTAGTGGTGGCAGCCCGTGGGTGAGCCCTGTTTCTGTACTGGTCTGGGAGGCTATGTATGGGCTTGGAGTGCAACCCAATGTGACACCAGCTGTGGCGACCATGGAATGGCTGTGTAATGCCTTCCCCAGCTCCAAGCAGTTCAGTGAAGTACTTTTTCTTCTCCACTTGGGGAAAGGAGAAGGAAAAGTACAAGGGATTTACTCTTGAAATCTAGTACCAGGCCCAACACAGTAAAACACAGCATTGACCAGAACACCGAAGTGCCTGAATCCAGGCCATTGCTCCTGGGAAATGCTTCTAGACTCACCTGAAGCCAGCAGGGAAACCGCCACCCCAGGCAGAACAGACCAGAGTCCTGGTCAGTTTCACTAACAGCTGACTAAAGTGGAATTGGTCCTTGAATAAACATCAGCAGCAGTTAGGCATTAGCTGAGCAAGTGAAGCAATAGATGTGTAGCTGTGAGCTTCAGGTGTCACTCAGACCAATGCCAGCTGTGGTGGCCACAGGAGTGCCCACATCATCCCTTCCCTAACTCCAGCATGGAGAGAGACTTCTTCCACTTGAGTGAAAGAAAGGGAAGTAAGCAGGGGACTTTGCCTGTGAACTCGGGGAATTCTACCTGACCTCCCCAAGATCATCAGGGCTGGGTATTTAAGAGTCTGCAAGAGAGTTAACAGTGTAAGTAGGCTTAGAGCATTCTCTAGTGCTGAAACAGCTTCAGTGGCCATAGGGTTAGGGAACCCAACAGTCAGTCCCCTCTGAATTCTTGGAAGGTCCTCTGAGGGAGGTGGGTGCAAACAATGTCAAACTGTGAAGACTACTATATGTACCTAACTCTTCAATGCCCAGACATTGATGAATATCCAAAAGCATCAAGAACAATCAGGGAAATATGACCTCAGCAAATGGACTACATAAGTCACCAGAGACAGACCCTGGAGAGACAAAGATACGTGACCTCTAATATAAATGAGTCAAAATTTGGGAGGGGACAGAGTTAAAATGTAGTGTTTTTTTGTTTGTTTGTTTTAGTTTTCTTTTTGCTTGTTTCCTTTTTTCTTTGTGATCAAAGTTAAGTTGTCATTAATTTAAAACAACTTGATCTAACCATAAGATGTTTTTTGCAAGCCTCATGGTAAACACAAAGCACAAACCTATAGCAGATACGCTAAAAATCAAACAGAAAGAATTAAAACATACTACCAGACATACTACCAGGGAAAATCACTTAACCACAAAAGAAGATAGTAAAAAGGAAGAAAAGAGGAAGTTACAGTAAACCATGAAACAAGTAACAACAGGGTAAGTTTTTATCTATCACTAATAACATTGGCTGCAAATGGACCAAATTCGCCAATCAAAAGACACGGAGTGGCTGAATGAATAAAAAAAAGATACCAAACTATACACTGCCTACAAGAAACTCAATTCACCTATAAACACATAAAGTTAAGGTATGGAAACAGATATTCCATGCAAAAGGAAACCAAAAATAGCAGGAATAGCAATGCTTATAGTGGATAAAATAGAAGGAAAGAAATAATAAAAATTATCACATAAATAAATAATATTGAGACAAAAATAAAAAATATCAACAAAACAAAAAGTTGTTTTTTAAGATAAACAAAATCTATAAAACTTTTGCTAGACTGATAAAAAAGAGAAAAAATCTAAACAAATAAAATTAGAAGTGAAAAAGGAGACATTACAACTGATACCACAGAACTGTAGAAGATCATTACAGAATTTTATGAATGACTATATGCTAAAAATTAGAAAACCTAGAAGAAATGGATAAATTTCTGGAAACATACATCCTGCCAAGATTGAACCATGAAGAAATAGAAAACCTGAACAGAACAATAATGAGTAATGAGATTGAAGCAGTATTAAAGTCTCCCATCAAAGAAAAGCCCATTACCTGGTGGTTTACCTGTTGAATTCTACCAAACATTTAAGGAAGAACTAATGCCAATTTTACCTAAACTCTTTAAAAAAATTGAACAAGGCCAATATTACCCTGATATCAAAACCAGACAAAGACACAACAAAAAAAGAAAACTATAGGCCAATATCCCTGATGAACATAGAGGCAAAGATCCTCAACAAAATACTAGCAAACTGAGTTCAGCAACACATTAAAAAATTCATTCACCATGATCAAGTGGGACTTATCACAGGGATGTAGTATCATTCAAAATATGGAAATGAATAAACATGATACATCAAATTAACAGAAATAAGGGCAAAGACTATACGATCATTTCAATAGAAGCTCAAAAGAGCATTTGATAAAATTCAACATCCCTTCATGATAAAAACTCTTCGACAAACTGAAGGAAGATAACTCAACAAGATTAAGGCTATATATAGTAAATCCACAACTAATATCATACCAAGTAGAAAAAAATTGAATGCCTTTCCTCTGAGATCTGGAATAAGACAAGGATGACCACTTTCATCACTTTCATTCAATATAGTACTAGAAGTCCTAGGCAGAGCAATTAGACAAAAAGAAAGAAAGGGCATCTACATTGAAAAGAAAAAAGTGAAATTGTCATTGTTTTCAGATGACATGATCTTATATTTAGAAAAACCTAAAATCTCCACCAAAAAATTGTTAGAACTGATAAAAGAATTCAGTAAAATTTCAAGATATAAAGTCAACATACAAAAATCAGTAGTACTTCTATGCCAACAGCAAACAATCTGAAAAAGAAATCAAGAAAGCAATCCTATTTACAATAACTACAAAAAAATCTACAGGAATAAATTTAACCCAAGAAGTGAAAGCTCTCTACAAAGAAAACTACAAAACATTGATTAAAAAAATTGAAGAGGACATCAAAAAATGGAAAGACATCTCATGTTCATACAATCGAAAAATTAATATTGTCAGAAACAATATAACCTAAAGCAATTTACAGATTTATTACAATCCCCATCAAAATACTGGTGACATTCCTCACAGAAATAGAGAAAACAATCTTAAAATTTATGTGGAACCACATCAGACTCTGAATCGATAAAGCAATCCTTAGGAAAAAGAATAAAGCTGAAGGCATCTCACTACCTGGTGTCAAAATATATTACAAAGCATAGTAACAAAAGCAGGATAGTACTGGCATAAAAACCTAGACCAAGTGGAACAGAATAGAGAACCCAGAAACAAATTCTCCATGTACAGCCAACTCATTTTCACATTGGTGTCAAGAACATACATTGGGGAAAGGACAGTCTTTTCAATAAATTGTGCTGGGAAAACTGGATATCCATTTGTAGAAGAACAAAACTAGATTCCTATATCTAACCATATACAAAAGTCAAATCAAAATGGATTAAAGAATTAAATGTAAGATATGAAAATATGAAACTACTAGAAGGAAACATTGGGGATATGCTCCAGGACATTGTTCTGGGCAAAGATTTTTTGAGAAAGACCTCAAAAGCACAGGCAACCAAAGCAAAAATAGACAAATGGAATTACAGCCAGCTAGAAAGCTTCTGTACAGCAAAGGATATAATCAACAAAATGAGATATCCTACAGAATGGAAGAAAATACTTGCATATTATCCATCTGATGAGGTATTAATAACCAGAATATATAAGGAACTCAAACAACTCAATAGGAAAAATACAAATAATCTGATTAAAAATTGGCAAAAGCTCTGAATAGATATTTCTCAAAAGGAGACATACAAATAGCCAATAGGTATTGGAAAAAATGCTCAACATCACTAATTATCATGAAAATGCAATGAAAACCAAAATGAGAAATCATCTTACCCCACTTAAAATGACTGTTGTAAAAAAGATAGAAAATAACAGATGATAGTAAGGATGTGGAGAAAGGGCAACACTCACACTATTGGTAGAAGTATAAATTAGCACAGCCACTATGGAAAACAGTATGAAAGTTCCTTAAAAAAAACTAAAAATAGAACTAACACATGATGCAGGAATTCTACTGTTGTATATATATATATGTAAAAGAAAGGAAATCAGTATATTAAAGAGATATCTGCAGTCCCATGTTTATTGCAACACTATTCACAATAGCCAAGATATGAAATCAACCTAAGTGTCCGTGAATCTATAAATGGATAAAAAAGTGGTATATATACACAATAGAATATTGTACAGCAATAAAAAAGAATAAAATCCTGTCATGTGAAGCAATATGGAGGGAACCTGGGGTTATTATGTTAAGTGAAATAAGCCAGGCACAAAAAGACAAATATTGCATGTTCCTACTTACATGTGGAAGCTAAAAAAATTGATGTCCTGGAGATAGTGAGTAGAATGGTGGTTACCAGAGGCTGGGAAGGATGGGGGGATAAAGAAAGGTTGGTTAATAGGTACAAAACTATAGTTAGATAGAAAGAATAGTTGTATTTTTTATAGCACAGTAAGATGAATATAGTTAACAAGAATTTACTGTATATTTCAAAATAACTAGAAGAGAATATTTGGAATATTTCCAACACAAAGAAATGATAAATGTTTGAGGTGATGGATATTGCAATTACTCTGATTTGATCATTACACATTGTATGCATATATCAAAATAGCACATGTACCCCATAAATATGCACCACTATCTTATATCAATAAAAAATGAAATTGAAAAGTTGAAATACCAAGCTGAAAAAAAATTCTAGGTTCATTTATGAGGCAAAAGATGCATTTTAAAGTAACATATTACATTTACTGAATTTTTCTTATTTTTATCATTTACTATTAAAATTAACAGTAGCATAGATATAAAGAGGAGGACAAAAGGTAAATAACTCTAGACTGTTAAAATATTATTGATGTGCATGAAACCTACAAAAATCAGTTTATTCATTTGGGCTTGAAAATACATTTTTAGTACCAAGAAAAAATTTTAATTCAATATTTGACTTTTAATTGAGTGCAACTCTCAACAACATAGATAAGGAAACCATGCCAAGTTATTCATCAACAGGGTTCTACCATGCATACTTAAATAAACATATTTGATTGACAGTTAATATTCCTCCAAGCTAAGCTTTATCCTTATGCATTATAAACTTAATCTAAGAGCATTTAAATCAGTACATATTGAGAAAAACTGATATTGAGTATCAATTCAACAGCATCTTTTTTCCTTGCTTTAAGCATTTTAGTTTTTCAGTTCCGCTAAAATAAAATATTCAAAATTTTTTCCAAATATTAGCTTGAAAGAACTTTGACCATATAAAAATGTTCTATATTAAAAAATTCTCTCTAGACTACATTTTTATATATATTCTTCAGCTTTTTTGCCATTAGTGGAATGCCAGATCAGATTTCACATATAAACCAGTAAGTTAAATCCTATATTTACACTGTAATAATTTATTCTTAATAATAATTCCAGTTTAAGTTCTATTGAATGCAAGGCCATCCCTGAACTGTATTTTATATTTTCACTTTCTTGAAACATGACGTACTTCAATTGAGTTTATTCTTAATATCAATTTGTTTGGTGTTAAAGTTTAGACTACATCTTTTTTAATATGATTTGAAGTGTCAGCAAATAATGTGAATCTACACATAACAGAAAATTCCAAAGCATTTTTTAATGACTCATGTTTCTTAAACAAAATTTTGTCCCAGAGCAGTCATGAAGATACTTTAAATTTCCCTTGACCAAATAGAGAAGTGCAAAAATCAGAATGACAAAATTTTATTCTGCAGTTAATATTTTTTTGTTCCATAATCAAAACACCAAAATGCTTTTTGTTATATTTTTCTACATAAATGTTCAAACACTGTCTAGTTGACATAATGTGTACATGGTTTACAGATTTGATTAGGAAGTCTGTGGCTCACCACTAACCTGTGTTTTCCTTCTATTTCTTAGTTTTAGAGTAGAATAACATATATAATTTTAGTTAATTAAAAATTCTGCCACATTTTTATTTTATTTAGAGTTAAATGAAATAAACAAGAAATTAATGCTTAATAAGGTAAAATTACCAACCCATGATATTAGAAAATTTGGAATATACGGGTTTTATTTATCTTTAGTTCATTTATTTAATGAGCAAAAATCAAATTCTGAGCAAGACGTCTAATTTTTATAATAAAAACATGCCAACTTTAAAGGGAATAAATAAAGAATTATACCAATACATGATTTGTATAGAGCTTTGGTAATAAATCATTGTCTTTCAACATCAAGAAAATTAATGGAGTTTGTCTAAATAATCTGTAGTTCTATTCCTTAAAATTTGTATATGTTCATTGCTGATATTTCTTCATGTGAACTTATGCTACATTAATAAATACCTTGCCATGGTATGATGACATTGATATGTATGTTATTTTAATAGAGTTCAGTTGTTTTAGAATTGCACAGTCGTTTTTAAAAGCAATTATGAAAAACAGCAGTCAAGATGACAGAAAGGGTCTTCTGGCCAGAAAATAAATTAGTAAATCATTCCTATTGTGTGCTAAATTGATATGCTATGGGAAAGCCAGGAGGCTTGAATTTCTCTTGTTTTTATGACAGATCCACCTCATTTCCTTTACTTTTGCCTGGTCCAGTTCCTCACTGCAGGCCCACTGAGAGGTTCTACCTTTAGCCTATATCCTGCCGAGTTCGAGTTCCAGAACAGAAAGGGCAAACCTACCCAGGAAGGCCATAGATGAATTGCAAACATCTTCCTTCCCCCATCTGGAGTATATCTTTCCTCAGCCTAGGACTCAACGTACCCAGGAAACATAGTGTACTGCTTTTCTGGTCCACAAATCTTTCCTGTGTTGAATAGTATTAAAATATAACACAGAAAATTATAAATATCATTTCTAATTCTATTGCACAGAAAAGCCCTTGTTAACATTTTGATTATATTCCAATAGCCTCATACTGCACACACATACACATACACACACATATGTCATATAATACAAATAAAAATATTGCCTTAGGCTGGATTTCCCCTTAAGCAGACCCTGAGTGAGGACTGGAGAGAAAATCATTTTACATGGGAACTCAGAAGCATGCATAGCAGAAGAGCATGCAGATGGGAAGAAAGCCCATTGGGGGGCATTAATGGATAAGTTATCACCGTGAGAGACTCAGGCTCAGTCCTGCTGAAAACCCCTGGGAAAGTGTAGAGAACATGGCTCTGAGTTGTCCCACCCACTGGGTGAGGAACCTGGAGTATTTATTCACAAATTCCCACCTATTATTGGCTGAGAGTACTCTCAACGGTGTTGTGTTAACTTCCTGGTACTTCAGGCCTGCCATACATATTTCTGAGGCCAGACAGAGCCCTTAGGCATTTGAAGAAATCAGATGGACAGTGTCCATGAAAAAGGGGGCCATCTATAACACCCACTGTACAGATAGAATACTCCAAATTTTTCTTACCTTGTTTTTTAATTTTTAATCAAATTCAATAGCTTTCATGTCACTGCAGCCTTATCCTTTTTAACATAACTTTATCATCCTTATTAATAAACTAGCTTTATAACAATATATTGCTATATTATTTGTTTTCTATTTCCTGCTGTAGAACATTTCAATTTTTCATAAATTTGCTATAATAACACACTAAATTATTTATTTCTTTAGAATAAAACCTTAGAAGTACAGTAGCGGAGTCAAAGAGTTTACATTATAAACTTCGACTAATATATTTTTATTATCTACCCTAAAAATTATACCATTTTTATACTCCCTCCAATACAATTATTAAATACCTGCTTCTTTACATTTTTTCCATTGTTGTTTTTTCAATCTTTGTAAGCTTTGTTTTTTTCTTTTAAATTATCCTACTTATCCAGTGAAGGGCCAGTTGCCTTCCTTTGCCACATAATGTTAGTAGTAGGATATTAGGTTTAACTTCTGTGAAAACCCCAAATAAACCTGGTTTCTTCATTGATCGAGTTCTCTGAAAATTCAAAGAACTTAATGCTATAGACACCTTTGACACTAAATTTCTTTACCTGTAATTTAAAAAAAAAAATGCTGCCACACTTTCTCCATCTTGACTTTTCCAAGGCTAACATTTATAATTGATCTTGCCAGTTGATCTTTCTTGATGAATCCAGAGTACTTCAAAACTTTTAATTCGAGGTACCCAGACTTCCCCCATGTTGCTGAAGCTGGCCCAGTAGATAAGCCTTAGATGTCATCCACAGCTAGATGATCACCAAAATACATTTGCTGTTTTTGGTCATATGTATTATAAACAAGAATGGTTTTTATAATTGTATGCATTTAAAACTCAGTGAAGACAGACTGTTTTCCTACCCATTGAGCAAAATTTTGCTTTAAGATTTTATTCATGAAAAAAAAAAGATTTTATTCATGAGTGGGATACAGAAACATTTCTAATTTGCCAGTGTGATAATGTGCCCTTCTTTCACTGGGATGTTTATAAATAGCACCTAAGCAATAAATTATCCACTTTAAAAATTTTAAAGTCTAACACTCTCCTAAGGCTTTAAAAGCATTGGTATATTATGAAAAGAATCTGTTTTCTTGGCATTTCTAGCTAGAAAGCCTCTGAATTAAGGAGAAAATATTGTAACACTATGTTTAGCTGAGGATGTGTTTTAATAATTATGTTGTCCACCCAAGGAATAATTTTATTACTTTGAGTTGTGGAATACAATCTATCCTAAGATACTAAGAAGGTTTTCTGTAAAATTATTTGACTAACATTCATTTAAAAAGTCATAAATTCTATTAAACTGTTGTAACATTTAATATCACCAAAATTAAGTAGACTTGGTTAGGTGTCCTCAAAGGTTGGTTAGGTTCTATTTGTGGCTCTTCACTGCCTTTTTTATCTGGACTAGGCACTATAGCCAGGGAGTTAGCTTTTTAAAGCACTGATTTCAGTAAACAAATATGTGGTTAAAAACTTTCACAACCCCACAAGGTGATGTACCACTCCCTATGTATGTGAATTAATTTCAGTCAGCTAACATTCTCTGTATAATATAAGCTTTAAATTCAAAATTAAGGTTACATTATATAACTTAGATCAAATAGGTGATTCTCCTATCTTTCCAATTTTTTTTCTTTCTAGTTCTCTAGGTTTGGTATTTGGAGACTTTTCAGTATAAGCTGAAATTTTAAATTGACTTCTCTTTCTCCTGAATAAGAACTCTTTGAAGCCCTTCTCTCCCTAAAACAGCCAAATGACAGAATAAATTCTGTCCACACCAGGGTGGAAGTACTTCTTTATCAGAAATAGATAACTATTACCATTGAGTCTCACTGTTCCTGCTAGTGAGGTCAAAATAGCCTTACAGAGTCCTTTCCTGACCCCAGTCTTGGTTCTGACTAAAAAGGGAGCCTTTCTTAAATTGGTCACTTCTCTTGTCACACCATCTTCCTTTAATAGGGATGGCTGAACACTTGTCTGCTGTATGCCAGAAGAACCAAGTTCTCCCTCTTTCACCAGCACATGCATTGAGAAAGGTATTTTCTCTTAAAACTCTTGTTTGTGATTATCTAAACTTGGTTGAAATAAAAGACATAAATATCTGTTCATGGGAGATTTTTTCTCTATTAAATATATAATTGTTTTCATAATATTCCCCTTGTAAAACAGCTCAGAAAGTGGTGTTTTAAGGAGAATGGTATCATGGATAGGAAATAGTCAATATTGATTACTAATATCTTACCAGGATAATATTTTTATTTTGTTTTGTGTGGCTATCATGAACTTGTATTCCTCTATAGGCATCAGTTATAGTGGTTGAGACTGTAGTTATTAAACCATCTAGACCATATGTCAGGGTTCTCCAGAGAAACACAACCAACAGGATATATATCCCCCCCTTCACTGAAGAGAGAAAGGAAAGAGAGAGAGAGAAAGCAGAGGGAGAGAATTATTTAATATAAAGAATTGGCTCACACATTCATGAAGACTGAGAAGTCCCAAGATCTACAGTTGGCAAGCTGGAGACCCAGGAGAGCTGACGGTGTAAGTTCCAGTCCAAAAGCCAGTAGACTCAAGACTCAAAATGAGTCAATGTTTCAGTTGCAGTCTGACAGCAGGAAAAGACTGATGATCCAGCTCAAGTAGGAGGAGTTCCCTCATTCTCTTTGGAGGATCAGTCTTTTTGTTTTACTTAGGCCTTCAACTGACTGATGAGGGATGCCCACATTAGGGAGGATAATCTACTCTATCAACTCAAATATTAATCTTATCTGAAAACACACCCATACCTAGAATAATATTTGACCAAGTATCTCAGCACTCCATGCTCTAATGAAACTGGCACATAAAAGTAACTATCACAACATGTCATATCTGACATGAAGGAATAAGATAATGGGAAATAAGGACCTTACTCCTGAAATAATGGCACTTGGAAGACAGGGTCAGTGAAACCACCACTGTACTATAAAGAACAAGAGCTGGTGGGGAGGGAACACTAACAAAACCCAGATCCTGGTGATAGAATGCAGCTACTGAGACCCAGCTTAACCTCTCAGGGTGTCCATGGTTAAAAATAATCACTGCAATCTGGAGGTAAAACACCATCACTTTCTGGCCCATATAAAGTTGCAAATGTGTATTGCTAGCCAGATATACTTTGAGAAAGATGCCCCAGTATTTGAGGATATCTTCCCTCAGTATCCAGAGTAGGGAAGTATCAAATTATTGTTGTATTTTTTTATCCACCCCAGCCTAACACACAATGATGAAGCTCTCTGCATATTAATATTTAACTAGGAGCTGAGAATACTAACATGAGATGTAGCATAAAGGGAGGGACGGGAGAGCTGAGAGGAGCCATCTGTGAGCTAGTCAGCTAGTGCAGAAGCCATTCTGCAGCACGGCTCATCTCTCAGGGCTTGAGAAATACCTACAAAACCATCCGCCTAAGGCAGATGCACTGCAGAGGTGATTTTCCTTTTAAATCTACTCATTTCTTACTTTAAAAAACTTTTATTGTTTATAATATTATAAATATGATATTTTATATTTATAACATTGAAGTATAATATTCACATAAAAAGTACACACCTAGTAAATGTAAAAATAAATTTTTCACTAACTAAACACACCCCTGTAAGCACACCTGGATCAAAACAGAGTATTACTGGCCACCAAAAGTACCCCTATGACTCATCCCAGTCACTAACTGCCCCTTGAGAAGGGTAGCCATTATTGTGACTTCTAAACGATAGGTTAGTTTTGCCTCTTTTTGTACTTAATTTAAATGGAAAATATGATAATTTATTAAGAACAATTTTTAGAGTAGTATTAAAAGATCAAATCTCCCATTTTGAACCTGCTCTGTATCACAGTTCTTTAATAAGTTCCTCAAACCATATTATTTCTCTTGCCCTTAAACAGGCCTCTATCTGTCTGGATTAAGGTCTCTTTATACTCCGTCTTTACTTGACTTTTTTCTTACCAATTACCTTAGAACCTACCTGCTAGTGACTGAGCATCTTAGGTCTGGTTTGTGTCTTTCCTTTTTCACTTGCCTGGTGTGAGCCTTGTGCTCCTCTGCTTCCCAAATGCCCAATTGAATCTCCACAATCAGCAAAACTTATTCCACTAACAGTTAAAAATGAAATTTCTCCTGATTTAATTTTAAATCTATGACATATTTCTTATGTTCCCAGCACTAAGTTGAGGCAACATTATTTCCTTACCCCTTTCAACTAAACTGAGTGACATAAGCTTAAATGACAAGTAGAGCTTTGTTAATCTCAAATTAAGCATAAATTACTCCTTCCATACCTGATTAGTGTATATAGGATATATTGAGTAGTTACTAATAATGATAATTAAGATAACTATGAGTTGTTAATAACCCACTGATATGACAAAATAATAAATATAACTATGTGTGGTGCCATGAAAAAGATCACACTGTTGTAATAAAAGATTCAATCTTTACTAATAGTTTGCCAAGAGAAAGAAATAAAATTAGAAGATAATAATAAGATAATTTGTAAGTGTGGGAAACAACAGGTATGTGGAATTTATGATCAGATAACAATTTAGTGTGACTATTTATCCAATCTATTCCTCCTCAGAAAGACTTGAGAGCAATGCCAAACTTCTTGAAAACACAAGGTATGTCAGGTAGGACCCAAAGGGAACAAGTAGAAATAGTTCACAATTCTCCATCAAGAGGTGATATACTGATTATTCACAATTGCCAGGATATGGAATCAACCTAAGTGCACATCAGTGGATACAAATAGATAAACAAAATGTGGTACATAAACACAATGGAATATTATTCAGTCATAAAAAATGAAACCCTGTAATTGGCAGCAACATGGATGGAATTGGTGGTCATTATGTTAAGTAAAATAAGCCAGGCACAGAAAGACAAATATTGCATGTTCTCTCACTCATATGTGGGAGCTAAAAAGTTGATGTCATGGATGTAGAGGTTGGTGGTTATCAGAGGCTGGGAAGGGGGCAGGGGACAAAGCTGTTTAATGGGTACAAAAATACAGTGAGATAGAAGTTATAAGTTCCAGTTTTTGATAGTACAGTAGGATTACAATTAACAATAATTTATTGTATACTTCAAAATAGCTAGAAGTATTAATGTTCCCAACACAAAAAAAGATAAATGTTTGAAGTGATGGATATCCAAATTATCCTGATTTGACAACACATTGTATACATGTATCAAAATATCACAGATACCCATAAAATATGTATGGCTATTATGTATAAAAAAACAAAAGAGGCAAGGTGCTGAAGTGGAAACATATTAGCATGGTCTGCAGACCTTCGAAAATGTCAAACAAAGTAAGTAATATTTATCTAGCTATGGGATTTCCAAAAACTATAGAAAAGACTCATAAAAGACATATATTTGCTCTCTGGGAGCACATAAACTACAAGAAAAGCTGACTTTCAGTTTTCTTCCTATCAAAGCTGCTAGATCTTGTTAACGTCTCCAACCTGAGGTCCCAGAAACCAGATGGATAACAGTGAGTATGTGTATGTGCCTGAACAATCATTCATTATTAAATATGTTGACAATCCAGTCTTTGTGCCTCACTAATGATGGCTATCAAGAGTTATGTCTAAGCATCCCTACTGTAAAATAGGATGGTATCCTTTCCAGCAGGTTGTAAGGTACTGGGACAGAACATAAAAAGAGGAGGAGAGACTTTGTGGAAATACAGAGATTAAAAAACAAGTTTTCTGTCAGATATCAGAAGTATCTCAGATGAAGCAAAGGAGGCTAGTGTTTGGATGTAGATTGAAACTTCTTCCATAAGGCATTTTTCATCATCTAACCTTAAGGAACTATTACTTTTCTCCAATTTTTATGTCTCTAATTGTGTACACCAATTATATTGTGATTATCATAATGTCTGGAATTTTTAGTCATCTATTAATATGCACATATCTTATCTCCCAAATTAGATTTCCCCACATTTATTCCTCCTCATTATGTCCTCCTGCCCATTTGGAATAGAGGAGAATTGGGCATTTGGTATTCAATATCTTTGTTAATTAATTGATTGGATCTTTTTAATTCTATATAATTTTTTTACTTATTTTAATGTCATTCAGATAGGATCAATTGAAAGGAAAAAATATTTGCAAACAGATGTTATGAAAATAATCTTATTGTAAGGACATATCTACAATATTAATTTAGTAGCCTTGGTCCTTTGTTCTTTCAAAAATTTGAAAGTTATTCTGCCTGTTGGACAGGTAACTTTGGTAAAAGGCATGAAAGTCACAGCCTAAGTTTTACCTTAGTTTAAATCTTAATTAAAACCGAAGACTTTACTTAAGAAATAGAAAAAGAAATACTATTCAGAACATTGAGATTTAACAAGTTTAGGGCTGACAGATCTATGCAGCTGTACTCAAGAAATAGTGCCTGATTCACTGTGCCATTGATTGGGTGAGAAACTGCCACTGTTATAATTAGGAGAGAATGTGTGAATCTTGATGTGCGAGACACTGAAATTCTTTCTATAAGAAATTTTCCAGGAGGATGAAACTGTGTCCACCATACTGTAAAGATGAGTTGGGACTGCAACACTGGATCAATGATGAGAATTAAAACTTAATATGCCATAATATCCTTGTCTTTATAAATTTTAACTAAATATTTATATTATTCATATGAAGGAGCTAATTAACTTACAATAATTTAATAATTAAATTGATATATAAGCTATGAAAATAATTTGTATAATACATAAATGCTGTGATATTTAGCACATCAAATATTAGTTATAACTTCTGATAATGATGTTTTATTACCAAAAAAAAAAAACATGTTCTGAAATGCTTTGTTGGAATTTCATTTTTTCAAAATTAGTAAGAGAATTAGAGATGCTTAAGGGCATAATTTCATAACCTAAATTAATCATCAATAATTTATTTAACATATCATACTTCTCTGAAGGATTGTTCTTAGATTAAATTCTATCTGCATTTTGTTATTTTAAAATAATCAAAGAAAACAGAGATGTTAATGTTTAATTTTAGGAAAAATTGAGCTTGAACAAAATATACATCCATCAAAGTTCTCCAAAATACTTCTTTTTTTTTTTTGTTAAATATATGTATTTTATTTGTAATAAATATATCAATGTGGAAAAGAGAGGCAAAGTAGTCAGTCCAGCTCCTATTGTGATATGCTATTAATGAAGATTCTTTGTACATCTTTTATATTGTTTCAGCCTGCATATAAGCAAATGCTAGAACTATTCTAAGGTACATTTTGAAACACTTCCAATACATGCTGTCATTTGGTTTAGGTCTTTCAAAAAATTTTTTGAGCCAAATTACAGTTGAATCTACACATGAATTTAGCTAGGATATGCTGATCAATATGGAGACACACACACACACACACACACACACACACACACACACACACGCACACGCACATGCCCACTGCATGCATCTAGAATCTCCCTTTCTATGGGTTGTCTTTTCACTTTGATGAAAGTGTCCTTTGAAACACACAAGATTTTTAAATTAATGAAGTCCAATCTGTTTTTTCCTTTGTCACTTGTGCTTTTGGTGTTATATAAAAGAAATCATAAAGTTTTATTAGTTTTCTTCTAAGAGTTTGCTATTTTTGGTTATTATATTTAGGTCTATGATCTATTTTGAGTTAATTTTTGTGTGGCTTGAAGTTCAGGTCTTTTGCATATGTGTAGCTGTTGTTTCGAACCATTTTTTGAAAAGACGGTTCTTTCTCCCATTGCCTTGACACTTCTGTCAAAAATAAGTTGTCCATAAATATAATGGCATATTTTTATATTCAATTAATATATATGTTTATACTTATGTTTGTACTGCATTGTCTTGATTATTATAACTTTTTAATAAATTATGAAACTGAGAACTGAGTCCTCCCAACTTTATCTTTTTAAAGACTTTAATGACTATTCTGGATCCCTTGCGTGTTCCTATGGATTTTATGATCAGTTTAACAATTTTACAAAAAGGGGAAGCAATGGTTTTGATAGAGTCTGCGTTGAAATTTTAGATCATTTTGGGGGAATACTGCCATCTTAACAATAATAAGCATTCCAATTCATGAACATGGGTATCTTTCTGCTTATTTTGATCTTTAACTTCTTTTACCAATTTTTGTAATTTTCAGCCTTGAAAATTTTTTGTTAAATTTATTTCTATTTTATTTTTTAATGTTATGGAATGGTTAATGTAATATAACTGTTTTCCTACTTTTTGGATTGTTCATTGCCACAATGATTTTTATATATTTATCTTGTGCAACTTTAGTAACTGTATGTATTAGTTCTACTATTATTTTCTTTTTCTCTTTTGGATTCCTTAGGATTTTATGTATAGAAGATGAAATCTGCAAATAAAGATAATTTTACTTCTTCCCTTCTGAACTGGATGTCTTAATTTAATTTAATTTATTGTATTTTATTTTTGACTCATTGCTCTGGCTAAAATCTCTACAACAATGTTGAGAAGAAGTGTGAAAGAAAATATGCTTGTCTTGTTCCTGATCTTAGGAAATTGTTCATTCTTTCCTCATAAGGTATGATGTTAGCTGTCGGCTTTCAAAAATTCCTTTATCAGGTTCAGAAATTTCCCTTTGATTCCTAGTTTGTTTAAAGTTTTTATTATGAAAGCATGTTGGATTTTGTTAGATGCTTTTTTCCTGTGTCTTCTGGGATAATCAAGTGTTTTCTGTCTTTTATTAATATCACATGTTGTATTAAATTAAAGCAATCTTACATTTGTGGGACAAATCTTAATCAGTTAGGTATATAACCACTGTTATATGATATCCTGGATTTGGTTGCTAAGGTTTTGTTGAGGATTTTATATTTATATTGATAAAGAATATTGGACTGTACAAACTAAGAACCAAATCAAAGACTCAATACCCTTCACAATAGCAACAAAGAAAATAAAGTACCTAGGAATACATTTAACTAAGGAGGTAAAAGACCTCTACAGGGAGAACTATGAAATACTGAGGAAGGAAATCACGGAGCACATAAACAGGTGGAAAACCATACCATGCTCATGAATAGGAAGAATCAACATTGTTAAAATGTCTATACTACCCAAAGTGATCTACAGATTCAATGCAATCCCTATTAAATTACCAACATCATTTTTCACAGATATAGAAAAAATAATTTTACACTTTGTATGAAACCAGAGAAGACCCCGTTTAGCAAAAGCAATTTTAGGCAATAAGAACAAAATGGGAGGTATTAATTTACCAGACTTCAAACTATACTACAA